>ML120452.1:125715-148336 GCA_003788595.2 Choiromyces venosus 120613-1
GTAGTCCAGGTAGTCAGAAAACGATTCCTGACCTAGTTGTGGGTAAAGATGGTGAGACGTGACCTACCTATGGACAACACATTAGGTAGGACTGGAGGTGGACTCTGTCTGTGGACCCTATCTACGAGCCCGTATATCCATAGAGTGCAAATACTATATAAAACTCATATCATCCAGACATCAGTATCTCTTTGGTTTGTAAATATAAGAGGACTTAAATTCGGATAAATAAGTTGTCAAGACTTGACATATTTTTATAACATAATTTAATGAATCATTTATATAGTGGAGATACTTTATCGGTGAATGTAATCCTCTGTTAGTAAGTAATAAGACATTAAATACTTTATGTTTATCCCATGGTCTCTACTAAGGACTTTGGACGTCCATTGTTGACCCGTGAAATCTACTGCGGTCTTCTGGGATAAATGGTTTACTGATGACCCGAGTTTACAGTTGGGGGTTGTACCTGTGATATGGGATGACATTGATAGGTAGGACGGGTCCTACGGGTACTGAAGGTCAGATGATCTTGGGAAATTCCGTAGACGTTGTCAACCCTTGTGACGAGTCAGTTAGGATGGTCATGGTGTGATGTTTGTGAGGATAAAGGATAAATGTTTAGGCTAATGTAGGAGGTGGTGGGAGTGTTTGATGAATTCATCGGGTTTGATTCTTCGGACTAGAGGATGAGTTTATTGTTTATGGATGGTATACTTGGGAATATTATCTAAGACTAAGACTGACAGAATCACAGTGAGTACTAAACTCAACCTTTTTCTTTATCACACTACATTCATTCATAGCTCATCACTCTGTTTTTGATTTTTCTTACATTGCTGACTAAACCAGCAGGTCAGGTGACAGTGCATTTATCTTTTTTTTTCACCCCATTATAATTTTAGGAGCCCTATACCCCAACAACACTACCGAGATTTTATGAAGAATGTGAAATTTGTGATATGATTGGGCTTCGCCCAATAAACAAAAAAGACTAATTCAATAATGACCAACAATTAAGACCCAGATGACTTAGAAGACCTAGAAGATATTACAGAGGCCTTAGAAGTTGCAGCTATCATTGTTTAAGCTTTGGCAATATTATGAAGACTACAAAATGGTATTGCCAGTAGAGAGATACAAAAATGAAAAGTATCTACACCAAAACATACTTCCACTCTGAGTGACCAACACTATACTGCTGAAATTCTGACCTTATGTAGTGAAGTGCATATATCTGAATATTTACATATATCGTTGACAGTTTTTAGATCCCATTACTAACTCAATAGACCAGTATGTAGTGGAGATATACTTTTGATGCTTTTACTAGTAGTTGAGAGTCATTGGGAAAGCAATTGATTTGTTATTAGAAGACCTTAATGTTAAGCAAGATGAGTGTCTGGTCTACTTGAGAGCTTTAAAAATAGAGGAATTTGTTGACTTCAAAATAGCAGAGGATGTAGACTTGGTTTATGTAAATAACATAGGAATAGTTAGCAAAGACTGTTACTGAAAGGTTTGTTCTGAACCTGGATTCAAAGGCAAGTAAAAACTTTGATGACAGAAAATAAGACTATTAACTTAGGGCATAGAATACTATATATATAAAATATATTTCAGGACAATTCTGGAATTAAATTTTATTTTTTTTTGTTTTAATAATTATATTTTTTGGGTCTCTGCAATATATGTTGAAATGATGGTAGCATGGCATATACAAACAATTATGTGGCAAACACTATCATTGTTATAATACATATTTTGGGTTAAAATGCATGTTGTAATGATAATTTTCCCAACACACTGTGCCAAACAAGGCCTAAGTAACATAATCACAATAGAGTGTAGTAATAAAATTACAGATGCAATTGTTACAGAGAAGCTCAACTGAAGAAAGAGGTGGTCAATCTTAGCTGTTTGCAGGTAATAATAATGAAGGTAATGAAGATCATCAGGTAGGCTTGGTGAGAAACTACTCTCAAGAAATTGTATGTGTGAAATGTTTCTAATAGTAATAACTTAATATATTGATAAGATCTCTTCTCTATCACTTTATAGTTCTAATAACTTGGGAGCACCTCAATATTTATATTTTGTATCTGAGTGATTGCAGGCTACATCTAATAACCATACTAACAAAGTAACTCTGGTGAAAATCTCTTATCATAATAAAGTGCAAACACTCACTGACCCTGAGAATATCTTGCCCTGCTTAGCTTTTAATATCTTTAAACTCCTAATAACTCTGGGGGTGTCAAGCACTCCTCTAGTAGGTAGCCTCCAATCTTTTTAGC
The DNA here is from genome assembly GCA_003788595.2 of Choiromyces venosus 120613-1. Classification (NCBI taxonomy): domain Eukaryota; kingdom Fungi; phylum Ascomycota; class Pezizomycetes; order Pezizales; family Tuberaceae; genus Choiromyces; species Choiromyces venosus. The sequence goes on from ML120452.1 coordinate 128,013, forward strand.
CATATGAACTTAATTTAAGTATACTACCATAATGGAGTCTTATACTAATCATTCATTCTTGAAACATAAAGTGATCAGTTTTAATGTTCAAGCTCAACTATTGTTATGCATAATATATATAATAAAGTCTGATGGAAAATGATAAGACTTTTGCCCAGCATTGAACCAATGGTTCAGTAGGCAGAAAATCCCTCACTTGCCATCTCTTGAGTAGGCCTATTAGACTCTACTTCAGTCAGAGCAGTGGGCTCAGTCATATAGTCATACCCTATGGTGCCATAGACTTGCTATATCCAAGTCACTAACTTGAATAGTTTCATCAAAACATCCTGTTACTTGATGACTGCAATATTTAACTACTAAAATACAGGATGATAACTCACTAGTGCCTTAACTGAATGACCTCATTCTACTTCTGACTTATTGCTCAAGGTGCCCTCTCATATACCCTATGGACAGCATCTGGTCGGATGGATGATAACAACATATATGGTATTATACTGATGCTGTCAATCTTTGATCCTAAAGTGTCGGAATGCAATATGGTCGAGGTAAGGTAATGACATGAATTCCCTACAAGGGAGCTGCAGGGGTATGATGGAATGATAGGTAAGTGAGTGAGTAGTCCCAGGTGGTCCATGCGCCTAACAGTAATCAATTGACAATATTTTTCTATACCTTGCCTTGTAAAATTAAAACTACCTTATCTAATGATTTTAAGATAGTTTGATAATCTTGTGGTATGAGAAGGATGGTGTGGTATAGGAGGGATAAAAGATGAAAACCTGTGGTATTGGAGACCTTTACCGATTTTTATAAGGTGTACTGTACTAGAAGTGGCCGGATTTGTGAACTTCTCTTGGTCATGTTCTTACTTACAGTACTCGCTTGTCCTGTACTCTCATGAGATGAATACTTTCCTCTCAAGCATATCATACAACACCAGTAGCTGTCATTGACAGGATGGCGTAGGATATCATGATGTACGCTTCCTAATTATGACCGTACATAATTTTACAGTCATAATCGATGTTATGTAGAGCCGGATCATTACCGAATTTCTACTGACTCTTAGTCTTCTTCTCAGGACTCGGAGATTGTGTAAGCTATGGTATTGTGGAATAAAATATCATCTAGACTTGATACTAAGTTAAGCATAATTCGAAAAGAAAAAGAAAAACGGCCATATGACCGTTAAGGCATTGTATTCGGAGTTTATAAGAGCTTGAGCCCGAGCCGGATGATCAATTTAAGGCGGCACTTTGAAAAGACTCTGCAATACTTGTCCGGTGCACGCAAAATCTCTGTAATGTCAAATGCTGAGTACAAACACAATAGATTTGAGTAAGTGTATTCCAGAGGAATACACATTTTGGCATACCGGGTCGCTGGTATTTCACTCTACCCGAGTATCTGTATGCCAATGCATAGGCATACCACAGTAGCAGCTCAAGCTATCAGACTTCGTTTTAGTGGCCACGCACTAAAAACAAAAACACAACTTCAATCAGGCGACTTGAGTATATGCAGAGAGCAGAATACATGCAAATTGCAAATAAACAACTATAGGGCGTTATCTTGCTGTATTTGTAGTATCTGCTATATTTACCGCGAACCTAGCTAAGGGTATGGGAGACCATTCATGTATAGGTTTCTAACGCTTTAGCGCAGGTATCGATAGTCAAGTATATAGGAGGATTTGGACTTTAATGTCGTCAACATGCGGAACCCATGATTAATATTTGGTACTCCAAATTGGAGATGTAGTCCTTCCCCGGTAAACTAGTCTTAACCCCCGACCCTCAGGCTAATAATTGCCGCTGCGGCAGGGTTGGGGAGTGGACTCTGTTGGTTTTTATGATGCGAGGGCTGTATAGCAATTGGAGTATTACTATCGTATCCTATACTGTACTTGTAGTTTTATTTGCACAGTTACCGCACTCTAAGTGTAATCAATCCCAGTCAAACTGGCTGTAATTCTGTAATCTTTTCCTCTGGTCTGGGACGAACCACGGGACCCCTCCGCGAGGCCTATAACTACGCCGTCATTTACATCTCTTCACCGGAGCGCTGGACAAACCCGTTACTCGTTACCCGCTCCCGTCGGGTCAGTATCGTGCTTGCTCACGCGGCCCAGTAATCATTTACTATCCAGCTCCGATTGAGGACATTTGTTGCGCCTGTGAATGATATGATGTTGGGGTTTTCAGTAGGTAGTTAAGTGCTCTTGCGATGGGATGGTGTAATGTGATAAACACTTTAATTTGAGGTCTATGACTTCTGAATAAGGAGGGTAAACTGAGAGATATCGTTTAGAACAGATAACTATATGGTTGTGCTGTTCTACGGGCAGATTAGGTGTGGTGAAGGCTTGGCTGTGGCTAAGGATGTTCATTGTATGGAGCCGGGGGGAGACTGGCGGGCTATCAATCGCCGTCCATACTTGCGCGCAAGTATATGGGAAGGATTTGATATATCATTCTCTGAACCCAGCGTGATTTTAATACTGCGATAATAATCAGATACTTCCACTGTACTAGAATACCCAATTTCTCCATAAGCTGTTTGTACAGTATAGGTGCACATACAATATCGTAAATTCCAAATTACTCCACACTGCGGGAGAAGAAAAGGGCTAAATGGTAAGCACCTGGACATCACAACCTTCGTTACCAGACAACTCTAGAAACTAAGTGCAGGTATACGTGCGAACCCTGAAAGTGTACTCGGTTACGGTACATATAAATTTCTTTCGAGTAAAATATGACCATTCTCGCCACATATTGCGATGTTTTCATACTACCCAGTGTACTGTACATATATTAAATATTGGTGAGGGAGGATCTCAAGTTGCCAAGTCAGCATAGCAGAGAGCCCAATTTCTAGTATAAGTTATAGTTTATCAAAATAGCTACCGTAATACCCCCGGTACATTCTGGGCTTCATTATACTGTACTTTACCGACAGTACTATTCCTCTAAATACGACATTTATGGAAGTCCAACTCGCGAGTGATCCATTGTGAGCGATTCTGACATCCGCCTACCGGGCGGAGTGGCCACATGTGTTTAGTTTCTCAATCAGGTCTATTTTTCCTTGGGACTCTACCGTAAGCGAACTCACCTCTCGACAGGGGCAAACAAAAAATGATGAAATATACCACCGCACAGTAAACACATTGACACCGTCTTTCCATAAACAGAGCCCCTTCCCGAGAACAATGCAAAACCCTAACCATGATTTGCCATCAGTTGATCGCTACAAACTCATGATAAACGAACTCGGAGGTTTTTGTTGAGCTTGATGCCCAGCCAAAGAAGATCGCTGGCAATCAGGTAGGTATCATCCCCGGGCAGGCGTTTTCGTCGGTGAGTAGATATTATGTGCCAATCATCTCGGTCAAGTTCATTCCTTAACTTCAAGCGCCATACTCAATGCTTTGCAAACCCTTCCTTAACCCAAACTAGGCAACAGAAAAGCTAACCACCAGGTCAACCTCTGAATCTGGAATAACTCTTGTCTATTCATATCAGAGAAATTGGCAAAGTTTTCTCAAAGAGAAACGGATTGGCTAATGCTTCCTTCACGACTGGGGTGCTCAATGTAATGGTTCGAATTCAGTCAGGTTTTCTTGCTACTTTCCTTTGGTATAAGAGCCCCGAGGAATTGCTACTGATGTGGTGTTACTTTTTCTATCCAAATCTTTATTGCTTTGAACTTGTGGCTGTATCGCAGAAATCATCCAGACGGGTTTCTTGTCATATTCTCGAGTTTCTTTTCTTGCACTCTTTTTTTCTCCAGTCTTTTATTCGTCTCTAACTTACAGTATTTTTTGATTTTTTGATTACTATTCAGGATATTGATCTCCCTTCACATTCTCTTGGGTGAGCAATTATTCCTTAAATTTTTTTTGTACAGGTTTTTTGAGATACCCTGGGAGAGAATTAAATTTTGTAGATCTTGGCTAACATGTGGATACATCTCAGCAGATAGCAATCGCACATATATCAAGAACAAGAAAATATGGGATTCATCACAGCATCATTGTTTCTGCTCGGGCTTACGGCCTCATCGTTTTCACTGGCTGCACCTACCCCGTGCGACGACGGAAGTGCTTTGGCAAAACGCGATACCGGTGCAGACCTTAAGCAAGCAGCACGGTTCCACGAACCATCCTCCTTCGTTCATTCCGCAAATGCTGGCCTAATACAGCGATGAGCAAGTAGCTGGCCAAAGAGATAATATAACTCTTATGGCATCGCAAATCTCACACGATTGAGTGAAGGTATCGTTTCCCCGCTACTTCTCTTTTTTCCCTTCATATCTCTTTTTCCCTGTCTCAAGCTGTATCTCTCTTTTTTCTATTGTGTTTTTGTACTGTACTGTAAATTTAGAGATAGAGGATATAAATTCAACAGCAAATGAATGATGTTGCTTTTTAAACTGCTATTATTTGGGATAAAGTTTGATTTTAACATACTTATCGAGGTGCGATTAATACCGGAAGTCAAGACAAGCCCCCTAAAAGTTTGTAGCGTTCCTTACTCCCCAAGACACCCCCGGATGCCAACATTCGTTCACAAAGCTCTATCCCGGATGCCGTAGATTCATTGACCGGTGGTGCCGAGTATCCCGTACCGGGAGCTAGTCCAGTTCCTACAACTAATTACTTTCCTGCTAAGCCACACAACCACATCTTTCGCATTCGACTTATTTTATATCCTATTCTACTCTGGGGCTGTGCTGCTGTAGATATGTGATGAAATAAATTTAGCTCAAACGCCTCGCTAAGACATAAAGAAATGCCGAAGATGCATGAAGTATGCGGTGTAGCTTTCTAGTTCAAGCATGAGGTGAAAACATGAGAATGAGTAATCACTGATCTTGAAATTCTGGTCAAGTCAAGTGGGTGGAAGTTAATGACAAATACCAGTGATGAATAAATGGTCATACTGTAGAGAATAATAAGTTACGTTACCCTAGCAAGTGAATGATAAAAAGTATTATCTCACTCAAATCCTCCCCGGCCGTAATTTCACTGACCCTAGCTAATTATTAAAGGCTTCAACTTCTCAAGGTCCCGTCGTCCAATACAGTAAATCGTTATCATATCATACCAAAGATATCGCCCACAAACAGTCACGTACGCCAAGCAATGAGAGACACCCATTCTACTTCGCATAAGTATCTGAGGTCATTATCGTTAGTGCAGTGCAAGTACCCGTACATCATTAACAATTCATGGAGGGCTGAACCTTAATATCGGTAGCTAAGAAGATGTCCAAATCTATTACTCATTCTACAAGTTAGAGTTACTTCAGTCAACAATATAGCTATGATAGGCACTATTATCTGAACACATGACATATCGGTAGCGACTACAGTCCTGTACGGGGCCGTGACGAATACCAGGCGGTGACGAACAGGGGTATTTGGCAAGCAAATTGAGTTCGTCAGAGCAGGGTAACAAAAAAATACCTGTTACTGACCCCTGTTCGTCACGGCCCCGTACAGGACTGTATCTTTATCGGAGTGAATTGGCCATGGCGAGTGATTCCTCATGTCACCCTGACTTGGGGGGTTCCCCTAGTTCAGTGGTGTCTTGGCAGAATCTAAGATACGTTAACCCCCCTCCAAAAGTATCATAACACAACCCAACTCCATATCTCACTCAAGCCAGGGAATTAAAGTACAGCATAGGGCAGTCTCCACTGCCCTTTTCAAAAAAAAAGTTTAGGCATCAGTTAGCCACCTTAACCTAATAAGTAGTAAACATTCCCAAAAGTCGCATCTCCCCGTGCGAAACCCTGGTGAGCCGAACACCCCCGAACCTACCCCACATTTTACTCTACTCAGGTATGTCTGTAAAAATCGGAAACTAGGAGTGGCAAAACAGGGATTAGAGGGATCGGGAGATAAGGTTGTCTGGAAAGCTCAACTATCTAAATAGACGCTTTAAACAAGGTATGTTGCACTGAGTGATATATATCACGATGATGCCAAGTAGTAGACCAATATAAAGTGAACTTGAATTCTGACTTCTCTGTTTTGCTCATCTATTTGGGTCTACTTTACAAAAAATCAAGGTCGAGATTATTTTCTCATAATTTGGTGTCGTTGGCTTTGCGATCACCTCAGGATTCGGTCGATTGTCAGCCACTTACTCTCTATTCTGTCATTGATTTCACTGGATTTGGCCCCCCCGTACTTTCTTTTCTTTTTCGACATACTACGGGTTCTTCACCTGTCGATCTCTATTGCAGGTTTCCATATTTTGTTGTTTTCTGCTCACTAACCTTGCATGACAAGGGTATTGATCTTTCCGATTTTTACAGATACACACCCGAGTACGAGCACGGCCGATAGATATAACCGTCACGTGGATCTGATAAGCCAAAGCAGCACGTAGCAACCAGCCATTTGGCCTCAGGTTTGGTGAGGGTTCTCGTTGCAATTTACTGCATTAAAGCACGTGATGGTTATATCTATCGGCCGCGCTTGTCGTAATGAATACGTTTATCCATCCTGCTGTCACATCTCACTGCATAACGTCCCATCTCAGGCCCATCGCACCCCAGGCCGCAGAAACGTTTTTCCAAGATCCACCCCCGCCTACTGCAATCCAAGTGCTCGAGTGCCGTACTCGCGCGTCTTTGCCAAGAAGGTCCCCGCCAGCCGATATTTTGCTGGGGTCACAGCAAGTCACCAGCAAAATATCGGCTCGCGGGGACCTTCTTGGCAAAGACGCGCGAGTACAATAGCATACCGCATTTCAACTAATAAATTGGCTAGCATAGGCGGGTAGAGGGCGGAGGGGAGAGGGCGGAGGCACAACTGCACCAACCTCCTCCGAGTATGATACTCCCAATAAGGTTTATTATCACGATAAAGTACCTCTCACACGGTGGTTCCTCCAAGTTAAGATGGTGGTACCCGGTAGTCCACTAGTAACCATCTCGTTCCCGGCACCTCAATTAGCTAGTCTACCGTACAACCCGTGAATGTACCGCTCCCCACATTCGCACAACTGTAACCATCACACGAGTGACGCATGATGCTTAAGGCATTATATCATAAGTTATTGGCCCCCCATGATCCAGCAATTCCGGATCCATGCATAACTAGAATGGCCCGCGGCAAATGAACAATCCGCCGGAAGACACTGATGTAGCTACTATAACACCATCAAAGTCTATGCTATGTTAAGAGTTAACTTATGGTCTTAACATCCATGCCGGGATTTTTCTGCTGTACTGTATGATATTCCAACCCCCCACCGGCGGCCTGTGCCGAGAGCAGGGATAGCGGGGGTCTTGGCCGGGATACGGTAAAGTACGGTGCGGTACGATGCTGGATTGGATACCGGAGATAACTAAGTTAGTTCATAGTTTTTAGCGTCTACAAGTAAAGTTGCTTACCCACCGGTGGTACTGAAAAACCAAATTTTGTCGAAGGGTCAGGTTCAAAGCACCAAACCAAAAGAACAAAAGAAAAAAAACCCCAAAACCAAAAAAAACCAAAATCTCTTCTGTTCTCCGCTCTCTTTCCAATCTATCCTGATTTCCCAACTATTTATGTTGAAATTCTCCAAAACCAACTATCCCATTGTTTTTCGATAATCCTTTCTTTCGAAGCCTCCTTTTGTCCCATTTTCTTCCGCTTTTCCGCCCCTTCTGCCTTTTCCATCACCTCACATAGCCCTTTCATCATACAAATTGCTAACTAGTTACCCACACATTCAAGTTTATATACAAAAGTTACGCAATCTCCCAATCTTCTAGCTCAACAAAACACAATCACCAACAGTCGTTTGGATCATGTAAAAATAGCTACCAAAGTGCTAAAAATACACAGCCAGATTTTGACCCTCACAGTACAAGTTGCAGGACTTGTACTAGTACATAGGTAAAGCACTGTACAGTACCCGAGTATGATACTGTGCTCCTAGTCGCCGAGAAAGAAGCATCAAACTCTTCAATCGCTTCCAGCTGCTATAAAGGCGGGGGAGATACAGGGTGTTGGATTGAAGTGGAGCAGCTCTCGTGCGATACGACGCATCATGTGCGAGAGCAGTAACATTGCAGGAAATTTGTGATTCCCAATCCTAGTCTAGAATAGCATGAGAGCAACTTGTAAGGGTCCTTACCTTTTTCAGGAGGAGGAGGAGGAGGAAGAGGATGGAATGGAAGCATCGTGAGTCAAAATTTCCTATCCCAGCTTAATCCCGGCTCGTATTCAAGGCCCAGTGCTACTTGTCTGATGAAGTTTGGGGGATCTATGATACTGTGTTTCGCCAATCAGATAGAGTGCCGACGAATTGTTTATACTTGAGTAATCTACCACCTATCGATGCCATACCACATCCTTCAACCAGCAGCTGGGAGTTTTAAGAGAGGAAACGAAAGTTTGATATATTACCGAATATTGATTGGGTGGGTAAGGGCTTCATCCTTTCATTGAGCGGTATGCTCCGGCCGTGGCGAGTGCATTAATAAATAAAAGCACCTTTGTCATAAATGATTCTTTTAACTGAGTTCCCATTCACGGGATACTCGTGCCATTAGCAATGCCGGTACCGATACTTGACTTCTTCAGTGCCCTGAAGTTCAGGGTTTCTCAGACGGTACTGCTTACCTAAGCAGGTAGGGGGGTGGGGGTGAGGGAGGTCATTTGTCAGCGAGTTTAGGGGTATTCAAAGTTAAAAAGCGGGACTTGGAAGTGAAAGTAAGAGGCAGATCTTGCATTAGGGTACTTTAGAGAATGAGCCAATAGGGTTGATAGAAACAGGGTACAATCTTTCCCTACGTTGCGAGCACCCGGTGAAGCGAGAAGGAGGGTAGCACTTAAGCAAGTTGGGTTGGAGCACTCATACTTAGTTGCAACCTTCTCAGTCAACTGCAATATTTCCTGACACCACAAGGCATCTGGCACAACGAGTGCTGACTTACAAAATGCTTTGAACCGGAGTTTAAAACTGGTGACTCCATCAAAGGCTAGCAGATAAATAACAAATGCTTGCTATCCCTGTGGGGTTTACAAGATAGAGAAACATTATACAACAATAATGCCTAAAACCTCAAGAACTACCCTCTCCTCTTGCTCACACGCCCATATAATATACCAGTAACACACTCAAACAATAACCCCCCTACACACTATACCTCTGAGTCTGTAAGCTTGAACCTGGTACTGGACAGGTATTCTCATGTCTCTTAGTATGGGGTTGGGCTGGTAATGTATGAGCTAGTGAGAACCAGGAGGTATCTTGGTACTCAAATGGGGAGTAACTGTTATGGGTCTTGTGATTGCATTGGGATCGGATATCAGAAGGACTTAGTCTGGGCTATAAAGAGTTAATTAATTATGTCTGAGTCCTATAGGAATTGAGAGATAATGTGAAGAGTGTTCTTTCAAGTGAAAGTAGAATGATGGAGTAGGCTTACCTGGTGTCCTCATCAGAGTGGGTTAAGCCTAATTCATGAAAGTCAGGCTGACCAGCAGACTCGGAGTCTGAAATAGGAGAAGATAAGTCTTGTGATTGCAGGTTTGTAACAGGTGGTAACCTGTATGAACTAATACAATAGGGATCGGCGGTAGGCCAGCTATCGTTCAATTCCTAAGGGAGACTAGAGAGGTAAAGACAAGAAGGTCTTAGAAGAAGCGAAGGGGAAAGGGAGCAAGAGAATCGCCATTCAACCAAGTATATTTCTTATCTAGGTTCTGTCTGAAGTCTGGCGTTTCCTGCTAGTCAGGAAGCCTGTCTTAAATACATGATTTCCTCCACCCAAGGTAGAGGCTCCTGAAAACCCGCAACCACTGTCATTACCGGTAAGTGCACACTACCGGAATCTTGTGATCCTACCGGAGTCCTGAAAGCCTAAGGCAATCCCTCACTGAAGCCCTATCTCTACCGCTGGTATACATGACCATTCCTTCCCTTGGAATCCCTAGGGCAAAACCTTGCCAGTACAAAAGGATAACTAAAACAAATATAACATGTTACCGGAATCCTAGTGATACCGGTAGTGAAACAATCAATCAATCAATCAAAGCAAAAACAACCATCATAACATGATAAAGGAAAACATAAGCGTAACCAGTATACAGTTGCCAGAACATGTACACATGTTACAAGGTTTTGGCTAGAGAGAAAGTTGTTCAGTTCCATCTGTTTCACTTCAATTTTCTTAGTAATTTCAGGAACTTTGGCTTATTCCCAAATACACTCATTGGACAGTTGGGACATAGTTTTAAAGCTTTTGGACTGCCTTCCTTGAGAGAGGGCTTTGAGCTTTTGCTGCTCCTGTTGCTGGTGTTCTTCAGATATAAGGTTTTGTTCCTTAGATTCTCGTACTTGTGCCCTACTGATTCAGCCTATAAGGGAATCGATTTTTGCTAATAAGGCTGCTTTAGACTTCTCTAATCACTCAAGTTGGATGTGTAGGTTGTGCTCAGCCTATTGATTGCTTTCTTGAATAATGCGTTGTATTTCTCCTCCATCAAGAAATGCCTGACCTCCTATGGATATAATGCGATCTGCATTTGCTTTCCTCTTCCTTTTTTGATTAAGCTTTGCAAGCTTTGCCTGCTTATGCACCTCCTGCAAAAGCTGTGAAGTGGAATATTGCTTCTGAGCAGTGGCAAGAGGCAACTCAGTATCTGTATGAAGACTATGATAGTTCTACTCAGCATTTGGTGATTTGGAAACTAGAATTGCCTCAAGCAGATGCTTAATTTATATACCTAAAGCAGTCAGACATCATGGAGAGCTGGGAATAGGTCTTGGTATATGGGATTGCAACTTGGGGGTAGAGAGGTAGGCAGGCTGAGTGCTGGTTTCATTTGCTGATTTTGGATATTGTTTATATATTAAGGGAAATAGTGAGACTAAAGGGTCTGAGTCCTGAACTCTTCCATGCTTAGTAGAAAGAGATACTGGTGCTGGTAAGGCAGGTTTGGGATACATTATATCTGCATCTGGGTCTCGTGCAGGATCAAAGGTAGTCATTTTGGATAATTCTTGATGTCTATCTAGTGGCCACATTCCGGAAGCAGAAATGGCTTTTTGAATATTTAATGTTGTGAATGCTAGAATCCATGCCTGAATAAAAAGTAAATAAAAATCTGCTTTTTGCATACTAGCTTGGCATCCTGGACATTCTCTCCATTCCTGCAGAAGTGATGTATAATAGTGCTTTAATGGTCCAAACAAACCTACATCTATTGGCTGCAAAATGCTGGTTGTATACAGGGGAGGCAGAAGATGATAATATAGTGTTCAATTCCCCAAAGCAGAAAGTCCCATGAGAGATGTGTCGAATGCCCATCTAAGGTTAGAATTCACCATTTATCTTTTGCCTTACATGCTGATTGACTTTCTGCTCCAAAGTTTCGCTCCAACTATCCTAATGCTAATGTTGAACTTGTCCAACCATTACTACTCTTTCCAACCATTATGGTAGAAGCAATATCCTCCTCTTCAACAAAGTATCCTTCTTGTAACTCTTCTGTCTTAAAAATGATCATTGGATCCAGTGAAGTCCCATCAGCACAAGCTCCATCAAGTACTGTAATCCATTCTCAAGAGCCATCTAAAGATTTATTAACTTTCTCTTATTTGGAGTAGGAGATTTCTTTTATACCTTGTGCTCTTAAAGCACCATTGATGCGCAGCTCATATGTTCCCACAACTACCTTTTCTGATGTCTAAAAGTCAAGCAGAAAGCCAATCTCATCCATATTGTAGAGATTCTCTGGATCAATTTGATTGCAATAAATTGTTTCTGTAAGCTATATATGACTGGATTAGCCATACTAATTCAACCAACTTGTTCTTCAAGATGCTAGATTCATATCAATACAAAATAAGCATATATATTTTCAAAGTTATATGAACAGGCAGCTCTCTTGAAATCAAATTGCTTACTCCAAGCACTCTGAAGCTTTGAGTGTTGATCAATAAAATCTTTAGTCCAATTCTTTCCCAAAGTACTCTCCAAGTCAACCATAATCTGTCCTGGCAGTTCAGAAGAAAAGGGCCCCCTGTGAGATGGAAGCATTCCCGGTACACCCAATCGCACCTGCAAAAGTTGTTCTGACATATTGTGTAGCATTTTCACTCGGAGAGGCATACACCAAGAGGCTACAGTCAGACACTATTCTTCAATAGCCTCTTCCTCCCCTGGAGTCATTTTTAGTCTCCTCTGTGCTGCTTCCTGCCATGAAGAATGTCCATGAAACCAATGTCCTAAGGTTGAACAGGCTACAGAATAGGCCTCCATGATTGCACGTACGCTTGGGGTTGGGTATTGGGATTGTGAATCACTGGAGAGTTTGTATTCTTCATAGTATTGCTCAATAGCTAGCAGTATACGGTCCTCATATGGCATCATAGGTTCTGTCGAATATGGCTTTACAGACATTGTGTAATTCTTGTTAAAGCAATTGGACTTTGGATATTCCTCATTAGATCCAAAGTCCGGAATAGATATTCTCTGTCATCACCAGCTCATCACTTCCAGTTCTTTTTTCAGTACTTTGATTCTTTGAACTATACTCTATGCTTGTGTTGCCTAATCCTAATCAAGTATCGGGCATACCTCCTGCTCGCTTGACTGGATGCTCACAATGCAGGGAAAGATTGTAACATATTTGAGAGCCCCATCAAAAAAAAAAAAGTGTACTTGAGTATGTAATTATCAGAGTAAGCTAAATTAGTATACTTTGAGTTAGAAAATTTGTGCTATAAGAAGTGAGAAGCAGTGAAGTTGAATATCAATCAGGATGGGGATTGGTAGCAGTTAGTTTAGAATGTGGGAGCAAAGCAATACAAGGTACTAGTGGTATTCAAAGTTAAAAAAGTGGACAAAACTTAGCTTACTTTGCAGTTTTGTGTAAGCTTGGCAAGGTCAAAGAGAGTTAATTTACCATTAGAGTAGCTTACCATATGATAATTTTTTTTTGAGTAGATGTGGAGGTCTGGAGATCAGTAACTAGTAAAAGTTAGTAGCTACAAACTATTCTCAGATAGATTGTCAGTAAAAATAAGAGGAAAAAAAAAAAAAGAACTTGAACATTCATCAAAAACAATGCCTCGCACATCCAAGAAAGCCAAAATCACCCAACAACTTCAGGACTTGTGGTTCTCAAATGCAATCATTGACTCTCTATTTAGCAAGAGTGATGGTTTGTTACTCTTTTTAAAATATCTTCTCCCTCAAAAGCCTGAAGCTTTACCTGCTCCATACGTACCAAACCTCACAATGTCTATAGATATAGGCCAATTGGCCATTCTACTAGATGAACCGGTTCTCTCCATCCTTGAACAAGGATCTAGGCAGGACATGTCCAAGTTACTTGAAGATGCACTTGGAGGAGGAGAAAAAGAGGAGGAGGAAGTCATTGAGCTGCTAGCACTCAGTATACCAAGAATACAGTATTTGATGCCATGAGAATCAATTCCTCGCAGTGAATACATGTTCACTCATCATGTATGTAATAAATTAAAATTAAAAATTAAAATATATCTTATAAAAATGTATATTAATAAAAGAATATATTACTAGATTTTCACAATGTCTGAAGACCGATTTACATCATTTTTCGAAATGAAACGAGACTCTTTTAATATCCTCCTTGCCCGAATCTATGATGATCCAATTTTTAAAAATGATTCCCAAAATTACCAAGCGACTCCTGCTGTTTAGCTTGCTACAATGTTATACTTCCTAGGCCTTAATGGTGGATCTATGGTTCGTTGTGTAGCACTGCTGGGAATCGGCAAAGGAATGACAAGGCTATACTGTAATCGGACTATTACTGCATTAGTTTGACTTCTTCCACTGTTGGTAAAATGGCCAGAGCTAGGAAGTCAGGAGTTTCATAGGATGAGAATGGGAGTGGAGGCAGGCTGTGGGTTCCCAGGATGTATAGGATTTCTTGATAGAACTGATATGGTATTATGCTATGCACCTGTTAGGCATATGGAAAAAAGGGCCAAAGTTACCCGGCCTTTACATAGGATTATTTCTACCATACCCCTGCAGCCCCCATGTAGGGACCAGGCGTCATTACGGTATTACGGTCGAGTTGCGTCCCGACACTTTAGCCACAATAAATGGCACCTTCAGCATAACACCATATACGTCGTCGCCGTCCGTCCGACCGGATGCTGTCCATAGGATATATGAGAGGGCACCTTTGGCGACTCATGGGAAGTGACTCGGAGGAATTTGGTTAAGTTTTGAGCAAGCTATTATCCTGTACATTAGCAGTTAAATATTATGGCTGATAAGTGATGGGACGAGTTGGGAAGAAACCTTAGTGACCGAATATCGTGAGCCTATGGCACCGACGGGTAGCCATAGAGCCGAGCCTTTTGCTTTGAAAGAAGTAGTGCCCCAAGAGGGCCTACTCGAGAATCGGTATGAGAGGTTTTCGCTGGATAAGCTATTGGCTCGATCCAGAGCAAAAAACCCTATATATCCGATGGGCCTTGTGATGCATCAATATGCGATACAATGGCCGCGCTCATTCATTAAAGCTGATCACTTTATGTTTTGAGGCAGAACAATTGGTATAGTTGCCATTAGGGCGGCATACTCAAATTAAGTTCATATAGTGGAGAGATCGAAGGCTACCTACTGGAGGGGTGTTCACACCCCCCAGAAACAATAGGAGTTCGAAGAGATCAAAGCTAAGCAAGGCAAATATTCTCAGGGTCAAAGGTGTTCGCACTTAAGAAAATTAAGAGGTTTTTGACGGAGGTACTTAGATAGTATGGGAGTTGGTTGTAGCCCGCGATAACCCAGATGCGGAATATAAATATCGAGGTACTCCCAGCTATCAGAAACATCAAGCAACGGAGAAGAGATCTTATTAATATATTTATTAACTTACTCTTGAAAAAACTTTATTACACATATTCTTTCTAAAAAAGCCTTTGGGAAATACAAGCCTACCTTAACGATCTTCGTTTTATCCTACCTTACCTTATTTCAAGAAACTTACGGCCTAGACCTACCGGCCCTATCTACGGTTGGACTACCCCATAACAGTATATTAATACTCTCCACGTTACCTAGGCTCACTACCTACACAATTACCTCTACCTACTACCTATACCTATCATGAATCGCATTAGACAAGACTCACCTATGCCCTTGGCCATCCAATGGCGAGGGCACGATGTACAAATGGAAGAGGGAGCTCCTTCCCCAGCCAGCGATGTGACATCTATATTAGCTACTACTGCTATGCAAAACCCCCCTTACCTCTCAAGTGGAACTTCCCCAGCAGGCTCCTCAAGAGGAAGGAGATCATGGGGAAGGATCGAAAAAAGAGTCGCTATCCCTAGAGAAGGATCACGCGGCCCCCCGAGACAGCCAGAAGTTCTGGCAATCTTAATACACATCATGGAATCCCTAAGCCAAGTTGACCGAAATGCTTCAAAATCCATAAACGAGCAAAACATAGCCTATAACGAGTTATCCGCACGAGGGCGCCAATATGTCGACGAGCTCGAAGGTTACCGCAATAGGCTTGATTGAGGGGAACAAATAGTAGGAAATGAATTAGCGGGAATAAACCTAAACATGGATAAACTCGTACGAGAAGTTAAGATATCTCGCAGACACTTCCAGGACCAAGTAGCAGCGGAGCTACGAAAACATAACGCTCAACACGAGCAGCAACAAGTGGTGAGTACCCAGTTGCATCAGAATATTGACTTGACAGGACAAGCATCCTTTTCAAGAGATCAACAATTGGAACAGTTGATCCAACAAGTCCAAGCCCAGGTTGAGATTGACCGGGAACAACGGAGAGCTGCTGAACAAAGAATGCGAGAAATGATGGAATTGGTGCAGCTACAGTTAACCAAAGTAGCTCACTCAGCAGCAACCCCCTCCATTCCAACAAGACAAGCGACAGTAAAAACTGCTCCACCTTCCTCCGGGTCCCTAGCTGGCAGGCCAAAGAAAGGAAAAGAAGTCGACCGAGGCCAACCAGCAGCAGGAGCAGGAGGAGGGGGAGAAGGAGGAGGTGGCCAAGGGCCCCCAAGGATGCGTGGAGCTGGAGGTGGAGACCCTAACCCCAGCGACAGCAGCAGCAGTGGCGGCTTCAGCAATGGTGAAGGCCCAGCCCCAGTTCCAACACCCAGACCTAAGGGCCGCCCCCCGCGAGGAAACACCCTAGACGAGGACCACATGTTAGAGGTACTGGGAAGCGCGATTGCCAGAGGGAAAAGGCACGCAGACCCGCCATCTATATTTGAGGCCAAGGTCTACGAGGACATTAACACATGGGTGTTGGACTGCAAAGATTACTTTGCTAGAAACCCAGACCAATGGACAGAAGACCATCATAAAATTGTTTATGCATTGAAAAGGACAAAGGGAAAAAAGGTAGCTCCCTTTGCCAAATAGTACCGAAAAAGCATGACAGGTGCTATGGGTGCCCCTTTTCAACCAGACTTGGTTTCTTGGACCAGATTTACACAAGAAATTATTAGCAGATATTCGGGCATCAAGCAGGAAAGAGAGGCAGCACGGGACATGAAAAAAATCCCATACAATAATGACATTGAAGAATACCTCCTTCTACTCGAAAACCTTAATATCAAAGCCAAAATGTCAGGCATCGGATGGAGGCTCCTGGTCGAGGACAAGCTCCCGGAACAAATCCTGAGGAGGCTCTCAGGAGAAACATATGATTCCGATGAAGATTGGCTCAAGGCACTAAGAGGCTTTGGCAAGCTAGAGGAATCTTTCTTACAACGCCAGAACCTTTCCCAGGCAATGGCAAAGGGGCAAGGAAATGCCACAAAAAGAAAGCGTGGCAATGAAAATAAAAGTCCAGATACCAGGTTTAATAAAAAGCCTTGGTCACCAAAAGCAGCCACAACAGGGTGGAAGACACAAAAACCAAATGGGGGAGAAGGCAATCCATCACCGATACACACAGATTGGAAGAAAGCTCATGAAGGAATTCCCCAAACTCTAGTAGACAAAAGGAAAGAAACACCAGGCTCATGCACCCGTTGTGGACTCACCAACCACAAATGGGGCATGTGTAGAAGAGCAGCCGTGGTTAGTTCTGTAACTCGACACAGACAACCAAAAAGACGGAACACTCGATTGGAGGTCCGGGCCCCCCAAGAGAGGCAGCCACAGGTTGGTCAAGTGGCAATGACTAGGCCGCCACCACAACTTTGGGAACTATCCGACCCGGGATCCAATTGAGGGGTATTCAGCGAGGTCTACACACCCTCTTCTCAGCTGAAGAGCATTGGACTGGTCACCGTCTAATTGAAAGGGTTACTCCTAACACTGATTCGGGTCTGTGCATAAGCTTAAGGAGGCAAAGGGGTTGAGTAGACAAGGAAGAGACTGGCACCATACAGAGACGGCGTATGGGTACTTGTGGTCTGGCACAAACTCACAATGGGGGCTCATACCCCACCAGACTTAAATCTTAGCCTACGCTAATAAGCACTGGTAGACCGCACCCACGCTTTACCATGAGAAAAGCACTGGTCAGGTTATATACGGGAACCCAGAGGCAGGGGGTAAAGATCGCTAGTAGTGGGCTGCCCAATAACCGTAAAATATTCTTTTCTTGTCAGTTTACCTGAGGAGACCTGATTGGTCGAAATAACGTGGGCGTTATAGTAAACTCCAAAACTTTACACCCTGCATATCCAACTATACAAAAAACTACAAGAATAAAATGGTTAACACCTACACCGATTACACCTTAGTACCAACACGACTTCGCTTGGTACACGTTTTAACGTGGGATCAAGAACGCCTACGCTTTGTCCCCAGAAAACCATCATCCTTTGTGCACCCCACTGGGAATATCTGTACAAAAATCCAGGAATACACTAAAGTACACCATAGTACTATTATCTCCTTGTACCGAATACTCCTCCAGGCACACCAAAGACCCCAAGTACCTAGATACGCTAGGTCAACATACTCATCCCGACAAAAGTTTTGCTCAAGAAGAACTCTCAAACCCTCATTAAGTGCAAAGGGGCCTATTGAAGTCCATACCAGATTCTGGTTATAAAAAATGTTGAAGCGAAAACATATCGAAACAGCACCATCGGGAAAGTGACGCAAACCCATTGCCCCGCAACCTACCCTTTACGAGCACTGGGAAGGCCATGCACACCTCCATATTAAAGGAAAACGCTACCGTATCCAAGTCTTACTAGACTCGGGAGCAGACGTTTTTGTCTTAAATGAAAAACTGATACGAGAATTAAACGTACCCTGCATAACTCGCAGAAATCACATCCCGATTAAAGGATTTACAGGTGACATTGCCAAGGCCAGTGGCAAACAATACACTACCCCTATAAAAATGGAAATAGGAGTGAATCGCCACACAACGGAAGTCTCCTGCGAAGTGGCACCTACGAATAGATGGAGGATGATAATACCTTATGGTTGGTTGAAAGAACACCCCATATCTAATATAATCTATCCGGATAGGTGGGAATTTCAAAACCAGAAATGTCATGACCACTGTGGTCCAGGTACATGGTGTGACTGGGACGAACAATTCGAATGGGATGATGATGTGGCACATGATCGAGACGCAATGGTTGTTGGTCTGGTAAGCTCTATTGATGAGACCAGGGAACTGGTAATCGGCCAGTTGCCAGAAGAATACCTGGACTATACGGACCTCTTTCTACCATCAGCTGCCAAAAAATTACCGCCAAGGAGGACTTTTGATCACACAATCGACCTCAAGGAGAGTCTAAGTCCCCCTTGGGGACCCATTTACAAACTTTCCGCCTCCCAATTAGAGGCTCTATGCATATACTTAAACGAAATGTTAGAACAAGGAAAAATCAGACCTAGCATGGCGCCATGTGGGGCTCCAATACTGTTCGTACCAAAGCCAAATGGTGGTTGGCACCTATGCATTGATTATAGAGGCCTCAATAAGGTCACCATATCCAACAAATACCCACTCCCCCTAATGACAGAGTTATGAGACCGAGTTGTTGGCTCAACTATCTTTACTAAACTAGACCTAAAAGATGGGTTCCACCTAATTAGAATTAAAGAAGGAGATAAATGGAAGACAGCTTTCCGGACTCGCTACGGGCACTTTGAATACAAAGTTATGCCATTCGGGCTAGTCAACGCCCCTGCTACCTTCCAAGCAATGATGAACACAATATTAAGAGAATTCCTAGATCATGGGGTTGTGGTTTATATGGATGACATTCTCATCTACTCGGTAGATGAGGCAAGTCATGTGGAGTTGGTGCGAAAGGTGTTAGCGCGCCTAAGGGAATACCAACTAGCAGTCTCCATCGCAAAGTCCTATTTTCACATTACTACAGTGGAATTTCTTGGTTACGTAGTAACCACAAAAGGAGTCTCCATGAGCGAGAAAAAAGTGGAGTCCCTTCGAAATTGGAAGCAGCCGAAATCGATAAAGGACATACAAATCTTCATGGGGTTCGCAAATTTTTACCGAAGGTTTATCAAGGATTTCTCGGCAATTTGCAAACCAATCACAGAGCTCCTGAAAGGAAATTCCAAACATTTCACCTGGGGAAGAGAACAAGATGAAGCCTTTGAATTCCTCAAAGAACAATTTATGACGACACCAATTCTTTGCCATTTTGACCCCATGAAAGAGACAATAGTGGAAACTGATGCAAGCGACTTTGCACTTGGTTGTGTTCTATCACAGCTGGTAAAGAAAAAACTACATCCAGTAGCATTCCACTCACGAAAATTCAGCCCAGCGGAATGGAACTACGATGTTCATGACAAGGAATTGTTGGCAATTGTGGAAGCCATTAAAGAATGGCGCCACTACTTGGCAGGGACCGAGGTCCCCATCACTGTGTATACGGACCATCAAAATTTACAGTACTTTCTCACCACCAAGGCGTGGTGTGCGAGACAAATTCGATGGGCACAAAAGCTAGCGGACTTTAACTTCCGCATTATTTACAGACCAGGAACACGAGGCGGGAAGCCAGATGCACTAAGTAGATGGCCGGAGTACTGTCCTGAAGCAGGAGCTACCCATAGCGAACAGTCAATTTTGAAACCCAAGAACTTCTTACAAATCGCTGTAGTATGGAAAACCCCTCGGGACAAAAGATTAACCCCCACAAAGGACATGGAACTTGATCCCAGGCCAGAGATTGACCAGACGTCGGAGACAGAAGAGTTGGATGAAAGCCCGGAGCCACCAAGAATCCATGTCCATAGACTGGCAGAGAACGCTAGAATCCCCACTAGAGGATCAATGCTCGCGGCAGGACATGACTTGTATAGTATGGA
>ML120452.1:149446-163280 GCA_003788595.2 Choiromyces venosus 120613-1
GGAAATTATTTCCGACATGGATGCAAAGTTTCAAGGCGAGTTTTGGGAATCATTGTGCCAGGCTCTGGGAATTAAAAGAAGAATGTCAACAGCCTACCACCCTCAGACTGATGGGCAAACCGAAAGAACCAACCAAGTGTTGGAAGGTTACTTACGAAGCTTCGTCAACTATGATCAAGATGATTGGTATCAACTCCTGCCGGTAGCAGAATATGCCTACAACAACTCTACCACCAATGCACACAAATTGACTCCCTTCTTTGCAAACTATGGCTTCCATCCACAGACAGAATGGATGAGAGAACGTGAGGCTCAAAACCCAGGTGCGACCCTTTATGCGCACTGGATGAAAAACATACATGAACAAGCCAAGGAGACACTGGAATCTACTCGAGAAGCCATGTCAAGGTACTACGATCGAAAGGCCAGGGAGCAACCAGACATAAAGGTTGGAGACCAAGTCATGCTCAACGGAAAAAATATGCGATCAAAACGGCCCTCAAAGAAGCTGAGCCCAAAGCTCTATGGGCCTTTTAAAGTATTGGAAAAGAAAGGCGAAAGAGCCTACAAACTGCAAATACCCGACCGGTGGAAAATCCATCCAGTTTTTCATGTAGCGCTGCTCGAACCCTACCGAGTTTCTACTCGGCCCAGATGGGCACAGCCACCCCGCGACCCAGAAGAAGTCGAAGGTGACTTAGAATGGAAAGTGGAGAGAATTGTGAGGAGTGAAATAATCTCCTACACGAGACGAGTTAGAGGACAAAATAAGGTCCTCCGAGAGCTCCGATATTTTGTGAAATGGAAAGGTTGTTCCGAAGACAAGAACACCTGGGAACCTCTGGAGCACCTAGAGCGTGCTGAGGAATTAGTGATGGAATTTCATAGATTGAATCCCGAAATGCCAGGACAGGCAGGATTGGAATAATGTGGCAAGGTTTTCTTTTGTGTGGCCAAGCAAACACACAAAAGTTTTTTACCCTACCATGTTGAGTTCCCACGGAAAAGTTTTAATTTTTATTTTAATTTTTATTTTTATTTTTATTTTTTATATATATTTTAAGGAGACGTTCGAGACGAAGTCTTGGGAGGGGGAGCTACTGTTAGGCATATGGAAAAAAGGGCCAAAGTTACCCGGCCTTTACATAGGATTATTTCTACCATACCCCTGAAGCCCCCATGTAGGGACCGGGCGTCATTACGGTATTACGGTCGAGTTGCGTCCCGACACTTTAGCCACAATAAATGGCACCTTCAGCATAACACCATATACGTCGTCGCCGTCCGTCCGACCGGATGCTGTCCGTAGGATATATGAGAGGGCACTTTTGGCGACTCATGAGAAGTGACTCGGAGGAATTTGGTTAAGTTTTGAGCAAGCTATTATCCTGTACATTAGCAGTTAAATATTATGGCTGATAACGTCGACGCGTCCGTACGACTGGATGCTGTCCGTAGGATATATGAGAGGGCACCTTTGGCGACTCATGGGAAGTGACTCGAAGGAATTTGGTTAAGTTTTGAGCAAGCTATTATTTTGTCCATTAGCAGTTAAATATATGGCTGATAGGTAATAGGACAATTTGGGAAAAACTGTTAGTGACTGAATATTGTGAGCCTATGGCACCAAAGGGTAGCCATAGAGCCGAGCCTTTTGCTTTGAAAGAAGTAGTGCCCCAAGAGGGCCTACTCGAGAATCGGTATGAGAGGTTTTCGCTGGATAAGCTATTGGCTCGATCCAGAGCAAAAAACCCTATATATCCGATGGGCCTTGTGATGCATCAATATGCGATACAATGGCCGCGCTCATTCATTAAAGCTGATCACTTTATGTTTTGAGGCAGAACAATTGGTATAGTTGCCATTAGGGCAGCATACTCAAATTAAGTTCATATAGTGGAGAGATCGAAGGCTACCTACTGGAGGGGTGTTCACACCCCCCAGAAACAATAGGAGTTCGAAGAGATCAAAGCTAAGCAAGGCAAATATTCTCAGGGTCAAAGGTGTTCGCACTTAAGAAAGTTAAGAGGTTTTTGACGGAGGTACTTAGATAGTATGGGAGTTGGTTGTAGCCCGCGATAACCCAGACGCGGAATATAAATATCGAGGTACTCCCAGCTATCAGAAACATCAAGCAACGGAGAAGAGATCTTATTAATATATTTATTAACTTACTCTTGAAAAAACTTTATTACACATATTCTTTCTAAAAAAGCCTTTAGGAAATACGAGCCTACCTTAATGATCTTCGTTTTATCCTACCTTACCTTATTTCAAGACACTTATGGCCTAGACCTACTGGCCCTATCTATGGTTGGACTACCCCATAACAGCACCCTCATATCATGGAGAGACTTATTTCAATAGAAAAAAGCAGTATGCTTTAAATATGCAAGGTATATGTGACAATAGGAGAAAATTTAGGTTTATTACAACAGGATTTCCAGCTTCCATTGGAGATGCTACAGTTTTTTGTAGTACTTCATTTTTTAAAGATCTACATTTATTTTTTTCAAGACCTGATGAGTACATTTTGGCTGATAAGGCATATAGAGTTACTCGACATTGTATGACACCCTATAAAGAACCTCTTGCAAGTCAGGAGGTTGGGGGTTATAAAGCTTTTAATATTCAACTTGCAGAAGCTCGTGTTAAGATTGAACATGCCTTTGGTGTACTTAAGAATAGGTGGTGCTCATTAAGGGATTTACCAATATGTATCTCAAGTACTAATGATCATGTATGAGTAGTGGCATGGGTAATGGCATGTATTATTCTACATAATTTTCTTTGTGATATGGAGAGTGATGACCAATGGATACCTGTACGAAGGGCAGCAGGAGGTGACAGAATGGAAGGTGATGAGGTTTTAGAAGATGAACAACTAGGAGTTGAAGCTGAACATCAAGAAGGAACTGAATGGAGGAACAGAATGCGTGAATATTTTCTTCATTATGTATAAATTGATTATATGTTTTTAATTTTATAAAGTTCATTATTACATTGAATTAAAGTAAAGTAAAGAAGTACAAGAAGTACAAGAAGTACAAGAAGCACAAGAAACACAAGAAGCACCAGAAGCACAAGAAGTACAAGATGTGTAAGAAGTATATCAAAAAAGGTAGAGAGAGGAAAGAGGATAAAGAGGATAAAGAGGACAGATAGGGTGAAGAGGACAAGGAGTATGAAGAGGAGGAAGAGGGTGAAGAGGGTGAAGAGGTTGAAGAGGATGAAGAGGGTGAAGAGGGTGAAGAGGGTGAAGAGGGTGAAGAGGTTGAGGAGGGCAAAGAGGGTGAAGAGGGTGAGTGAAGAGGGCAAAGATGTCAAAGAGGGCAAAGAGGGCAAAGAGGTCAAGGAGGGCAAAGAGGGTGAAGAGGATGAGGAGGATGAGGAGGGTGAAGATGGTAAGGAGGTCGAAGAGGGCAAAGAGGTCAAGGAGGGCAAAGAGGATAAAGAGGGCAAGGAGGGCAAAGGGGTCAAGGAGGATGAAGAGGGTGAAGAGGTTGAGGAGGACATAAGCAGTGGGGAGGGCGAAGAAAACGAAGAGGGCGAGGAGAGCAAAGGGGTCAAGGAGGACGAAGAGGGCAAAGAGGTCGAGGAGGGCAAAGAGGATGAAGAGGGCGAGGAGAGCAAAGGGGTCAAGGAGGACAAAGAGAGTGAAGAGGTCGAGGAGGGCATAGGCAGTGAGGAGGGCAAAGAGGACAAAGAGGGCGAGGAGGGCAAAGGGGTCGAGGAGGAGAAAGAGGAAGAAGAGGATGAAGAAGATGAAGAAGAAGGGGAGGAAGAAAAGAAGAAAAGAGAAGTAGGAATAGAATGATTATAAAATAAAAAATTTAAATTTATAATCATGATTCCTATGTATTTAAAGGTTCAGGTCTCTCTCCCTGGTATTCTCATTTAACTGTTCCTCCCTTCTGACTTCATTCTGACCCTGCATAGATTGTAGTTGTAGAATGAGGAGGTTGGAACGGCATTGGTCTGCTCTTGCCTTTTCCTTCTCAAGCTCAAGCTTCTCTCATTCAAGTCGAATCTCTTGTTGTTGTAGTTCTGCTTGTTGAATTAGATGTTTATTTAGAAATTCAAACTTCTTTTCTTCTCCATCTCTTTTAGCTGATGTAAGTATGCCAACTGCATTAACTAAGGCATCTGATCCCCCCTTCTTCCATCGTGATACTGCTGAGGATCCCTCCTCTGTCTCCTCTTCATCCCTTATCATCTCTGGAAAACTTCACTTTTTGAGTCCTCGAATAGTACTCGTAGATGGTTGGCTTGAACCTTGAATAGTGGCCCTATCAGACTCCTTTCCTCCAGACTGTAGTTCCTCCACTATAATGATTTCTTTATCCTTATTTCTCCTATCTTCCATACTTGTAATATGGCTTTCAGTTTGATCCTCCCCTACTGTCCACTCTGCCACTCCTTCTGTATTTTCTCTCCAGCTACCACTACCGCCTGAACTATCCCCATATCTCCTATCCCAATCTATGGTCCTACTCTTCACTTCAATCTGTTCTCAAGTGATCCCTCCTCTCCCAATTCTTATTCCCTCCCCATCCTCTCCACCACTCCTATTCTCCTCCTCTACATCTAAGATCCCTCCATCTTCAGTCTCCATACTTGACTGAAGTCTGTCTCCCTCCTCCATAGGATGGATGTTGGAGGTTATTGCTCTGAGAAGTTGCTCAACTGCAGCAGTTGTCTCATGTGTATTCTGACTAGAGTCATAGAGTATAGGGGGATGGACGTTTGGTCGATCACCTAAGATTGATTCTAAACGAAAGAAATATGGACATCGTGATAGTAATTTATCTGTTTTTATTTTTTTTCCCATATGTTTAGCATAATATATATATTAGTATTCTATGTAACGATCTTATAATAATTAATTAATAAAATAAAATAAAAATAGGAATACTACCTTGTAAACTCTTTTTTCCTTGATCTAAATCTTGTTGTGATAACCCCCATCCTGTTTGACTATTTAATTTTGCTGCAGTGCGATATGATTTCAGAAGATTATCATATTTATAGCCAACCTTCACTGTCTCTTTTGATGGAATAAGTGCTGCAATCTCAGTAACCATCATTTTCTTTGTGATTCCAGATCCTTTTTTGATTTTTTTTTGATTTTCCAGGTCCTCAAGCTACTGGATTATCTTTTCAGTCTCATCCGTGGTCCAAATAGCACTTTCAGAATAATCGTGGGGCATTTTCGATCTTGGTTGATATTGTGGTTGATGCTTCACTTACTTTCAGCCTCTCCTCTCTGGTTTTCCCAGAAAAAGATTTTCACATCACATGCTATACTTTTCTCTATCCTGTTTCCCAGCACAAATAGGGTTACTCAATTATGATATTTTGTATTTGGTGATACAATTGGTCAGTTCCCTCCAGTAAACTAATGCATGTCCTGGTAGAAACCTGTTACTACTTGTAATCTTTTCTAGCTTTGAATACCACTACTGTATGTAAACTGTTGATAAATTTCTTAACCCACATATACTGAAGATATAGAAGACATGGAAAAAAAAAAAAGACAACAACCAAGAATGTATAAGGATTAAGTAGAAAGGAAACACTAATTGTCTTTACAGAGGAGAATTGTTGTTATGGCATTCAAAAGACAGGTTCTGCAATTGCATTGCAAGTGGTACCTTTTCAGAGTGCGGGGAATTTTTGTTGTTTGTTGTTGGCTCCTAGATGGCACCTCTCACTTAGTTTACCTTCTTTACATCTTTTACTCTTACCTGTTACTGACCTCCAGACCTCGGTAACAGAGGTATTGTATAGTAAGGTAAAGTGAAGGTAGGTTAACTATTTCCGTGCACACCAAGCTTACATGAAACAGCAAAGTAAGCTAAGTTTTGTCCACTTTTTTAACTTTGAATACCCCTAGTGGTCGTTGAGTTACTTTATCACCTGTTATCGACCAGCATGGACTGCAGCTTGTTTTTTTTCGTTATGTTTCAAGTTATTCAGTCATTTCAATGATCTGTTTACAGTTATGTTATGGATGCCAAAAGTATCCTATTACAGGAATTCTAGGTACCGTATTATCTTGAATAAGAGAGAATTGTCTCAGGACGTCAAGGTTGCCTCTCTAAGTAACGCGTTGTTTTTTTTTGCTGTTGTTTTCTCCTGTCTCCACCTTAATAGGAAAGTCAGACGTCCTGAGACAATTCTCTCTTATTCAAGATAATACGGTATTGGGGGTCTTATCTTTTGCATAGAGTGCAAGTTTATGTTCTGTCAAGTGTTGTGTTTAAGTTGTGTTTCATCTAATACATGAGTAGAAACAGTTGCATAGTCATTCCTTGTGTCGAGCGAAACGCAGGCAAGGAGGGCCCAAAGCGCTACTATGAGGGAGTAGTATCCCGGTCATGATTTGGATTAATTTCTGCGGAATTCAATGGGCTTAGAGGTTCAGATGTTTCAATACCAACTTAATACTTACACTTATCCAAGCCCTCTTTCACTTCAGGGCTACGTTGAGCACGGCGAAGCTCATGTTCAGTAACTCATGCATAGTCTACAGTACAATTTATAAGCCCAATATTTCGAGGTGGTCTTAAATATAGAGATGAGGCTTCATCATGCCCAGCCAAAATGATCCTGTGATAACTAATCCGGCAAACGGCAACGCCAATAAAGCTAGAACTTAATCCCGAATGAATGTAGACTATCACATCATGCTTTTCTACAAAACGTCAGGCGAGTCTCCGCCGGCCTTTGGGGAGATGCTATCATAGGAAGTCATGGCCACCGTTTTCTCTTTGATTCTTTTCCGATTGGCTCTCGTCCCGAATTCCGGATACCAGTGCGAAAGGGAAGACAACAGGAGAAAAGAGGGGGGAGAGTAAGGGCACTGTATGATAGCCATATAATTTTCTACTCAGACGGACTGTCTTCCAAAATTTTATGTTTGTGTGATAAGGTATTAATAATGGGCCAAATGATATCTTTGGACTCCATAGAATAAGAACTGGTTCAGATGATGGCTGTTTATTCGCGAATCTTAATACCCTAATTTAATAGCAAATTCAAAAGTACTACTGGTGTTATCATAACTTCCTCTCTACTGTCTGCTGTTTGCGATACGATGGTAGGAAGACCCTTTACTACGGGTAGGTAGTACAATACCGTTTACCGGTACAAGTAGTGTGAACTACTCGTGCGGCCGAGTTGAAGTCGCGCACTGTTAGGCGCCACCCACCCATGAGTGCACGACTTCAACTCGGCCGCACGAGTAGCTTGATTGATGAAACCCGAACCCTGACAACAGGTTCACGGCAACATAATGGCCACTCATAGCGTGGCTATCGCATCCCTCCTCCCATGAATTTTTATCAGTCTGAAGGCGAGTATAAAAAGCGGGGTAGAGCCACCCATTATTGAGCAGAACTGGTTTTGCCTGAGGTTTCTTTTGCATCGCGCTTTAAAGCACGGATCGTTGCAGATTTTTGTTTGGAATCAACGTGATGCGCCAGTGACGGGAGGTTGCTGTTTGCAGGTAGTGATTGGGGATTCTTATCGATCCTATACCGGTATTGCACCGTTCTAAAGGGTTCCACTCGTAATTGTGTCTTTCTGCGGCTGCTTTTTCTTTTTCTTTTTTGGAGGGGCTGTTTGCCCCCTGCCTCTGGTTTTGAGTTTCCAGTCTCGGCAGGAATTATTTCTGGGATTCTGAAAATCGGTGATCAGCAGAGATAGTGCTGGAATTAGACTAGGCTCTAGCAGATTCCTGCGGCACGTAAGTTATGTAGGTTCCCTTTACTTATTTTGCTATGACAGAATAACGTCAATTTGGTCATTGGGGGAAAACATATAAAAACTGTGTGGTATGCATACTTCCAGTGCCTGAGACTGGTTCGCATTCCCATCAGCACTGGACTGCCATGACCCCATCAGTATTTCCGCCAATCCAGCCAGACTGGAATAACCTCGAGGTTATTCATCGCAACACGCTTCCTCCACGCTCGCACTTCTTCCCCTTCAAGGATCAGAAATCCGCTTTAAGATACGACTCCAAAGACTCCGAATTCGTCCATTCTTTGTCTGGAGTATGGCAATTCTACCACGCTCCCAATCCCTTCAGCGCTCCAGATATTCCCAAGGGTGCCACATCGCTCAACACAAGGACCCGGGGATGGTCCAAGATAACAGTGCCTAGCATGTGGCAGCTCCAAGGTTTTGGTAATCCTCATTACACAAACATTGTATACCCATTTCCCGTTGATCCTCCGAACGTGCCTTTCGACAAGAACGAGACAGGAGTATATCAAAGAGATTTCCACCTTACCACGCAAACAAGGGACCAATTCCAATGTCGACTCAGATTTGAGGGCGTAGATAGCTCCTTCCACGTTTGGATCAATGGGATGCAAGTAGGATATAGCCAAGGGAGCAGGAATCCGAGCGAATTCGATATCTCTGAATTCGTAGTTTCCGGGCGCAATTTCATTATTGTGAAAGTCTACAAGTTCTGCGATGCCTCGTAAGTATTTTCCCCCTAATCTCTGCGTTCGCAGGTAGTAGCAGCCCATGGTCGCAATTTCACACCTCCTTTACCTTGATCCCCTGCATTTTCTCTCTTTCTATTCCATATCTACCTTCCCCCCCCGTTGGAATGCCCCCTTGCGCTGCCAGAGAGCCACACCTCCAGTGGCGATCCTGAGCGTTTTCCCATGCAAAATCGCTACCACACCGACTGCTCTGATATAAGGCATTTTTCGTGCGGAAAAAGAAATACCCAGACGAAAACAAAACTGCTGAGGCATTTTTTTCCGATACCATATTGCTGCCCGCATCCTACAGGCTATCCCCCAACCATGCTCCAAAAACCAACTTTTTTTTTTTTTTTCTTTTTGAAAAAACTTGATTCTGATGTCATTATAGCTATATCGAAGACCAGGATCAATGGTGGTTAAGTGGAATATTCAGAGACATTTATCTAGTAATGTTCGACAAAGCGTGCCGGATAGATGATTTCTTCGCCAAAACCGAGTTGGACGAAAGCTTCCAAAATGCGATCCTTGACACCACGGTAGCAACATCTGGCAGTGATATTGGTGCTAAGAAAACGCTTAAGCTCCATTTATTGGATAGCGGGAAAAAGGTCGTGATTGGAGAAATTTCCCAAGAGATCACAGTTGATTCTTCGGAAACGAAAACGAGGATGTGCATCAATGTTCCGAATGTTCGAAAGTGGACAGCCGAGACACCGTACCTATACCATCTGGTAATATCAGTCGATGGTCACCAAACCGTAGCGCATCGCATTGGGTTCAAGAAGGTGGAAGTTAAAGATGGGGTTCTCCAAGTGAACGGTAAAGCAATTACCCTTTTAGGGGTAAATCGTCATGAACATGATCCCAGAGGTGGAAGAACGGTAGCTGTCGATCTCATGGAGAGTGATATCATATTGATGAAGCAACACAACATCAATGCCCTCCGACTGTCTCACCAGCCCAACGATACTCGAATCTACGACCTATGTGACTATCACGGTCTTTATGTTATGGACGAAGCAGATTTAGAGTGCCATGGGTTCGATTCTATCGAGGTGTTAGCGTTGGAAGGGGCAGAAAAGATGTCGTTCGAGGAAAAAAAAAAAATCACCTATGGTAAAGCAGCGAGATGGACGTCGGATAATCCAAATTGGAGAGAAGCGTACCTTGATCGTGCGAAACAAATGGTTCATCGTGATAAGAACAGAGCTTGTGTGTTCATGTGGTCGTTAGGAAACGAGTCGTTTTACGGACAGAACCATGCGGCGATGTACCACTGGATTAAGGAGTTTGATCCCTCGCGACCGATACACTACGAAGGGGACACGGAGGCTAAGACTGCGGATGTTCTCAGCTGGATGTATCCGACATTGGAGAAGATGGAAGAGTTTGCGAGGAAAGGAAGCGACAAACCGTTGATTCTGTGCGAGTACGCCCATGCGATGGGGAACGGTCCGGGGGGGCTTCAGGAATATATGGATATGTTCACTGCCCATCGTCAGCTTCAGGGGGGATTTTTGTGGGAGTGGGCAAACCATGGACTTTTGGTAGAGAACGAGGACGGGCAATCATATTATGCATACGGCGGGGACTTTGGTGACGTGCCAAACGATGGGAATTTTGTAATGGATGGCCTCCTGCACTCTGACCACACGCCAACCCCGGGTTTACTCGAGTATAAGAAGGTCATCCAACCAGTTGCCGTTGAGTTTATCGAAGGATTGAAAGTGAGGATCACGAACCGTTATGACTGGCAAATGACAGATCATTTGGCGTGTGTGTGGGCGGTAAAGGAGTCTGGGAGATTGATCTATGAAGGGGGGCTTTCTTCGCCGGTCGTCAAACCGGGCAATACTGCCGAAGTAAAACTCCCCCTTCACCATAACGAGTTTGGAAAGGGAGAGGTTGTAATCGCTATCAGATTTCATCTCAAACATGATGTGGCTTGGGCAAAGGCAGGACATCTGGTCGCGTGGACCGAAACCGTTCTTCAACCTGCGCATCCGGGAGAGTTTGAAGGCGTGAGTTCTCAAGGCATCGTCAAAGTCCGTCGACACGACCAAAGTATCATTGTTACCGGAGGAAAATCGGAATACGAGGTCAACCTATTGACTGGAAACCTCAGTTGGTCATCATCGCCATCAGGTATCCTTATTGATTCCGGTCCAGTGCCAGATTTCTACCGTCCCCCGACTGATAACGATCGAGGCGCCAATGGCGACGATGATCATTGGAGAGGATACCTTCTGCACCTGACAACGGCTACTGTTAGAAAGGTGAAATGGAAACTAACCGACTCGGGAACGGCTGTTTGCTGCCAAGTTCATACACGAATCGCCCCCCCTGTCTACAATTGGGGTGTGTCCGCCATCATTGAATACACTTTCCGCGATGGAATCATCGACGTCAAGGTAACCGGAAAGCTAGAAGGAAACCCCCCGAAAACATTTGCCCGCTGTGGGTTAACCTTTACACTCCCATCAGAATTTGATAATGTGAGATGGTACGGGTTAGGTCCTGGAGAATCTTATAAGGACAAGAAGCAAGCAAACAGTCTAGGTATCTGGGAGGAGCCCGTGGACCAACTATACACCGACTACGAATTCCCACAAGAAAGTGGCAACAGAACAGGTACTAGATGGGTAGAAGTCAAGTGTGCGGAGGATTACGGTGTTAAAGTCATCTTTAAGGACAGGCCAGGAGATTTTGCGGTTTCCCACTATACTTCGCGAGCATTACAACAAGCCAAACACCCGTATGAGCTCAAGAAGTGCACTGAAACAATCTTAAGAGTCGATTGCGATCATCACGGCCTTGGTAGTGGCTCTTGCGGCCCAGGAGTATTGCCGCAATATCAGCTTCTTGCAAAGGATTTCGAATTCCACCTAAAGCTCGAGGACATAGTACCGCCCTTAGATGCTTGCTCCGATTCATAGATACACATGTAAGTACGGCCTAGGAAAATATTATCGGCACAAGACTAACGAATATATATCCTACTGTTTTAGCATCGTGATGGATACGATACCCCTAGAACGAAGGTTATGTGGAGATGAGCTGTTTTTCAAATGTGTTAGGACTAAACAACAAGATACCATTTTGGAATGCTTAAAGTAACAATTCAAAAAAATATCGGCAGGAAGTATCATCGCGTTTACCAGGATACTTGTGTTGTCTACTTATGTACTGTACAACGAAAATTTGAAAAGTCCGATCAGATCATCTGATAACAATATCTGATAACAAGAATTCAAATCTTATCTTGATCAAAGGGTGTAATAAGCAAATCTTTTTTTTAACATCCCTTTCTATCCATCCTCAGTTCATTTCTTTTTCTTTAGTGGTCATTTTTACTCTTTATTAATCACATATCTAATACAATATCCTGACAAAGTACAAATAATTAGAGCATATATAAAAAGAGAGATAGTGGGGTGGAAACTATTGATTTTTACATCTTAAAATAACTTCCACCAGGATCTCCAAAAAATAACATATTAAGGGAGGTGGAGATATAAGTAAAAGAATAGAGGAGACAAAATAAATAAAGACGTAATAATTTATCATAGGGCAAATGAAATAAAGCAGTAGAGTTTGATAGTGGAAGTATAAAGGAGAGGGTTACTTCGGAATATGACTGCATAGTATTAGGTTTAGTTAGTTGAATTTACGAGGGAACAAATAAAAGGGGGAAAAAATAATTTGTTAAAATTTTCATTCGACGGAACTACACATACAGTACAACCAAGACAAAAGAAGAAGCAACAAAATTTCAAGAAGAGGACCACAGAGTTGCTGGTGAAAGTCTCAAGATAGGCCGACTTATTGGAAAGCTTGTAAAAGAAATAGCTTGCATTTCTTTACGTTATTTCCAAAGAGTATTGTGTGAGTATCTATTCCTTAAACATTAATAGATATAATAGGATGAAGAAGAAAAACACCTTCATGGAGATCCTATACTAATTACGGAGAGAAAATACAAGAATTGACTAGGATGCTAAATTCACGAATTGCAAGTTTGAGGGTGACAGACAAACTGGATAACAGTTAGGTAAAATCATAAAGGGAATGGTTTCACAAGTATGTTACCAATGTCGAAGAGAGAAAGAGGAGTCAGAATTTGACCGAGATCGTCATGGTGTTTTGAGAAAGGGGTGTAGAGGTTGTCTGGTATGTTTCACCTAAGATTGTGGTTATAAAATATCTATAATTGGTTATTATATAAATAAAGATCATAAAGTGTTACATAAGGATAGCTGAAGCTGACAAAATATACTAGGAACGTGAACGCAATCGAAGAGCAGAAGCATGCACAAACCAACGCCGAAATCAACAACCAGGTCCTTCAGTGGTGAACTCCAACCAAATTGATATACCAGTTATCCCTATCCAACCTCCACAGGTTGATTATCCATTGGCATATATTAATAATTCCTCACAATGGAAGCCACTAAACTGTGGACGTATGGATATTGTTTGCCCAGATTGTGGAGCACTTCATTGGATCTCTGAAAGAATTGTTCATCGGGGAAAGCGGAATCCAAAGTTTGAGAGTTGCTGTAAACATGGGGATCTTAAACTTCCTCTACTTGAGGAACTTCTGGAACCACTCAAGTCATTGATTAATGGCCAAGAATCGGTGGCAAAAGAGTTTCGAAAACATCTGAGGCAATGGAATTCTGCTTTTGCGTTTACCTCGGTATCACATAATATGGATAATAGGGATGAGGTCGCTGGTGCTGGTGTACAAACATTTCAAGTACACGGAGAGCTTTACCATCTCCAGGGACCATTGAGGCCACAAGCACCACAAGATGCTTGCTATTCTCAAATGTATCTATACGATCCTGAGTATTCAGCTGAACTCAGATCTGGTCGGTTTCATAACCTTGCACCGGAAGTGGTCAGGGAGTTAACTGATATGCTTTATCAATACTCACCCTATATTAGACTCTATCGGACAGTGGCGGAACGTTTGACAGAGCAGGAAGCAGTTGAGGGGGAGCCAATCTATACTATTCTGCTTAATCCGCGATTGGAGTTAGTTGTTAATGGTGGTGCCGATCCACGACGAGCAAACATGCCAACTACCAATGAAGTTGCGATTGTGGTACCAGAGGAGTATGGTGAAAAGGGTTTCCGAGATATTGTACTTGCAAAGAGATACATAAATGGGCAAGGGGAAGTCATGCATCATAGGTTTAGTAGGATAAACCAAAATCATGCTGCATATATTCCCCTGCATTATGTGATGATGTTTCCCAAAGGAGAGACAGGCTGGCATTGGGGAATAGAACTCAATAATCCAGGCGGCAAACGCCAGAGAC
>ML120452.1:165973-197164 GCA_003788595.2 Choiromyces venosus 120613-1
GTTGATAAACTTTGCTCCACTGTTTACCCACCAGAACTCCTGCAAAATGCAACCAATAATTGCCACACTTTTAAAGGTCGATCCATCCTCTCATATCGGAATGAAACAGTCAAGGAGTTTAATGAGAAACTGATCGAAGATATGCCTGGAGAAATTCATGAATTTGTGAGCATGAATTCAGTAGATATCAATGACCAAGCAGTAGAAGCAGAGCCATATCCGGCTGAGTATCTTCAAAGTATTGATCTTCCTTCACTTCCTCCAGCAGTATTGCGACTCAAGGTTGGAGCTCCTTTTATCCTCCTTCGAAACATTAGTCCCAAGGAGGGATTATGTAATGGTACCCGCCTTCGTATTATAGAACTGGGTCGCAATTGCCTCAAGGTTGCTATTCTGGGAGGTGATTGGGATCAACAAATTCGACTACTGCCTTGCATTAAGTTAACAACAACTGAGGAAGATCTTCCCTTTATCTTATCACGAAAGCAATTTCCAATTAGGCTTTGCTTCGCAATGACTGTTAATAAGTCACAGGGACAGTCCTTACAACATGTTGGAGTTGATTTACAAACTGGGGCATTTACTCATGGGCAACTTTATGTTGCTCTATCACGTGTAACATCAGTCAATGGATTGACTGTTTTGATTCCCGAAGGTTTACCAAAGATTACTTCTAATGTTGTTTATCCTGAAGTTCTTTTGTGAGTTCTTACTTTGTGTTCTTGATTTCTATTCAATTTGGTACATTTCATTTTTCAATACAGAGTGTATGTCTGCAGGTTTTAATTATATATTATAGTTAAAGACTTATTCTAACCTATTTCAAGTATTAACTGTGAAAATATTTGTTTTGAGACGGGTTAGAACTATTTGTTTTAGCTATACTCCTAGCACTATACTATATGTACAATACTTGAAACCTTTTCTCTTATATATAGAACTAAATTATGGTACTATTCAGGTCAATACAACAAGTGTATTTTTTGGACATGCAATTGATTTAGTACTTAATGTATAAATATGTCAAATGGCTTGGTTCTAAATCAGTCTACAATTGAATCACATAGTTTGTTTAATACAACAGGTCAGGCAAGCATTTGAAACATTATTAAGTTTGGAGAGAACATTTTCTTTTCCCAGTTTCCAGCTCCTGTTATTGGGAAGACTCTCCATTAGTATACTATTCTGCCAATGTTCCCTCGAGGTCTCGAGGGGGGGAATGCTAGTATTGGGTACCGTATTTACGACTAAGTTAAAACGTAGAAATTCCGATTCTCGGCTAGACCACATTAAACACCCAAAATTCAGTGCTCAAAGCCAACTGATATACACAGCGCTTTACTAGGAGACAGAACTGCAAAGCCCTAAGTTAGCGCAGTTCTCTTGTATTCGAGGAAATAGGGTACTTTATTACTATCATGACATTAAAAAATTTTGCCTCGAGAAACTTATATTTTATGTGGGGAATCAAGCAACCCCCAAATCCAGCACTACAGTATGGCTGAGAAATGAGGGGGAGAAAAAAAAATGATAAAAATCGACCCATGTGAACAACGTACGCCCACGCCATGATCTCCATTAGTCTTCCGAACAATGTGCTACAATCATGGCACACTAAAATACACACCCCGTTCAAATACACAATCGTTACTGATTGGTCGAATCTTAATAATCCGTTCTAACTTACAAGATACGGTAATCCACGGGGACTGTGTGTTTGGACGGGTGTGTTTTTGAGTGTTCCGCGATTGGTACAAGTACTGTACCAGGGGATATGTTTTCTTACAAGACAGGGCTTATTAACTGCAAAATACGCCCTGTCTTGTACGAAAACATATCCCCTGGTATGTACCCTCCTCTGGTAGGGCCTGGTGGCTTTTTTGCTTCTTATGTCTCTCAGAGGGTCTGAGCAGCTCTTTTTTTTGCTGTGTTTTTCGCCCCCTTTCCAGAGTAGGGAATTCTCGACTACATAGTACTTGGCCATTTAAAAAGTATCCGGACGCTTTTGCGCCAATACCAGTACTAATTAATGCAAGGTGTCCTGATACTTTTTAAATGGCCAAGTACATTATTCGTTTGTCACAGTTTTTACGGTACCCGCACTGTAACTCTAACCCCAGGTCTTATGCGACACGAGAAAACTCAGTGGCAATGATCGATTTGCCATCAAATGGCCTCCCCAATGTGCTTGGATAGGATACGTGCTTGGCGATACAAATGGGCAGATCGAGTCAATCGGAAATACTTCCTGTCTCAACAGAGCATCCCCACTCAAATCTGGTCGGGCAGTGCGTACATATATCTGATAGTATAAGAAAGGGAATGGAAATCTTGAAGTGGGGTAATTTTTTCTTGTTTAATTACCTATACTATTGTTCCCTTTACAAACTAGAAAGTTGAAGAAACCAAACATTAGGATTGTCTAGAAACATTGACAATCCACAAAAAGCAAATCAAATTGAAAGCAAAAGGAAGCCAGTAAATGGATAGAAGAAAACAAAAAACAAAACCTGCAAATTCAAAAGACAACTTTTGGAACCTCGCGTAATACAATTTAATTTGTTCCGCTCAACTTCCATCCATCTCTCTCAGTGCTCCTGCAATCTCACATATAGTTTAACTCGTTAGGCTCCGCAATCTCCAACTCTCCCGGCTCCTCGGTTCGCCCACCAGCATTTCTAGCAACACTCTTCTTAGGCTTCGACCCCCCTCCAGCTGAAGTTGCAGATCTCCCTGCGCCGTTCTCCCTGACGGTTTTGGGTGTCTTGGGCGTAGGCTTCGGGGGACTTTTGGCAAGTTCGGCGGGGATCTCGGGCTCGTCGACTTCAGTAGATAGCTCGGGGTAGTGAATCTCATCGTCGTCACTATCTATAGTAACTCGTTTGGTCGCTGCGCGTGCTGTCTTTGCCTTCTTCCTCCCCCTTGCCTTGGTCGACACGAGCTTTTTACTCTTCTTGGCTACGACCGGCTTGGTGGTAGATTTTCCCGTCGTCTTTGTACGTTTTTTTTTGGGCGGTTCGATATCCGAATCATCGAGTTCCCGTGCACGTTTGACAGCGAATGTGTGGGGAACCTCCCTATCTAGAAGAAGCTTTCTTGGGGATCTCCTCGGGGCCGTTGTCGCCAATGCCGTAGCAGAATGTGTAGATTGTTTGGCCCTCCTGGGCGTTTTCCTGGGTGGAGGTACGTCCGTGTATTCGGATGCAGTAGATTCATGCTCATCCATCTCATCATCTGAATGCGCCTCCACTAATGATTCCACCTCTTCAGATTCGGGAAACTGAAACCGCGATGTTTCATCGGATTGATGACGGGACTTGCCCTCTGACGGAACACCTTGGTTTATAGTAGGAGGATCCAAACGAGGGGCCTCCAAAGGTTTTTTCACTACTTGCGGGTCCATGTAGACAGTGAACTGCTTTGTGGTCTTCTTTGTGGGTGACTCTTCGACAATTGGCGAGAGCGGTGGTGGGAGGATGCCACTATGCATATGGATGATTGGAGTAGAAGTATCTTCTCCAGTGAGACTGCTGAAGGGACTACTTGAACCACCTTCCTCGTCATTCCCGCTTTCTGTTTGTTGGACACGGCTGTTGGCATGCTCACCTGTGTCGGAGTCTGAAGACTTGTGGTGAACGGCATAACCGTTGACCCTACTATTCTGTTGCTCGACGTACGAAACTCGATTCCCATCGACAAATAGAGGGAAATTTCCATCCTTGTCATTAAATCCCTCGCGCCCCTGAAGGTCTTCGGGATTTATAGAAGGTTCACTCTTTCTCCCCGACACGGCACCTGGCTTACCTGAGCTCGGAGACTCTCCCGATTTAGTGCCGGCGATGTCAGCTTTATAGAAATATCTTTCGGTAATCTTAAATGAGTCGCCATCGATCTCGGTTTCCCCGGAATCGTAATCTTCGTCAATCTCCTCCCTTATCACCATCCCGCCTTTTCCGGCCGCCTGATGGTCTGATTTTCCGAGAGGGTTGGTAGGGGATTTTGCAGTGGTCTGGTCGGGGCTTGGGCTGGTTGATACACCCCCAATTGTCTGCTCAATGACAGCCTTGGAGTAGTCTTCCCAGTATGCTAAATTAGGGACCGAGGTACCACGAGTAAGGGGTTGAAAAGGGTTAAGGTTTGCCCTAGGAGGTTCGGTATTGGGAGGTAGAGTTGGAGATGTAATAAGACCTGGATACGGTGATCGGGTCATTCTTTGTTCCTCTGGGAGGACCCAGAACTGGCTTTGATTATCTAGGAGAAGTTAGTAATCCGTCACTATGAAACTCTAGCCAGGAAACTTACCATGAAGGAGACTATTTGGCAAACTCCTTGCCTCAGATTCAAAATCATCATCGAGAACGCCATTAAGCTTATTCTTGACCTGAGTCACTTCCTCTCGAAGGTTAGAAATCCCAGATAGAACCAAGTCAAGCTTTGCATCAGAATTCTTCCTTTCCCAAGAATCATACTGGCTCTTCAAAGCGAGATATTCCATAATCTTGGCCAGATTAAGTGTTCCAGTTGGAAATTCTGGCTCAGTAGGGATGCTGTTTGCTTCAGTCGGAAGAGTGGGAGGTGCACTTCCGGGTGCAGTGGGAGACTCTCTTTTAGCAGCATTCTCGAGAACAGACATCTCGATAGGCGAAAAACCAAACTCTTCACCCTCCGCAACATCAGAATTATGCTCAGTCTTAATATGTGCCCTCGGAGTGTTCTTCCCTTTCAGGGATCTCCTAGCTTCCAAATCCCTAAGTGGGGAAGAATTAGCAGGTCCCTCAAAAGGATCGTTCTCAGTTCCACCGTTTGTATACTTTTCATGAAACGGAAATTCAATCTCCTGTGAAAAAGGTGAAACTATTTGTTAGCTGACATCATTACCACTGAAAGAAATGAAGAGGCGAAAGGAACCAAAAAAAGGAAAAGAATTATAAGAACTCACCTCTTCTGTCCATCTATGGCTCAGCGCTGTATGTTCGCAATAATAGCAAGGATGGTCCTTCTTATGAATATACCGCTCGCGCATCTCATACTTGTTGCTGGTAACCTGGAAGACTTTGCAGTTACAGAGCCTACAAGCATGGGTAACGAACTTGTTATCATCGAATGGTTTGTTTTCTTGAATAGTAGACATTTTTAAAGTTGGTTCTGGTTGTGTAAGAAAAAGTTTTTGTTGTTTCGTAGCAAAAGGCTCTCGTTGTTGTTGATGGTGGTGTGTAAAAGTTGTGGGGTTGGTGGTGGTAAATGGAGAAGGTTTGATTTGGAAATGTGTGAGAGGTATTTGTGTTGATTTGGGAGCGAGAAACGATGGCATGTACTTGATTCTCAACGGTACGAGAGTGGTGGTGATGACTGCTCAAGCTCAAGAAGGTTCTTGAGTTAAATCAAGGTTGGAAAGAAAGAAAAAACTGTTGAAATGGTATGGACGAGAACTAAAGATGAGTTGGTCGCCTTTGGTGTTGTGTTTCAAAAAGTGTTGGGTGAGAAGTTGTGATTGAGAAGTCGTTTAGTTTCCGGAACTGAGGTGATGAGTTTGTGTAGACGCGTGACGGTTGGGATCTTATGGGTATATAATGAAAGTTTAGTGCAATTGTTACCTGACTTACTGTTTAAATAAGTGTCTCCAAGCGTATCAAGTTTCAACAGGAGTTCTGGTCGATTGTTTGTTTGAGAGGTCTTGATTCTAAATCTGTTTCAAGTCACTGCTCGGGCAATCTCTGCGTGCTTGAATTTTCTACTGTTTACAGATTTTATGATACTGGACTGGAGGGCTCTTAAGTACTTGATGTGGGCTTGAATAGCCTGATTGGAGCTCAGATTGTTTCGTGATAGTTGTTGCACTAATGGAAACCAATGAAGGCGGGTTGGGGGTTGAAATCTGGATTGGGAAAAATACTCAATCCGTACTGCACTTTGTCGGCTTCATGGTATTATGGTTTACAGCGTGTCTTATGCACTCTCCGACGCCCAATCCGAAATCTGAGTACGATATCATGAAGACCCAGAGCCAACGATAACTGGAGGATAAACTGGCCTGCTACTGGTCTG
This sequence comes from Choiromyces venosus 120613-1, assembly GCA_003788595.2. Taxonomy (NCBI): domain Eukaryota; kingdom Fungi; phylum Ascomycota; class Pezizomycetes; order Pezizales; family Tuberaceae; genus Choiromyces; species Choiromyces venosus. Next base: position 172,019 of record ML120452.1, read on the forward strand.
AGATATTTCCATTGGGCGTTTGGAGATAACTTTTACACCCACCCAATAACATCTGCTACTCAGAACTATGATGCACAAAGGCTTAACACTGGATATAGTTTCACAACTCTCGTTACTCTTTCATATGTTCTGAGGACTCTCCCAAGCACTGTACTATGGCGTTGCCTTCATTAGGGCCATCAAATGTCCGTATATCATAATATTATACCGTATATTTATTTGCCCTTCCTTTTTATACCATACATGCGATACATACAGACCATAAAATCCCCAACCCTATAGCATTAGCCCTGGGCCCCAAAGTTTTATCAAAAGAAAGAATAAGATACGCTGTGTTAGTTATTTGCTTCATTGGTGAATCTTCGATGGCCTAATTGTTCTGACAACCTTTACAAATTTCCCAATAAGTGATGACAATGGGTAATACCAAAGATTGTTAGCATTATGATAGGTTTGAAACAGTTACTCTTGAGCCCTAAAGAGTAGGAAGTTCTCATATTTTTCTATCTCCTTAGATTCTCACTGTTTTCACGTTTTGTAAAATTACTATTTGGGGGTCAAATAAGTTACATATTTTATAATAATAGTATACGGTTTATACGGTATTATATGAAATTGTATAAATATAATCTCACATGCTAGTAGTTATCCTTGGTAATTGATTATGATTACTAATCACTGTAGGATACCAATTTGGGATTATAGAGGCTGAATAGGATAAAAAAACTCGATTCTTGGCATTTCTTGTTTTTTTCTTCAGTCACATGACTGATGACAATACAGGCCAGGTGTGGCTGAAAATATTATAATCACCAAGAATCCACATTTTTTGTCCTGGAAACTTTCTTCATTTATTTCATTAAATTCAGTTTATTTTCCAGTTAAGGTTGGAGGATTTCCTTTTACAAGAGGTTCCAATTTGGGTTCTTAAATCTGTGTATTGGCCTTTGGGCATGACTTCATGATGTAAAATTTTTATTTCTTTATTTTTTTATTTTGGGGGTGAAGAGAAGTTTCTTTTGGGGTTTTATAGACTATGTGAGGGCTCAGCGAGGCTTGGTGCAGATTGGCTTGCCGCTATAATTAAGTGAAAATGTGATTGTCATAATGCCGGAGAAGGGAGAAAACCTGACGAACTCTCATGTCTGATACTATCAGTTCCTACCAACTATGACCCCCAAACCTTCTGAAATCCCAATCCCAGCACGAGTCCAGGAGCAGTTGGCTATTGAGATGGCAGCTAATAATAATGTCTCAAGCCTTACTGCTGCAGCACAAATGGTTGGATCCTGAATCATTCAATGGGACAAGAGTTGATGTAACTCCAATCCCAATGGAATTTGATGCTTTTGTAGATTAGTGGTTATCAGAAGAAAAGACAAGCAGGTTCACTCCACACTGAGTTCCCCATATAGTGCACCAAGCATCGCTGAGGGTGCCGCCTGTAACCTATTTTCCATTCTTATCTAGTCCGAGGTTATGCCTCGTTTCACCTAACTAAAGGTATCTAACTACCGGCGTGAGATACTCCCCCCAGCCAAGGGCCCCCTAAAGAAATCCTCCCTCCTGGCCTTGCGCCACCAATAAAAGAAATCCACCTCCTGGCCACCTGCCACAAATGCATCATAAACAGCCCACTCGCTGCCTCGCTACACCTCCAACACAAAAGAAACCCTCCCCAGCAGCCAGCCAAACCAAGCAAGCCCAAAGCAAAAGTAAAATACAAAAGTCCAGATCAGCTCCCACGTAGCCCTTCCGCAAGTCTAACAGTAACTGCTCCAAATGTAGCTGCTCTTAGCCTCCCTGACAGTGGTATCGAGTGCGAGCTGTATTGCCGTTGACGGGCTCAAACAAGCCTCCTGAATTAACCGACACCTCCCCAGACCCCCATGTCCCACCCCTACCCTGAACCGACCCAGCCCGGTCGCCGCCAATCCCCGACGATAGATTGCCTGGGGGTAAGCCAGGACTTCCGACCGCTTCCGAACAACCGGAGCGGAGTGTGTGTAACCACACCAAGGCATGGAGGAGCGCCGCGAGGCAACCGAGGTGGGTGTATGAGGTGTTTTTGGGGGTCAAACGGACCCCTCAAGATATGGGCCACAAGGCCAAGGATGATGGTGGTGCTCGAGCAGAGGTGAGCGAAAACAAAATGGGGCAGTCCGCGAGAAGGACTTCTGAAGAATGAGGCTCGGGTGTAAACGAGCAAAGTCAAAAGGGCGCCGAAAGGCAGCGTAATTGGGGGGTCACCGAGGTGCCCAAAGATTGTGGGGTGCCGGCAAGCCAGCTCATAACCTGGGGTTCCCTTGAGGAGGTGGGCAAGCCCGTCGGTAAGGAAAAACCAACAATTCGCAAGTGAGGTAAAGAAAAACCATCGCAAGGTGAAGGTAAGGAAAAACAACAGCGTTGGGGCGAGAGTATTTTCGGGGGGTCCGGAATCACGTGCGTGGACTTCCTCCACCAGTACCTTACTAGGAGGATTATTCTGGTTACCTGTCTCCCGGCCGGCAGACCGTACTTCTCTCAACCGAGACAAAAGAAAACCAACACAAGCAATCTAACATAAGAAAACCCCACAAACGAAGAACAAAAAGAAAACCAACAAGCCGCTGAGTGCCGTATCAATAGGCGGGTACCAAGGAAAAACCGGGCCCAAGGGGTGTCGAATAGGGAGCAAAACACCTAAGAAAAACTCTTGTAACCGAGGGTAAGAATAAAGACTTTGAAGCCATCGTGAAAAATCGCTCAAAGGGCATTGATTGGGTGAACCCCCCGGAATGGCAAAAAGAACCCCTAACCCTCAGGGTTGAAAATGGGGAGGAAGGGTGCCGCCTCGCTGAGCCCTCACATGGTCTAGGCCATACCTTTGGGTGCATGCGAGGATTTTCCTTGTATTTAAATAAATCTAAGGACTTAGCAGAAAAAACATTTTTTGTCCTATTTGGCTTACGTAATTCAAAATTGTTACTCAGCAATTCCCCTACACTGAGTAACCAGGATTGCCAAGGATGGTTGTGGCTGTTACTACTGTTGGACTCATAGATGACTTGCGGGTACACTACAACAAATTGCATGGGCTTCTTTTGTGATACAAGTATCTGGCAGGAATGGACCGAACACAAGGGGATCCTAGGAGTGGAATTCTGTATGGCGGATTGTCTGTATACATTCGAGTGCCCATACTGAATTCCACCCCTAGGATGCCCCACTGCATTCAGTCCATTCATGCCAAGGACTTGTACAGAGATTAATTCCCAGTCTTTTATTTTTTTTCAAGTTAGCCTCCTATATTACTTAGCAATAATCAAGAAAGGTTGTCCCTTAATACCTTGCACTCACAGTACTGTGTTTTGTCAAAGCCTCAATAAGGGAATTGACAAAAAAATGTCTGAAAATAAGAAATGATTGAAACCTCAATGAACATGAGTTCAGGAGGCTTGACATCAGACTGCAGTAGCAGAAATATGCCTAGCAGCTGTTTTTCACAGCTGAAAAACTATCTCCAAACTCACAGATCAACAATACCTCTGTAAGAAATGCCAAAGGCTATGAAAATCTCGAGAAGACTATTTCTTTCAATGTCATGATTATTAGCCCTGAACTTGGTAATATGATCTGGTTTATGCTATGCTATGGTGAAACCTGAAAGTGCCTTGAGGTTTACTTGTATAGGGATGTCATAAAAATAAAAGGTACATGATGAGAATTATCAATATTTCCTCAATCCTATCATCTTCTCCAATTTTCCTGCTTCAAACCATTCTTGAGATATTCTCCGGTTGACAGTAATATGCAGAAACTACAAGATTTTGTTGGTGGCTGTTATTGTGAGAAAATGGTGGCACTCATACTTGGAAATGAAACTGGAACCATTGTACTATTTTAGCAGTTTAGTATGAGTGCAGTACAGTGAGTACTCTAGTTTGGAAGTCAGTACTAGGAGATGAATTAATATTGGATTAATGTATTGCTAATTAATAGGCTAAAACAGTAACAGATTAGCAGGATAAAAAGTTTTTTCACACTAAATACTCACATGGCCAAATCAAAGTTTGGCAGCTAAGGTAACAACCCCACCACATAAGTATGAGTACTGCAAACTAAAAATTCCTACAACCACATCAATTCCTACAATCATATCACAATACACTTATCACTATTATATCTTACCTATGGGTATATTACTCTACTATGACACCATTCATTTAAAGCAATACTGTCAGCAAAATTTAACCACATACTGCCACAAACATAAACACCATCAAATATTACCAACTGGCCTGCAGTTGACTGGGAAGGAGAGGAGCAAGCATTAACTTGGAGCTTGATTGATGTAATGAAGCAGAAGGATGTCACAGATCGTGACTAAAAAAGGCAGATTGGTAAGGCGGATTTCACCTGACTCATAATTATGAGTCAGAAGGAATGGGTATTTCACATGACTTGTACTACTGAGTCATTAGTAGGTTTTTATTTATTGTTTGATTTTCTATAACTCACAATGGTGGTCATATGATATTATGTTTTCACACATGACTCAGATTATGGGTCACGGGTTTCACACATGTGATGTGATTTGTGCACATGATTAGTTTTATAAGTTTTGATTGGTTTTGATAGTTAGTGAGGTAGACTCATAGGAGTCAGCTGATGGATTTCACACAATGACTCATTTGAGTCACACATATGAATGACTCATAAGGATGAGTCATCAAGGGTTAGGGTTGTGGGAGGAATGACTATATAAGGAGGCTCATAGGCAGGAGTAGTTAGTTCCTCATGCAACCATCTAAATACTTTTCAATACAAAAAGATCTCTTACCAATCACTACGCTCAGGATAGCAGGGTCATCAATTGGGAGAATCGGGGAATCGTAGAAGTCGAGGACTTGAACTATGAGAGCGAGATAAGTAAGAATCTGAAAAAGACAGATCTGTCAAATAAAGGAAATGAGAAACATTGCCTACTGCAAGTATACCCGAATAAGAGAGGATTGTAACATTTGTTTGCATCTAACAAGCTGTACCCAACAATGATGAGTGACGCAATGGATGTCGTACCCCTAGCAGGAGGGGCAGGAGCAGCAGTACCCCTGGCAGTAGGAGCAGGAGTAGCAGTACCCCCAGCAGGAGGGACCACAATCCCACCACCAGTGACACAAATCCAAGGGTTTACCACTAAACAATTTGCTGAAATTCTCGACTGCCTGAATGGCAGAAGAGAAAATGGAGACAGAATAAAGGTAGAAAAACCACCAACATTCAGTGGAATGCGCAGCAAGCTGCGAACATTTTTGGCCTAATGCAGAGTATATTTTGATGCTACGGGAACCACAGAAGGAAGGTGGAAGATCACATATGTCAAGTCTCTACTGAGGGAAGGAGCAGCCAGCTGGATAACCCCCTATACGGAGGGAAGAAGAACGAAACCTTGGACAACATACGAAGAATTTGCCAAGGCACTCCAAGGTCAGTTTGGAGACATCAACGCAGAAAATGCAGCATGCACGAAACTGGAGCAAATGAGACAGGGAAAAGAACCAGTAACAGATTATTGGAATGAGTTCCAACTCACCATAATGGAGGCAAACAAAGAAAGACGAAGGAACTATGAGAAGACAGTTCCTAAAAGGAATCAATAGAACCCTGCAGGATGCTTGGGCCACCGACCACTTCACAACTGATAGTGTGGAAGGCATGGCCAAGTGGGCCATCGAGAAAGAAAATAGGATCAGCATGATCAAACACTTACAAGGAGGTCAAGCAATGGGGCAGAAGATGATTGAATCATCCAGGAACCCAAATTGGACATTTAGGACAGGAAGGGAAGAGACCCCAAAAGGGGACCCCATGGATCTAGACATGACATGGGGAAGGCCCAATCTCAATCTATCAAAAAATGAGTTTGTGTAAAGAAGGAACAACAACTTATGACTAGCATGTGCCAAGCCAGGATACTTGGCGAGGGAGTGTAGGAGCCCAAGAGACAACAAGGATTATAAGGTGGTAAGAAAAGAATGGAGACCACAGGACCACAAGATGAGGAGGAGTTGACTCATGATCAAGAAAATAGAGGTAGAAAGGGAAGAAGAGCCAGCAGGAAATGAGGAATGCCCCTAGTAAGTGATGGACTGAGGGACAGACCAGAACAAAAACCCATCATTTTATCCAATTACTATGCAGCACTTCAGCACAGGGAATCACTAAAACAAGAAAACGACCACATCATGGTAAAAGTACAATTACAAGAAGAAAAGAACACAGTTATGATCAATGCAATGATCGATTCAGGAGCAATGGAAGACTTCATCAACAACGAAGTCTGCAAAAAACACGGAATAACAATGAAAGAAGCCAAAAATATGAGAGAAATCTACTTGGCTGATGGAAAACTAAGCTAAATGGGGCCTCAAATCCACATGGTAGAAGTATCAATGAAGATGGGAAGTCACCATGAAGAGGGAACCTTTCAGGTAGCAGACCTATGGAATCATGAAGTCATCCTTGGAATGCCATGATTGAGAGAACACAATCTCACAATATACTAGAACGAAAGAAAGATCACATTCAATAGCGAACGATGTACGACATGGTGTCTCAACAGTTCACCAGTGGTCTCTTCAGTCCCAGAAGATGAAGCTCGGGAAGAAAACCTGATCACAAGGCTTTCAAAGATCAAGATCAGGGGAGACCAAAGAGTCAAGGTCAGAAGGCTGGTGCCAGAAGCAAGGATGCCCACCAAAGGCTCAGAAAAGACTACAGGACATGACCTGTATGCAAGCGAAGACATCAAGATAACTGCCAATGGGCAAGGAATGGTACGAATGGGAATAGCCCTAGGGCCACCTCCACAAACCTATAGATGCATAGCACCTCGAAGCAGTCTAGCAGTCAAGCATCGACTCACGATGAATGCAGGAGTAATAGATGAAGATTACACTGGAGAAGTGAAGGTAGTTATGGTCAATATTGGTAACAACAAGTACCAGATAAAGAGGGGAGACTGAATTGCACAACTCCTAGTAGAAAAAATCAACATAGAAGACTTACTAGAAGTAATGGAGCTGAAAGACACCCCGAGGGGTAACAATGGATTTGGGAGCTCAGATCCCGCTGATATCCAACAAGCCAACCAAAAAGATGAACCAGACAAAAGAAAGCAATCCAAGAGGATTGAGATCCACAAAATATCAGCCAAAGCATTTGGACACTTTTACCGACGAGGAGAATCTACAGGGATAATGAGATGGAGGAAAGCAGAAGAAACAATTCGAGTAGAGGCCATTAATATCAGTATGGAATTGGCCATACAACACCAGAAGAAAAAAGACAAGAGAAGAATAGAGGAAACGATCCCAAAGGAATACCATTATCTACTGGACATATTCGAGCAGGAAGAAAAGAAAGGACTACCTCCACATCGGGAAGAAGTAGATGTGGGAATAACCCTAGAAGAGGGAAAGAAGGTCCCAAAGAAGAAAATATACCAACTAGGAGCAGACGAACTGAACAAATTAAAAAATTACATCCAACAGAACAAAGAATGAGGTTGGATCCATCAGGTGTCGACAGACCAAGCATTGCCAATATTATTCATCAAAAAGAAGGACAGAACCCTCCAATTATGCATGGACTATAAGGGACTCAATGAAATCACGAAAAAGGATAGATACCCCTTACCCTTAATAGAAGAAGCCCTGGACAGACTAAGTACGGCAAAGTACTTCACCAAATTAGATATAAAGGATGCCTATCACAACATATGTATCAGAGAAGGAGATGAAAGCAAAACAACTTTTGCTAGCAAACTAGGAACCTACGAATACCTGGTGATGCCATTTGGGCTGACCAATGCTCTGGCAGCCTTTCAAAGATGGATCAACAATACCTTGTGGAGATATATGGACATATGCTGCATAGTTTACCTGGACGACGTCCTGGTATACTCAGATAGCCTTGAACAACACAAAAAGGAGGTTAGTAATATATTGGCCGACATACAAGACTCTGGAATGAAAGTTAAACCATCAAAGTGCGAATTCTACAAAAAAGGAACAGAATACTTAGGATTCATCATCAATAGAGAGGGAATCCAGATGGACCCAATCAAGACCAGCGCCATATGGGACTGGAAACCTCCACAAAAAGTCAAAGAAGTACAATGCTTCCTAGGATTCTGCAACTTCTACTGAAGATTCATCGAAGGGTTTAGCCGCATAGCAAAACCCCTCTACCGACTAACAGAAAAGAAAAACAAGTGGGAATAGGGAGAGACAGAGCAGAGAGCCTTTAAAGAACTGAAGGGAAAACTCACCACATCCTCAGTACTCGCATACTATGATCCAACAAAACCTACGATGATAGAGACCAACACTTCGAAATACATTTACGCAGGAATCCTATCTCAGCAAGAAGCAGACAGGAAATGGAACCCCGTAGCCTATCGCTCAAAGACAATGAATAAGGCCCAATGCAACTATGATATTCACGACAAAGAACTATTGGCAATAGTTCAAGCACTGAAGGAATGGAGGTGATATGTGAAGGGATGTCAACACCAAGTAAAAGTCCTAACAGACCACAAAAACCTGGTGCCCTTCATGACCACAAAGGAACTAAACAAACGACAAATTAGGTGGAAAGAATATATGAGTCAGTTTGACTTCAAAATACAATATCGACCTGGAAAAGAAGGAGGCAAACCAGACACCGTAACAAGAAGGGAAGGGGACCTACCGCAGGAGAGGGACCTGAGAATCATGTATAAGCAGAGAACCTTATTACCAAAAGAAAAATACTTCCTAGAAGAAATAGAACTAGCAGAGTTCCATGATCAAGATGAAGAAGGAACCCAACGAGCAGTACAACAAGACCCATAGATCTAAGAAATCTGAAAGGCATTGACAGCCAGACAAAAAGAACTAAAAGGGGTAGCCCTGGGGCTATGCTAGTGGAAAAACAACTACCTATGGTATCAAGGAAAGATATGGGTACTGGAGGATGAAAAATTAAGAACAACAATTATTCAGAAACACCACAATGTCCCCCTAGCAGGATATGGGGGAACGGCCAAGACAACCGACCTAATCCAACGGAAATACTATTGGCCAAGGATGAGAGAAACGATCAAACAATACGTAAAAAACTGCGACATGTGCCAATGAATAAAAGTGGTACAACACACACCCTATGGACTACTACAACCAACTGAAGCACCGGACTGACCATGGAAATCGATCACCATGGACTTCATCATGGACCTACCCAAGTCGGAAGGTTAAGACATGATATTGGTAGTCATCGATTGCCTCACAAAAATGAGTCATTTCATCCTCTGCAAGAAGGATCTAGATGCGCAATAGTTCGCAACCCTCTTCCTTAGAAAAGTGGCTAGACTCAACAGATTACCAAAAGATATCATCACAGATAGGGGATCCCTGTTCACTTCAGACCCATGGAAGGAAATCACAAGCAAATTAGGAATTGAAAGAAGACTCAGTACGGCATTCCACCTACAGACAGATGGACAAACAGAAAGGACCAATGGAATACTAGAACAGTATCTGTGAGCATACATCAATTATCATCAGAACAATTGGTGTGAACTCCTACCACTAGCAGAATTCACATGCAATAATGGGCATCAGGAGACCATTGGAACGTCACCCTTTTATGTGAACTATAGAATCCACATAGAATACGCAATGATAGGACATTTAATGCAAGCAAAAATAATGCAGAAAGAGGAAATGAGTCACTTACATGAGTCACTACATCAGGAGATAGTCATGGCTCAGTTATGACAGAAGGAAATTTATGATCAACACTGAAGACCAGATCCCAGATGGCAATCAGGAGACATGGTATGGTTGTTGCCAAGAAACATCAAAACCACACGACCATCAAAGAAGCTGGATTACAAGAAAATCAGACCATTCAAGATTACGGTGAAAATAGGGAAGAGCGCATATAAGCTGGCACTTCCATTATCAATGAAAATCCACAACACCTTCTACATCTCACTACTCGAACCTTACCAAGACAATCAATTTCCCTCTCAGAAACAAGAACCCCCACTGCCTATAGAAATAAACGGTGAAAATGAATACGAACTAGAGGAAGTAATAAACTCTAGACTACATCATGGCAACCTGCAATATCGAGCTAAGTGGAGAGGATACTCACCAGAATATGATAAAACCTGGTATTCAGCTGAAAACTTTGAAAATGCCAAACTTGGAACCCACCGTTTCCACTCCAAGTACCACCATAAACCAAGAATGGGTACGTGTCACAATAAAATGATCACACTCCACATCCCCACCCAAAACTGAACCATGGGATGACTCGGGGTATGTCCCCAGAGATACTACCCCCACTAGTCCAGAGTATTCGGGACTAATGGGAAAAGACATGACGGATGAATAGAAGGAATATATAGAGCAATTAGCGCACAATGCACTGTCCTGGACTGGCTGTTATGATGATGGCTATCTAGTACACCTACAAGATAAGGAAGGAGGAAACTGTTTCCCAAGGGAACCCAAGAAAAGGAGAGCCCACTAGGAGGTAGTGGGTTGGGAATATTGCTACAATGATCAGTGTAGAGAATACCAATGGAAAAAGGTGGATGTGGGGTATTACCCCAGGATAACAGGAGAAAGGAGGCCATTGTTAATGACAGATGAGCAGCAGAGAAAAAAGAGGAAAATCGTAAGGACACAGTTGGGGAGAGAGGGGAGTGAAAAAACAGAACTGGATGCTGAAGCATTACATCGGCAGATAAACGACCTCCAGAGACTGTTAACCAACAAGGAGAAAATAATCGAAAGCCAGCAAAAGACAATCGACGACCAGAAATGGGCACTTCGAAATGCTGGCAATGCGACGGAATCCCTGCAATGATAATGGCAAAAATTGGAAGAAGGTCGACAGCAGTGGAAATAGAAGGCACAGGAGATTGGAGCAAAATTGTGGAGATTAGGAGCTTAGAAGGTAGCATCGTGGGACTGATGCTAAGGGAGGATGGGAGCTAATGTCACAGATTGTGACTAAAAAAGGCAGATTGGTAAGGCGGATTTCACCTGACTCATAATTATGAGTCAGAAGGAATGGGTATTTCACATGACTTATGCTAGCGAGTCATTAGTAGGTTTTTATTTTTTGTTTGATTTTCTATGACTCACAATGGTGGTCATATGATATTATGTTTTCACACATGACTCAGATTATGGGTCATGGGTTTCACACATGTGACACGATTTGCACACATAATTAGTTTTATAAGTTTTGATTGGTTTTGATAGTTAGCGAGGTAGACTCATGGGAGTCAGCTGATGGATTTCACACAATGACTCATTTGAGTCACACATATGAATGACTAATAAGGATGAGTCATCAAGGGTTAGGGTTGTGGGAAGAATGACTATATAAGGAGGCTCATAGGCAGGAGTAGTTAGTTCCTCATGCAACCATCTAAATACTTTTCAATACAAAAAGATCTCTTATCAATCACGACACTCAGAATACCGGGGTCATCAATTGGGAGAATCGGGGAATCGTAGAAGTCGAGGACTTGAACTACAAGAGCGAGATAAGTAAGAATCTGAAAAAGACAGATCCATCAAATAAAGGAAATAAGAAACGTTGCCTACTGCAAGTATACCTGAACAAGAGAGGATTGTAACAAAGGATCACTATTGTACTGGTATTTGGTCAAAGCCTGGTGATAAGACAATGGGTAAAAAGAAAATCCACATTTGTATGGAGATTGCACAGGACCTATTAATGAAGTTGCCAAAATATTCCAAATACATTACTGTTGATCCCACAAGATATGATGAGTCTGTTCAAGTTAAGTAAAAGTTAGCATGGTATATTATTCCTCAATCCTGAATTTTTTAACTATTTGATCATTGTATTATTAATGATTACTAGGTTAGCAAAATTGTATGCTAAAAACAAGAAGGAGCTTGGACATATGTGAGTTAGCTTGGAAAATACAGATGCAATTGACTCAATAAATAGTACATTGAGAAATATTTGAGGTATATATCATCATTAACAATAACTAAAATTTATTAAGTAAAAAGTAGGAAAATTAATAAACATTTAGATCAAGAGAAGCAAAAGTGTCCTTACTTCTACAAAATTCAAGACCTCTTAGGTGAACAAACAAACATTGGCAATGAGATCAATAGCAACAGTAAATTGGTTATAAGTACTCAAGTACTTAATAGGTATTGAAGAAATCATACAGAATGAAGAACCACAATGCCAATACAAATGCTAGGACCAATGCTGGTACTAGAAGGTCACTGTCTCAGTGGAAGTCAGCTTGAAGATAGTCATGATGATGGAAATGCAGAGGCTGAAGTTGGTAGAGACTTGAGTAATAAGGATTTGAGTGATAAGGAAAAGGAGAAGGAGAATGATCAAGAAGAAGAAAGTGGGAGAAATGGAATACATGTGGAGTTTATATCAGAAGATACTGTTTCTCAGGAGGAGGTCTTAGATATGGGTAGGGATATTGATAGAGGCATAGGTGGAGTTCTCAGAAATAACAGTGAGAATAGAACAAATAAAGTAAGTGTAATTATATGTAGGAGAGTGTATTCCTAGTAAGTCATTATAAAAAGAATTTTAACTGATCTAGAAACAACTTTAAAGCAGTTATTAGACATACCAGCAGTAAAGAAAGGACTATCTAGTTCAAGTTCCATATAGTGGAGTGGAAAGGATAATGAGATAGTAGAAGCTTGGTTGGCTATAAGTATAGCAAAGAATGAGAGAAAAAGAAAGAGAGATGAGATGGAAAATGAGAGATTAGAGAGACAGTATAAGCAACAAGTTGAACTTCACAGGCTGGAGATGACTCATGAGGCAAACATGATAGATAAGAAAATTGAACTTGCAAAGCTAATGAATGGAGTAAATTAAAATCAAAAAATCAAAAGTCAAAGAGAACTATGTACCTATGATATCTTAATGTACATTATTTCCCAGAATAAGTTTTGACAGTAGTAATAACTTTAGCTTCTCATGAAATTCTCTACCTTTTTGTAAATTCAAATCTCTTTCAGACCTACTCTGAACACTTACAACCTGAGTAGCTGGAGTACCAACTTCAACACCCTCCTGACAAGCCTGAGTGGTCTCACTTCTGTGCTCCTATGTTGAAGTCATATCTATGCAACAAACAAAAAACTCTTCCTCATAAATCCTACTCTCATCCTCATAATCCATCGTAAAGCTATGAAGAATAATACATACACATAACTATACTGCAACTATATTCAGATCCTGTGTACTATGTACTGCAATTCAAAGCTCTCAAAGAGACTGGAATTGTCCCTTCAGATATCCAATCCAATACTCACTACCTATATGAAAAGTTGAAAAATAATAATTAAATATCTTATTATTTCTCTCCATACTTGCTAGCATCATATATAGTGTAATCAGCCAAGACTCAATTGGATATCCAGAATCTGCCCAACATCACTTATTGGACCCAAGCAACTCTGTATGCTTCTGCACAAGGCAGGTATTTATCCAGGCACTTGAATCTGGAGTACTTTTAACAAAACCAAGAGAGTAGTCAATTATACATAGATTGGGAGTATTAATGATCTAATTAAATATTAATTTTTATATTATACATTAATGATATTAAGGATAAAGACTATTTTCATATCTGAACATTGACAGAATAATTACTTTTGCAGTCAAAAAACCATTCACCATAATTGTTTGGCTTGACCAAAAGTGGTATGAGGGTTCCATCAATCATATACCATCCTCCTCTCTACTCTGAAATAACCTTTTCCTCAACCATGGCTCATGCCTTTTCCCAGTGTGGAGATTCAATACTTGGCCACACAATATGCTTCTGACATAATCTACTCTCTATGACAGCCTTTAAAACTCTCCTTGTCATCTTATCTACCATTCCTTCCCTGATTCCAACCTATTGTACCAGATTTGATAAAGAGATACTATTTCTATAACTTCCGAAATGCTTTAGGATAAGGAGTAATTGTTTTTTGAGTTGAAGTTGTAGTGTAGCTGATTTGGTGTTGAAGGGTTGTTGAGGTCTCAGAACATCAATTAGCATATTAAATGCAATGGGTGACATGTGTACCTGTTGCTGAAAAAGATCAGGCCAATGGTATCAATAAAAGGAAAGGCAATTATCAATTAAAGCTGATAATTTTGGAAGAAGAACTCTGTGATGGAGATAATATTTCTGTAAAACATCATTGACTAAGTTATCAATTATTTCTTCCTCAGAGTCACTAGAAGTGTTGGAGGTAGAGTTGGAATCTGATTCAGCATCAATATCTTCTAGTATGCATGTCAGAGTAAGATCTTGGATAATCTTTGCTCAAGTCATTCTTGACATTTGGTATTCTCTGGTTGTTTTCATATGAGAAATAAAATTTTCAAATAAAATTTTCATCTACCCATACTTGATGGAGAATCTGTCTTATATTTATATTAATTTTTCCACACCTCCATAATATCCCTCAATTTGTGTACTAATTTTCTAGCTTTTTTTTAGCTTTTTAGCTTTGTACTACTACTTGGATTTAAATACTACTTGGATTTAAATGGATCATACCAGATAAGGATAAATTGAATGATTTAATTAGGAAAAGATATATATGAATAATAATTAGTACCAAGAAATATAAATTAATTATCATGTACTGGTACATCTTTGCCAACAAAAGACCCTATTACAGGAAAATTTAGTCAATACTAACAAATTTTGACTTGGTAGTCCTTCTTTGTATGGATATACAAGTACTCCTATGATAAATAGTGGACTGTCAGATAGAAAATTGTAAATTAATACTACAAACAGAAGGTCATAAGTAACAGAGTTTGAAAATACCTTTCAAGTTGCAAACTATAATCATAGTCCTCTTAACTAAAGATTAATACAGTTTACTATAAAAGGCATCATAAAATATCTTGAGTCTTAGGAGAGCATAAAAATCTCAGAAGCTGAAGAAGACCAGAAGAGTAATAAGGAAGAGTTAGATGTTTTTGATAGGGATTATTGTGTAGAGAAAAACTCTCATCATGAAACTGAATAAGGAAAAAATACAGGCTGCCCTGCAGGAAATAATAATAATGTTAGCCATAGTATAGCAAATAGTAAAGGACCTGGCAGTGAAATTGATAGTTGTGATGATAAAGTAATAGAAGAAATAACTGGCATCAGAAATACCTGGCATTTATAGCAGCTATAAGGCCTAATTTTGTACCTCTGACCTAATGCAAATAATGCAAATTATATGACTCCAGGTGGAACATACAGTAACTGCAAACCTGAGAGAAGAAGAAAAAGCCATATTCAACATCTAAAGATGGAAAGAAAAAAAAAAAGAAAATCATTCAATGGCTTTTTACTACTATCCTGGCATTGATAGTAGCTACTATGCCAGATTGTGTATCACTAACCCAATGCAAATAATGCAAGTTATATGACTCCAGGTGGAACATGCAGTGACTGGAAACCTGAGAGAAGAAGAAGCCATACTCAACATCTAAAGATGGAAAGAAAAAAAAGAGAATCATTCAATGACCTTTTACTACTATTTTGGCATCAATAGCAGCTACTATGCCTGATTTTGTACAGCTGAACTCATGTGAAATGATTCAAATCTGTTTATGAGAATCACAAGCAGGAAGGAAGCAAGCAGAAACTATAAATAGGAAGAACCAAAACAATCTACATGTTTGTTGGTGTTCTGTCTATTGTTTGTTTCTTGTCTCTGATTGTAAAAACTAAGTATGGTTACTACTTATAGAGGTAGAGTAATAGCCAGTATGCAAACTATAAGACTTCTACAGGACATTCTTTTGTACTGCCCTCAAGCCCTAGCCCACTCTCTGTTATTTTCTTTCTCTTATTTTTTTCAATTTTTTTTTTTTTTCACTTTTATTACATAATTGTCTTTGTGTTTTCTGTGTTTCTTAGTTATAGATATTTTTAGTCATGTACATTTATTCATATTAGATACTATTATCTACTGCAAAATGATCATGGTTTATCTTTTCCAGTTTGAGTTTTGGTGTGGCTAGGCAATGTTCATGACTATTCCTGTTGTTGGTAGTTACTCCACACTAAAAAGCAACAAATACAGACTCAAGGGATACTACTCACATGTCTCTATGAAGAATGCCTCTGCCAGCTGATATTTTGCTGGAGTCTTCACCAAATTTTCAGCTTGTAGAGGCATTTTTGGCAAAGATGTGGGAGTACATGATTAAGGTTTGAGAGCCACTTGTCAAGTATGCAAACCCTTAGTTCAACAATAAGCCAGCAAGTCAATATCACATTTGGTTAGCACTTCATACTAACTAGTAGCACTAGCATCAAAACCAGTTTCAGAAACAATTCCTGGTCCTGCCAACTGGCTTTTTTGTCAGTACACAGTTTTGACAGTTTTTGTCATTTTGGCAGTTTCGGTACAGCTCAAAACTGACTGAAACTGCAAAAATGGCCCAGTGTGAGTGCCTGTAATGGGGAAAAAAGAGAAAACCTTTTATATACAGTGGCACCTCACTATAACAAATGCCAAGAGTTCCGGATTTTTCGTTCGTTATAGAGAGGTTTTAAATGAAATCCCTTATAGCAAGAACCATTTATATGGGAGCAGAGGGGTCAATTCCCAGAGAGTTCATTTGTAATAGTAAGGATTCCTGTACAAAGAGGTCCATTATAGCAAGGTGTGACTATACACAACTGTTTGAAAAGTTTAAAAAGGAAAAGTTTAAAATAAAATAAAAATAAAAAAAAAGTCCTTGTAACCATACTTGTAACTGTGGCTGTTCAGTAACAAACACCAATGTATTGAGTCATGATATAAGTCCATGACTATCAAGTGACAACATTGCAACCACAACACTCAACCTTAGTTTCAACAAATTACAAACAAAAAAGTCTCTTTCATGCCAAGACAAGAAAAAAAATGAATAAAATAAAAGAAAAATAGTTTTTCCCTAATACTTAGTAGAGCAGGTCTGAGCAGCAATAATAGCTTTGATATGAGCTAGCATACTGGATGTTGTAATTGCAACAGTTCCTACTTCAAAGTATAGTTAGTGCCAGTTGCAGACTTATATTATGACTCAATACTGTGGCTATTAGGAATATGTAGTTAATGGAAGCATTTACTGATATTGATGCAAGTGAAAAATAACAACAACAATAACAATGACTCCCTTGCACTTCCAGACCACCCATGATTCTCATAATGCCAGATATGAGAATAATTGTGATATTGCCATTCTTGCTGATACTGGTATGGGCTATAGAAAACCTGATGAGTGAGTTTGCCAGTATAAACTGTGTAAGGAGTAGTTAAGTGATACCAACAGGAGGTTTTATGTATGATACACCTTGTTCAGGTCACCAAATGAAGATATCTTCCAAAGTTCAATAATGAGTTAAGAGCCTAGTTGAAGCAAACCTGTGGGCTTCCTTATAAGAAATCACAGAAGATCTACAAGACCTAAATATCAAAAGATCAACTGTTTATAAGATCACAAAAAGTCATGGTTTTTGATTGTAAGTTCCCTGAAAGAACCTTTCCTTAATAGGTTTCAGAAAATATGGTAGCAACAATGGTACTAATGGTAATGATAATGGAAAAGAAAGATTAGTGCAAGTGTATCTAGCTTGATTAGTGTTTATTATGGGACAGGATGGGTTTTCACTTGCCAGCCTCACCATTACTCCAACCCAGGGGGAATATTTCCTTTGTTATCTCTGTACTTACTCCTGCATAAGGTCAAACCAACTCATTCCCTGGATAGGCCCCCATTTCATGCCTCCTATATTTGATGAGGGCCTGTTCAGGCTATAGTTGGAGTGAGGTCCTAGGTGGAGGCAGGGACAGGGAATGATGAAAGAAAACCCTGCTCTAAGCCACTGAGCTGGGTAGGGCAGGGAAAGGGGCTGGAGGCCCATGAATTTCAGTGCCCCAGAGGCTATTACAAACCCGGCATGGTTTGTAATGGTTTCACATGACATACAATCGTATGTCATAAGTATTTCATTTGTTAAAGGTTTTTCACATGACTCAGTTGAGTCATATGATGATATGTTTTCACACTATGACTCAGGTACGAGTCATAAGGTTTCACATGACTCACAGTTGTGAGTCATAGTTGTTTATATTTGAATTTGATTGGTATGTTGAGCATTGACTCATATGTACGCCTATGAGTCATGAGGATTAAGAGGCATGACTTCGTTTATACGAGTCATGAGGTTTTGCACATGACCCCCTTAAGGTCATGGGACTTTCGCGCATGACCAAATATGGTCATGAGGTTATATGTTACGCGAATGCATGAGTCACAGTTGTGACTCATTTGATTTGTAAGCGGGTTGCTGGAAGAACTATATAAGGAGGTCAGTAGGACCTGATAGTTAGTTCTTCACGCAACCACCTAAGTTATTTCCTATCTTATAAGTTATCAATAAAACACCTTTATGCTCTTTACAAACAAAGACCAACCAACACGAAAAAGAAACAGAACGAATACTAGTTAAACGTTATAAGGACTTAGTATTGGCAACAGTCAATATCTAAGACATAGCGTAAGAAAACTAGTATCAGAATTCTCGAAGGAAAGAGAATACAATAGGAGATCGGTAAGTACTATCCCTATAAGAAAGCTAACAATAGCGTCGTTACCTGTTGCGAGATATAAGAAAGGAGAGTTCATATAGCGGATCGTAACAGAGGCTCTATAATGAACACTAGGCTTAATGAGGTAAAAGTTGAGTATACTGTCCACCAGTCTGGTTGTAAAGTTTATTTAAGACCTGGGGAGAAATTAGAAGATAAGTACCTTACATTAAACTTTAAGTCTGGTCAAATAAGTATGGTTGCTGGATAGCAATTTGCTATGGAAGTTGTACACCACTTATACATATATGAAAATGAACACCATCAGAAAGAGTTTCACTGCGAGATTATCTAGGCTTAGTAGCCTTTTAGTATACTACAGAGATCTATGATCCCTACCTTATACCCTTTCTTCTCTCACATGATACTACAATAAGTGAGCTTCAAGTTATAGAAGATAATGTATGGTATCATTATAGTACCAGTGGACTCAATCAGGTAATCTTGTCTGTTTTTGATGTTCAGAAACTCCTCCTGCCAGCCAAATCCCCAGACCTTAATCTAATAGAGAATGTCAGATATACCTTCAAGGTCTAGCTTCAGAAGATATTTACACAGAATGAATAGACAAGACCTTTTTCAAAGGACCTGTTATGGAATGCTATAATGGAGGAATGCAATGCAATAGATTAGAATATCTTGAATTGGTTCGTTAATAGTATGCCAGTAAGAGTATAGGCTGTAGTTGCTATTAGTAGAGGTAACATCAAGTTGTAGATAATATTTCAAGTTGTTTTAAGTTATTTACTATATCATGAACTTTCTTATATTTTTGCCATTCATGACTTCTCATAACTAGCTTCTAAAGCTACATATCATAGGTAGTCATAGTATTGAGCCATGATATAAGTCTACAACTATGACTTGTGACTGTACTTTAAAGCAATAATCATTGTAACCTGAACCATAATACCCAGTATTCCAACTCACATTAAAGCCACTATTGCTGCTGAGGACTAATATATCGAGTATTAGGAGATAACTATTTTTTTTTTTTTCTTGATACAAAAGAGACTTTCATTTGTACTTAGTTGAAACTAAGGTTGGGTGTTGTGGTTGCAATGTTGCCATTTGATGGTTATGGACTTATATCATAGTTCAATATATCAGTATTTACTACTGAATAACTATAGTTACATGTGTCATTATGGGAACTTTTTAAATAGTAGTGTACTGTTACAAACCTAACTGGAAAAAAAGGGTTTTTACATGACTCATAATTATGAAGTCATAGGTTTGTAAGGCTTTTGTGTACATGACCTATTCAGAGGTTATGTGAGTTTTATGTATGACTCATGATTGCAAGTCATAGCTGTTATATTGATTGATTACTCAATGATATATTTGAGTCATATGATGTTTTGCACACATGAACTGTTTAGAGGTCATGTGAGTTTTGTATATGATTTATTTTAGGTCATGTGATTATTATATTATGTGAATGTATGAGTCACAGTTGTAACTCATGATAGTTATTAAGTTGTAAGCAGGTTGTGGGAAGGACTATATAAAAAGGAAGATATGACATTGTAGTTAGTTCTTCATACAATGATCTAAGTAATAAGACTATTTATACAATTACCTTTTACCTCTCTACTACAAATACCTTTATGTCTTATGTGTAAATGATTAATAAATACAAGAAAGTTCCATTGAGTATTGTAAGACTAGGAACATGATGGTGTTTAAACTAGATAGCAATGTTTATTCAAGGGAGTATAAGAATTGATGAGAACTGAATTGACTTTATTGATTGCTATGAAGTATATTTAGCAAACTTCAGATTAGAATGTTACTGAATATTATATTTGGTTATATTACAACAAACATTTGATGAAGAATAAAAGACACTCAGAAAAGACTAGTACTAGAAAGAGGGGAGCTACTGTTTTCAAGGTGGAATCCAATAACTAGGAATTCCAAATAAGAAAGTCAGACCTCTTAATTAGGCCAGTCTGGCAATGGAAGACCTAGGGATAAACATTGTCCCTAGAAAGGAAGAAAGGATCAGCAAGGTCTGAAAGAGGATGACAAAGAATGATGATCACTCTAGGAGTAACAGAGGACTTCATAGACTGAGTATTCACTATGAATAATCAGTTATACCTAAAGAGGATGACAAAGAATGATGACCACTCTAGGAGTAACAGAGGACTTTATAGACTGAACATTTACTATGAATAATCAGTTACAACTGAAATTGGATGATAAATACAAAAAGACAATGACAGAAACAAAAAGAAATCTGAAACATCAGATTATGGGGAAACTGGAAAGGTAGATTCTATGATAGAAATGAAAAAGAAATCTGAAATGTCAGATTTAGGGGAACCCAAAGAGTCAGATTGTATAAAAAGAGAAAGGATATCTCAGAATAGTGAACAAAGCAGTACTATAGGACTTGAAATTTCACAATAAAGAGATAAGAAAGAAGAGAAAAGAAAGAAAAATCAAGGATTTTTTTTGCCAAATAGAACATTACTACAGGAAGGACCTAAGGGGAGGTCTTATATAGGCCTGTAGGACCCAACCAGGAAAGAGCAGAGCTAGAGGTTAGAGGTCAAGGAAGATCAGTAAAGCTATACCAAGTAAAATGAGAAATGGTAAATACTTGGGGATTGATGAATTGATTAAAGACCCCCAATACCTCTACTCTAGGAGAGGAATTAAAATAGAGGCTAGGTGGACCAAGAAATAACAAAGAGAGCTAAAGTACACAAGAAAAGGACTAAGCACAATGGCAAAATTAGTTATGATATGTTGAAAAAAGAAAAAATCCAGAATACAAGGGATTTGATTTTTTTTTTCAACATAATAATGATTGAAAAGCCTCATAGGACTAAGGCTAACAAAAAGATGGGCTAAAAACCAATGAAGTCATTTATAGGTTGATGCAAAGAAAAGTTAGGAACCAATAACAGAAGGGAACAAAAGAAAAAACTAAATGAATCCAGTTTCAAAGAGTCTCCTTAGGAACCAGGAAACTGGATAGTTAGAAGATAACAAAGAAAGTCAAAAAAAAAAAGCTTGATTCAAGAAAGTGAACAATTAAAAAACAAAAAGAAATAGTCAGGAGACTATAATGAAGAAAATCAAAAAAAACTTGATTCAAGGAACAATGATCAGAAAATGAAAAAGTCAGGAGACTATGAAAATCATTTGACTTTAGTAGGGATGGTCATACAACTACAAAATGAAAATTTGCATGATAGAAGGCATATAAGAACCACAGATTATATATAAGAGAACATATTCAAATATTATACATCAAACCTTCCTATATGATCAAGACAATCTCTTATCTCTTATCTCTTCCATACTTTCATCAAAACCTACCTACAAAAATAAAATACCCAATACAGAAACACAATATTAAGAATACAAAAAAAGTCCAATTTGAGGACAAAGAATACATAACTAATGAAGAATAGGTTGCAAGTAGAGCTACTCTCATAAGTCCTAACTATAGCCCACTCTTTAATGGTGAATGAGTTGGGCTGAAAGATCTACAGATCAGAGAAAGAAACATGATACAAATGAACCATAATACCCTGTCATGGACAGGTTGTTATGATGATGATTGTCTCACCTATTGGGGTGATAAAGAAGGAAGTACTTGGTAGCTACAAAAGTCAAGAAATCAGAATGAAATAAGGCAGAACTAAAGGACAGGGTACTGAGATGAAGGGAAACAGATCTTGAAGGTTGTACTTTGAGTTATCAAGAAAAGGATTGAATTGATGGAAACTCAGTTGGCAGAACTTTGCCAATAAATTGAGGAGTATATCAACTAAGTTTGAGAATCAAACGTAGGAAGAGATGGAAGGAATATGATGTTTGATCTAAAGGGACTTAGACTATAGGAGAGGAGAGCTAGTGTTATAAACCTAGTGTGGAAAAAGAGTTTTTACATGACTTATAATTATGAGGTCATAGGTTTATAAGACTTTTGTGCACATGACATATTCACAGGTCATGTGAATTTCATACATGAGTTATGATTTCGACTTATAGCTGTTATCTTGATTGATTGTGCAATAAACTCATTTGAGTCATATGATGTTTTACACACATAATCTATTTTAGGTCATGTGATTATTATGTTATGTAAATGTATGAGTCATAGTTGTAACTTATGATAATTTTTAATTTGTAACCAGGTTGTGAGAAGGACTATATAAGAAGGAGGATATGATGTTGTAGTTAGTTTTTCACATAACCATCTAAGTAATAAGCCTGAAGCTATTTATTCTATTACCTTTTACCTCTCTACTATGAATACCTTTATACCTTATGTATAAATGATTAACAAATACAAGGAAGTTTCATTGAACATTGTAAGGCTGGGAACATGATGGTACTCAAACCAGATAGTAATATATACTCAAGGGAGTATAAGAATTGATGAGAACTGAATCAACTTTATCGACTGCTATGAAGTATATTTAGTAAAGTTCAGATCAGAATATTACCCAATGTTATATGTACAGTACTAGGGTTGAAAAAAAAATAACTATGCTAATGTTCCCATCACTTTGAACAATGCTAAGCAATCTTTGAAGTTTGATAGTACTCCTATGGAGTGCCCTATCACTTAATGATATACTACAGCTCAACAAAACAATTCCTACACATTACCAGTTATTACCTTTCTGCGAAGCTTTTATTCACTACCTCAATCTGTCATGTCTTTTAAACTATATTCTGAGATAGAAATATTAGTCTAGTAAGTAATTAAATAGAATAAGAGAGAAATAAGGTCAAGTCCACTGACAGCTCTGTAATACATGATAGCATAAAGCTAGATTAATTAAACAAGAGTAGAAACTTTAATAATCAAATACTTAATGCTATGAACTAAACTCTTCTGAATCTTTTGTTTCTTATTATAATCATTTACTGCCTTTTTTATTTGCTTTGAAATTTCCTTCCACTACTTCATGGTCTTCTTTTCTGCTACCTTTGCAATAACATCAAGAGAATGCTGAGCTTTCTCAAGTTGTTTTTTTCCAGACTTTCCCTCTCTTCCTAGTGTACCATTACTTGAGCTTGATGTGCATACATAACTCCCTCTTTCTGCATCAGTCTTTAACTATGTATTCATCATCCAGCACAAGCTAGTTCTGCCACCTTGCTGCTCTCAAGCTTCTCAAATGCCTGTGCTCCACTTTATGCTTATATCAAGCTATCCTTGATAAAACTCTTAAGACTTTTTCTTGTTGATGGTGAAAATTCTTCAAGTTCAATTTGAGCTTACAGTGAATCTATGTCATTTAAGGAACCAGATTGTCTAATGGGTAGAAGGAACACTCTCAAATTAGGAAGGAGGTATGCATAGTACTTCAGAAATATTGTGCCCAATAAGCTTCACCAGAATAACTTCCAGATTGAATGGAATGAGTCTAGTCTTTTTAAAAGCAGAAACAATTGTCATTTACTTAAATGTCAAGATGCAAATAGAATGAATTGCCTTCAAATATTTAACTTTATCAAAGTTGGAGTAGCTACTGCAGGTGGTTGAGTCTACTGCTTCAGCCTGATAGTATTTATAAGGTTAAAACACTACAACATCTAATAGCTGTTACAAACCTAGCGAGGAAAAGGGTTTTCACATGACTCATAATTATGAGGCCATAGGTTTGTAATGTTTTCGCACACATGACCAATTAGGTCATGTGAGTTTCACACATGACTCGCACTTGTGAGTCATAGTTATTATATTGGATTTAATTGTGCAATAACTTATTTGAAGTTATTAGTTGATTTTGTGCACATGACTTATTTAGAAGTCATGTGAGTTTCACACATGACCAAATTATGGTCATGTGGTTATTATGTTACGCGAATATATGAGTCACAGTTGTGACTCATAAACAGTTATTGATTTGTAAGCGGGTTGGGGGAAGGACTATATAAGGAGGAGGATACAATGTAGTAGTTAGTTCTTCATGCAACCACCTAAGTTATTTCCTAGATATAACTTTACGACTTTATGAATATAAAATACCTTTACTCTCTTTACTTATAAAGTACGATTACGAGAATTTAGTCTTAGGAAGACTAATACAGATACAAGAACTTAATCTTAGGAAGACTAAGTAAAAGATACAAACTTAATCTTAGGAAGACTAAGTAAAAGATACGAACTTAGTCTTAAGAAGATTAAGTAAAAAGAATAAATACGATTCTGAGTATTTATCCCCTTCTAGTACAATAGGACAATAGTCATTTATCTTCGTTGCCTGTTGCGCGTTTATATAATAGGAGTGATTGTATAGGCAATCCTAACATTTAGTTGCGTCTCTAAGCAACACCCAACAACAAAACGGATTTTGAATACGAGGACCAGTCCTTAAACCTTCCAGAAGTAGCAGCAGAACTTGCGAGAACATCGTCGGAAAGAGGAAGGACACCAAGCCCGACTACACCCGAG
>ML120452.1:205111-307125 GCA_003788595.2 Choiromyces venosus 120613-1
TCTGAGTATTTATCCCCTTCTAGTACAATACGACAATAGTCATTTATCTTCATTGCCTGTTGCGCGGTTATATAATAGGAGTGATTGTATAGGCAATCCTAACAATAGCTAGAGAAGATACAGGCAACAGGGGAAAGCAGAAGAGCACAATCTTATTATCTTCACAAAATTGAATGAACTCCTAGGTATAATAGAAATTATGCCCATCAAAGAATAACAGCTGCCATGCTCTAACCTCAGGCTGTTAGGATTCAGAAAAACACTTAAAGTAACAGAGCCAGTCCATCACTAGCATATCATTAGAATAACTGCTCTCAGAAACTCCAACCAAGAAGTTACTTAGGAGACTTGATTAGTTCATGTATCCCAGTCTTCTATATGAAGACTACCTGAAACAATGATCACTGGTAGGAGAACTGCACCATCACTACTAATCATTTCTATGGCTGTCACTAACTCTTGATGACTTGAGCTTACTAAATATATAGGATGTGTAGACTCCCAATTGATAATCTACTGATCTCATCCTATCCCAACCTGAAATCCTGTTTCATTGAAGTTGTATGAATCAGCAGCAAGAATTCTATTTTTTGCTACTACCTCCTGGTATTGTTGAAACCAATTGTCTAAGTCATCATGGTGATATGCATCTTTTCGATTAATATTGAGTATTTTCCACTTTTGAATGTGGAATTCTGGGTGTCTGGTGAGGAAGCATCGAGTCCATTCATCACTAACTATTGGAGCAGGTGCATCAGAGTCATTGTGTGAATGGGCAAGTATGGAGTTTGCATATTTGTTTAGATGGTGATAGTGAGATGGGATCCCAATATGATCAAATTTACTGAGATACTGGAAAAGACCCGCTCTCGGTCTTCAGTCAATTTTCGATTTGTTGCAGGATGCTCCTGACAAGATTGACGGCCATTCCATCGAGCACGTAAATGTTGGACTGGTACAGTACTTGAATGTGAAAACCTCACTAAATCAGCCGACCAGCAATACCGGTATGCTATGGTATAGATATTCGCACCCAGGAACGTTTATTTGGTCAATTCTGTATTAGTTTGGTTGCCCTGTTAGGATTGCAGATAGTTACTGCTTTTACAGCATGATACTGTGATGGCCTCCCATCGTGGACACTGAAAAGTCTTGGTGATTAGACTAATAGAGAAGTATGCTTGGTTTGGTAGACTACTCGTGCAGTAGTCTAGCGGATTTCCGCATGCGGTGGGACTACAGCCGGCGTTTTTCTTTGGCAAAGACACACGAGTACATCTCAGGTACAGGGCTTTAGTACGCTAGAGGGTGGATTGTTTGGTGCTGAGGAACTCAAGATACAGTACTATACGGTACTCTACTCATAAAATGTAGATGGACAGTCAGAGCGGAGCAGCACATTAATTAGACTTTACAGGCATCGGCGAATTGGAGTTTCTTGAATTGGTTTATTATACAAGCACAGGTACAAGCACAAGTACAGGTATTTGCCCATACAAGCGGGCCTCTGCACCTTCATTACAAAACCGCAGGAGACTATCAGCGTTGTTGTTAGTCACTTGAGCATGCCATTTGATATCGTGTAATACCGGAAAAACATCACTCTACTCGACTCCACTCACGTTTCACCTGCCAAAACACCAAAAATCAAGTACAGAAAACACCAAATCTACGGTACTATCCTATTACAAATAATACAGTACAAGTACCAGCCCACTTCCATCACATACTACAATTACTTGGATGCTCCATATCAGACCCGCAAATCAGCGCTTCAAACATATTCGTAGCAAAGCGCACCTCCCCTAATATCCATAACGTCGCGAATTCTCTGGTTGGGGATGACACCCTTCATATCCAGTTCGTCATCCAGTGTTGCAAGGACCCAACCACCCTCAGGCTCGGATCCGGTGGTATATCCAGCGATGTCATAAAACCTATTCGCCAAATCTTTCTCCTGCCACTGCCACCACACACGGTCCAGGAAAGTGTGGTGAAGGTAGAACAATGGATCCCCAGGTGATGAAATCGGATTATCCTATTTATCCATCACTGGTTAGTACCCTCCCGCGCTACTTTCTCGCATGGCAAAACTTACCATCTCTCCACCAACACCTCCATGACCACCCTTATGCGGATTCGCCTCTATACACGGCCACGCTTCTTGAAGATTCGGTTTGGCAAGGCAATTATCTATCTGACCCTGAGAAGACAACATGCTGACAGCATTGCTAATAGCGCGATTGATGCAATGGTCTGTATTCGAGTATCCCGGGCCATTATGCAGAGTGTAACCAGCGAACGGGCCATCACAAATGCACTTTTGTAAAAGGTTGGTATCACCGTCTAGAAGGACGCCGTCACCGCCGAAGCCAGTGTCATCATTCTTGAAGACGGTAGAGTTACTGAAATTGCCGGCCTCGCGGGCTTCGTCCCAGTATCTGACACCGTATTAGATAGAGTAGGGTGAGGGGGAAAGGGGGGAATTACGGTTGGCTCCCTTTATAACCGCACTCGTTGCGCAATAGTCTCTCATGAGCGTGCATGTGTAATCTATGAAACGGCAGGAACCAGCCGTCGTTATGTACGTTCCCCGCTTGAGTCTGGTGTACAGCAATTAAATCGTCGAAGCGGGTTTGTGTTGCTGGGAGACCGGTTATGCCTGTTTTTGTCATCAGACAGAGTTCCGCTCTTATATAAGCTTTTTTCTCATGGTCTGTGAGTGTGTGCCTGTACAAGTTATATTGTTAGTGAAATTCTCCGTCAATGAAAGGTGGGTATAAAGATACCAGGCTTTTCTCTTCAGTGGATTAGAGCACGATTGTCCTTTCTGCACTCCCTCATGTGAAGTAGGTGCCCCTGCTACGGTAGTGGCCAGAAGCACTGCGAGGAAGCCCTGGACAAGTCGCGAGTACATATTTGACGATAGATCGAAACGAAAGTTTCGAAACAACCAACGGTACTGGAATGGAATGGAAAGACCAAAGTGAAGGAGCTGGATTAGCAAAGTATAGGAGAGGGGGGGGGGGTCAGACATTTATACAGGCGCCTCACCAGGTCTCACCTGCATTCAATATCCACTTCAAAGCGTAAAAGTAAAAAGTAAAAAAAGTAAAAAAAGTAAAAGGAAAGGAAAAAGAAAGAGAAAAATATCTTCTCTCGCTCTTCCTTGCCTTTTGACTGAGAGGCAAGCACTCCCGAAACAAGACAGCGGATCAAGAATAATGAGATAGAGAAAAAAGCGCACTTGGAATCATATGTTATCGAAATAAGCAATACAGTAAAATCTGTAGCCATTAAGTTAGAGGGATCCAGCACTGAAATACAATCCCTACGGAAAATGTCAAGCATGAGAGGCGGACTTGATGTCAACCACAGGAAATTTTTGAGATCCAGCACTGAGACATGAGGCCTAGATATCCTGAAGACAAGTGGGAGGTAGCCTGAGACTGAACTTGGCCCAAATTGTTGTAGTATTCAAGGATTGGCCATTGTTTACATCTTAGCATTTTCTTCCGCCCCTACCACCTACAGTACCGTAATCCACGGCAGAGCGAGAACACAGTACGAGTAAGGCGAGAACGGCCATACTAATTGTATAGGACAGGGCTTATTTGTATGGCCATTCTCGCTATGCTGTGGGCTCGTTTTGCCGTGGAATACGGTACTTGTAGGTGGCAGGGTCTTCATGATCCCCGCAGGAAATGCCACGCCTGAGTGCTTGGTATTTCACCTTTCCTGATTTATCACCGTTGCTCTGGTTACGACGTTTTTCCGTAGGGATTGTATTTCAGTGCTGGATCCCTCTATTCATAGACAGTTCTCTAGTTTTACCTAGCACGTTTTTATCCCCTTTTTTTTTTTCATCCCCCTCTAAAGCCGCAGTCCGCAGTCCGCAGTGCACAGTGACCAATCACGTAACGAGCAAGCAATCCGGCAAGAACTTCACCTAGCAACTAACCATGCCAAGGTTCCCGTCACTTCGAACGACGCTAAGCGACCTTCGAAGTTTGACGCTCAATGATACACCACAGCTCAACAAAACAATTCCCGCGCATCACCGGTCATTACCTTTCTGCAAAGCTTTCATCCACCACCTCAATCCATCATGTCTTCCAAACTATATTCTGAGATAGAAATACGAATCCAACAGGCAATTGAACAACTTGAGGGAGAAATAAAGCCAAACATTGCCGCAGTTGCTCGTGAATTTGAAGTACTGTACTACCCATACCATTTGGGACTGTCAGCTGTCAGTATGGTGTGTCCTGTCCCTAAAAAAAGTAGATTTTTGTCAGTGTCAGCTGGTCCTGTCCCACCATTTTGGACCTGTCAGCATTGTTACATTGTTACATTTTGGCCAATTCTTGGCATTTTTTTTTTCATGTTTTTTTCCTTTATATTTTTGATGCTTGAAAAAACCCCTATTATACTGTACTTACTCAGTTAATAGATGGTATTAATGTAAAATATTGCAAAGTTTAAGATTTACCCAAAAATTGCAATAATGTGATGTTTTTTTTCTTTGCTCAAAATTTGCTTTTCTTTGATTGTCCCATTGTATTTTTGTGTCCACACAGACTGTCCCATGTACATTTACCTAAAAAAGTCGGTCAGCAATTTGTGCTTGTCCCAAATGGTATGGGTGGTACAGCAACAGCTAAAGTGCGGGTACAGCTTTATCCCATAACCTGTCAAGACATTCCGGTCCTGTTTAAAATTTGGAACACTAGCCTATTGGGGTAAAGTGCCGAGTCACCTGATATCAAATAGAAAAGACTATATACAGTGAAATATAGTAAAACACTCATAGCATAACGAAAGATTGCACTGTCTACAGTATTTATTTACTGACCGAACATTGCCAGTGAAGCCGCCCCCGGAGACTTTTTTCCATCTACATAAAGCACAGCGAGTGCGAGTAGGCTGTTGCTCATAAGAGTGTGTGGGTGGAGGAGGGAAGGGAACCGGTTGAGGAGGTTTTGAGCTAGCAGAAATGTAGAGCGTACGGTCAGAGTTACTAGCAGAGTAGTTGTAGTGCGGAGATAGCTGAGGTACTGGGTGGGCTGTAGGACTTGGAGGTGGGTGAGTGCGAGTAAGTGGAGAAAGCAAAGGTGTAGGGCTGCAGTGAGAACTAGAAGATGCAGGGCTGTTGTGAGGATGAGAAAATGTGGGACGGTAGTGTTGATCGGAGGTCGTAGATTTGGTGGAAGGGGTGGGGGGTTTGGATTCCTCCGAGTCGATCATTTCCAACCGCTCCGTTATGCCAACCTCGATTAGCTTATTAGCCAACCTTTCACGAAAAAGGTAGTGCTGACTTTGGCCCTTGCGATGGGGATAGAGGGTTTTCAGTAGGCGATAAGCATT
Source organism: Choiromyces venosus 120613-1 (assembly GCA_003788595.2). Lineage (NCBI taxonomy): Eukaryota > Fungi > Ascomycota > Pezizomycetes > Pezizales > Tuberaceae > Choiromyces > Choiromyces venosus. The sequence continues at coordinate 210,479 of ML120452.1, forward strand.
GATGATAGATGTATCTAAAAGCCAATAAAACAGTGGATACCAATTGCGAGAAGCCCTCTGCTGGGTGCAGTAATAGCTGCGCAGTTGGTCTGCGATGTCAACACCACCCATGTGGTAGTTGTAGTCGTTGATAAAGGTAGGGATCGGGAGTGTCTTTCGAGGTTGATCACCAAAGATTCTTCTAACCATAAGGGCATTTGTGCTGGTTTTTTTGGGACGCCGACGAACCCGTTCCACCGTGCTTGTGATATCATGATAGGTAGTCATGAACAACACAGAATTGTTATCCTGCCAGACTAAGCAGCATGTATTATCCACCACGGTACCGCTTAAATGGCCCCAGGGCAGGACCTTCTTGGCTTCTGATTTTTCTATTTTCAAGCAAGAAGGAAAGCCTTGCGCATCAACCCGAGTTGTACCAGCAGCCCCAATCCCAATCTTTAGTAGCTCTTCGAATAATGGTATATTAGTAAAGTAATTATCCAATACTAAATTCCATCTCATGTCCTCCGGTAGAAGTCTTGCTAGCTGATAGACACCCGAGGCTGTCGGTGTCAAGTTAGGCAGCTTGACTAATTCTGCGATACCTTGGGAGACTGAGTACCAGAGAAATCCATACGTATAGCCATGAGAACAGAGGGCAAAGATCTTATACCCCTGCTTAATTGGCTTATTCTTCACCTTCAGGGTATGGTGACTACGTCCACAAAACCTCACCATCATTTCATCGATGGCCACCTTTGTCCCAGGGAGAAAGTACTGCCGATAGCTTTCCCTTAACCTATCTGCCAAAGGACTAAGCTTGCGATACCACTCTATTTGGTCAAGCTGAATGGATGGATCCGATACATGAAAATAGCGCTTGAGTTGCTGGAACCGAGTTAGAGACATACAGTCCCTTGGGACTCTGTAGCGGCGTGCAGCTGAAAGATGCCGTTGACGCAAAACAGGCCATATAGACATCTTTCTCCAGGAATTTCTTCCTTCCTTCGACCAATGGAGCACACTACTGGGTTCTCGGTGAAGGCCCATCTTAATTATCAACCCAAACCATATCCTCAGCTCAGCAGCCGAAGTTGCAGTCCATCCACGGGATTGCGACTCTTTTTTTTCAAAAACAGATCCTCCTTTTGATACAGATCTGTTGGCTCTTGTCCCTCTCTCCTGACCCTTTCTCTTTATCTCAGCATACTTGTTCGTATTAACAGCCAATTCCGCAAAAATCTCATCGGTAAAAAAGAGAGAAAACAACCGGTATGGCTCATGTGAACACCCTTCCGGCAATGAGGCCTACTTTTTACATTAGTCTTCTACCTGAGTTTTTACAGTTGGACAAATGTTCTTTATACCTTCGAGGAGTGCTCAGGGTACAGGGGATCATACGGACAAAATTGGGGAGGTGCTGGGAGTGACTCGGGCGGGGCTCGCTGCTTGACTGGTGTCTTTTTTGGTTGTGAAATACCGGTAGTGGTTGGAGCTATTAGCTGATCGGCTACTTGCTTCCATTCTGGAGTTGAACTGATCTCAGGTCCTTTTTTTGGCTGCCGGCGTTGTCTCTTCAAAGGATTAACACCTTCTGGGTGGGTGGGACTATTGGCCAAGCAAGTATTATTGATTGGTAAATCACTGAGAACTTTCCGCTTGGGTGGCATTTCAATATTGACTTGAAGTCTCTGCCGGCAGTATTCTTCTCAGATGAGCTGAGGTTGAGAATGTGCCCAGGACTATTCCTTAATAGGCTAGTGTTCCAAATTTTAAAACGGACCGGAATGTCTCGACAGGTTATGGGATACACTCGTCTAAACCAACCGAAAGGGCAGGGCTCTTCCGCATTGTGTGACTTGGAGGGTAGCGTGAATTCCCCGCATCACGTGTTGGTGGTATATATCCCCATCACTCGCTTCTTCTCTCCACCACTGGACTACAACTACCGCTGCCGCACAGCAACAGAACACGGTTCATAACAATCAATTGAATCCGAATCGCAAATCATTATAGCAGCAATGGCTGTTCAAGCCCCCCACCCTTCAAAAACCCACTTGCGCAGCATGACGCTCGACACGAACCGGCACTTCAAGCAAGGTTCCACCACCGGCCTAATCGCGCAGACTTATTTACCAGTCGCGCAATTTCCGACAGTTGTGCACTTGGACCTTTTAAAAAACAACTTGATACCAGACCCGTACCTTGGTACCAATGAACTCGACTGTTTATGGATCAACGATGCGGACTGGTCGTACAAAACCACCTTCAAACCACCACAGGTGCGCCAAGGAGAGAGAGTCTGGATTGCGTTTGATGGGTTGGATACCGCTGTTGATGTTTACCTGGATGGGGAACACCCTGTTTTTTTTTTTCAAAAGATATGTTTATTCCGAGAAGGGTAGATATAGCTGGGGTTTGTAATAAGGGGAAGGAATTGGGGTTGGTGTTGGTGTTTCACTCGCCGAGTAAGTTTGCCAAGGAGGAGGAGCAGATGGTTGGATTTAAGAAGGCGCCCACGGATAATACTATGATTGGGGGACATGCTAGGATGTATATCCCGTCTCTCCCGAACTCTCATGCTTAACAACGTATTGATTGAGAGGTCAGGTACTTGAGAAAAGCCCAATACCACTGAGGCTGGGATTGGGGTCCTGCGCTCGCATCTACAGGGCCATACCTCCCCATCCGTCTGGAAATCTTCACGGGGAGAATGGATGATATCAAGATATTACCCAAAGTGCACGACGCACTGGATAAGGCGGATATCAAAGTCTGCGCGAACATATCTGGCTCGGAAGGAAAGCACGTCCTTGTAGAAGCCAAAGCCCCAACGGGCGGCATTGTAGAAAAAAAAAGTGTTTGAAGTGAAGGGTGAGAAATTCGAGGGGAATATCACTGTAATCAAACCGGAGCTCTGGTGGCCTCACACGCATGGCGTGCAGCCAAGATATGAGTTTACAGTTGAGTTATTAAGTAGCGATAAGGTATTCCACCTCTTCTAGAGCTATCCCCACTATAATACTAACAAACCAAGTCCTCTCTCCACAAAATAACCAAACCCCTCAGCCTCCGTCACCTGAAACTCCTCCAACACCCACTAAAATCCGCCCAGGGCACTTCCTTCGTCTTCGCCGTCAACAACACGCCTTCTTCTCCGGTGGATCCAACTGGATTCCAGGCGACTTCTTCCTCCCGCGCTTTACGCACCCAAACTCCCAAGATGTGGATACCAACTACCGCCGCTGGCTGACCCTCGCCAAGTCCGGCCACCAAAACATGATCCGGGTATGGGGCGGTGGCATCGTCGAGACAGACCACTTCTACAACCTCTGCGACGAGCTCGGCCTCATGGTATGGCAGGACTTACTCTTTGCCTGTGGGAATTACCCCGCGCACGACGAGTTCTGCGAATTGGTTAGGGAGGAAACGATCGTTCAGGTTTCGCGCGTTGTACACCATCCTAGTCTGGTTCTTGTATGCGGGGATAATGAGGATGTGTGGTTGGCCGGGCTGCGCGGATGGGAATATAAAGAGGAGGAAAAGACGGTTGAGGAGTGGATGAAGGGAAATTTCCAGCACAGGAGGACTCTGGAGAGGATTTTACCGGAGGCGTTGGAGGTTGTTGGTATAAAGGAGGTTGGATTGGATTACTAGGAGAGTATTCCTTTTGGCGGGAACGGTACGAATGCAAGGGATGTGGGGGATATGCATATTTGGGATGGTGGGCTTATCCCAACTACTCTTGGGATGGCAGGACTGACGGTGTGATGGTCTGGCATGGTCCCACGCACCCGTACCAATTCTACAAAGACCTGATAGGCCGGTTTGTATCAGAATGTATGAAACCCCCCTCTGCCCTCTCATTCATATAGACTAACACTCGCAGTCGGTTTCGAATCCCCGCCAAACATGCGCACAATAAACCACATGCTTCCCAACCCCACCACCCGCCAATCCCAATCCCTCCCCTTCCTAGCACACGATAAAGGCCCCGGTGCAGAGCGCCGGGCAACAATGTATATGGGCGAGAATTTCCGCTTCAAAATGGACCCGCTGGAAGACTATGTGTATTGCGCCCAGCTCTTACAATCCGAAGCAATAGGCTTCGCCGTAAATACCTGGCGCCGGGAATTCCGTGGACCCGGGGAAGAGAATTGCTCTGGAGCACTGGTTTGGCAATTGAATGACAAGTATACCCTCTTTCCTCCTTCCCCTTTCCTTTGGTACAGTGATTGACGAAGAGGTGGAACAGCTGGCCCGGAATATCCTGGGCGATAGCAGACTACTACCTCCGCCCGAAACCTGCCTTCTTCACAATGAAGCGCGCGCTCGCTCCAATCTCAATCTCTTCCGGGCGCATAGTGACCAAAAGAAAATTTGAACATTCTACGCGGGTATCCCAAGCAAAAATCGAAGATTGCCTTCTGGGCCTGTTCCCCGCTCCTAACCGAAACATCTGCAACATTAACATTTGCGGCGCACAATATTGAATCTGGCGAGGCCGTGTCTATTTCTCAATCTACAGAACCTGCCAGCGCTACCATCAAACCAAATCGCACAGCGGAGCTAGTAGCCGTGGATGTTCCATTTCCTTCGACAACCGTGGTATCTGCACTCCTCCATTCACAGACCGGGGAGTTACTAGCCCGGTGCGTCAGCTGGCCGGATCCACTCAAGTTTGTTACCTTCTCGAAAGATCCGCAAGTCCTCATCACAGTTAAAGACGGCAGAGGCGAGGTCGTAGTGAAATGCGGGAAACCGGTTAAGGGCCTCGTACTACAAGTCCCCCTCGAGGAAGGCGAGGATGCGGCTTGGGGAGATGACTGCATCGACTTGGTCCCTGGGGAGGAGGTATGCGTTACGGTGCAGGGATTAGCAAGGAGAAGGATTGAAGGGAGGTGGTTGTGTGATTGGGAGGGGAAGAGTGGGGTGGATGTTGTTCGGGTGTAATTTGGGTTGGGGAGGTTGGGGGTCGTTTGTAGGTTTATACCAAAATTAAAATTTGTTATACAAGTATCATAGTATCGTGGGAATGTATCTTGGATTTTTGTTAGGCTGGTTTAGTCGTACATGAAAAATCCTCAGCATGTAAATTAGGCGGTGTGATGGCTCAAGTAGCAGGTTGATTAAAGTCGCCAGGCATCACCGAAGGAAAAATTGTGAAGCATCATGTAACCCCAACTTAGCCAAGCCGTGCCTTTTAACCAACCAACCAATCCCCATTCCGGGCAAGCTTGGGTTAAGCTGTTTATTATTCTTCTTCTATGACAAAAACCCATTAAATTTTCAATGGTCAAAAGCCAGTCTTCCAACCCCATAAGTTGCAGTCCATCTTGTGTACCGTATTAACTTGGATAAGAGAGAATCACGCTAAGAGGTCAGATTAAGGCTGAGACATCCTCTTGTGTATGATAATTTTATGAGACATGAGTGATTGGCAATATCATTCTTCAGCCCTGGGAGGACCAACAACATAGCCAATTCTCTCCTTACTTTCTGTCTCAGAGGATGATCGGCAACCTGACACATCCAATACGGATGCGGGGGAGTGTCTAAGCCTTAATATGACCTCTTAGCGCGATTCTCTCTTATTCAAGATAATACGGTAGTAGTGTCACGGAATATCACCCGCAAACAAAATCAGCCTCAGAGTATGATACCAGGCAGGTTCACTCCCAAGCAAAGGAAACTAAATTTTTTGAACTTAGTCACCGTAGTACTGTACCTACCCTATTTCACCCTCCTGCAACCATCCTACATTATGATATAACAGCAAGTCATTTTACGGTGGCTGCTCATTGTCTGATATAAGCAAGCGAAGTCTTTGTGTTGATGAAAGAAACCACAAAGTTAAAAAAACCTTATACTTTCAGGGCACCATACTGGTATTTCTTTCGTTTAGAGAAGTGACTTGGGTGAGGGGTGAGCGGTGTTGACTTTACTAGGTCCATCGGTTGTGCGTAAGACGTAAGCACTGGCTTAACCTTGTAAATAAATGAAAAAAGTGAACAACAAAGCCCATTAGTTTCTGGGAAACAGCAGGCGCAGGAATCAGCCCCCGCCTACTGGTGTAGTCCCACGAAGACCAATCGGGTATCGATGGGGGAGAGAAGAGGAGAAGAGGGATTGGGGAAAGAACTTAAAGCTAGATTGAATAATTAGAGTGGAGTTTTTCAGAAACGGAGTGAACAGGGAAATATGTAATAGATACCCCCTGTTTTCCATTGGGAGGGAGTTGTTCTTTTGACAATACTCCCCGATTTCTACACCAGGGGTGATATGCCATAGGAAGCGATCTGCGCCAGTGATAACAAAGGTGGAGGTGACCCTGAGTAATACATCATCCCGCAGGTTAGTAATCAGACAGTTAGGTAGAGCTCAGAACTTTTTTTTCTTCTCACAATACCGGCTTCGCCCCCTCGCTCTGCGGCCAGAAAGACAACGATGACAAAAACAAGAGAAGAGAAATCCCAGGAGTAGATCAAAAATTGTGAAGCCCAGGTGCCCAAAGACAGCTGGCGTAATGCCCCCTCCGATGTGCAATGTAGGGGGGAGGCTACGAGAATGCACCATTGGTGAGTGGAGAACTCTGCTACAAGGTAAGTATGAGGGATCAAGAGGGAGTGGGGGGAGGGAGGTATTTATAGCTGAGCAACGGCAGCGCCAAGGAGTTCAACATTTTGCCGACAGGAAATGATAGGGGTCGAAGGTTCAGATTGGGAAAGAGCTGTCTCTGGGTAGTGTTCTCATGAAATTATAGAACAAGGGGGATAAAGTTATTATCATTCACCAGATCAAAGGGTATTAAATTTTTCACCTTCATCACCTCGCCCAACGGCCAGGAGATAATGAGGAAGAAAAAAAAAGATGTGAAACCCCCAGAAATAAATCAAAAATTATGTACTGGCGCAGGGAGTGATCCAATGTGAACTAGCTCTTCATGAGCAGCCAGTAAGAGCAATGATAAGTAATATCCACAGGCGATTTGTCTGCCTCTAATAATATTTTCAGTATCCTCACAATAAAGAGCACACGTGAATAGACTGGCTCAAACAAACCATCCCCTTTGACCTTTTGAACTCTATATAACTCCTTTTAAGAAAAATTATTTTTCGAAACAAAATGCTCCTTCAAAAAAAATCTTGAAGATAAAAAATAAAAAATAAAAAACCGATTCCTCCATCCATCCGGAACTCCGGCACGGTCAAGATACCACAATGTCTGTCAGAGGATGACATACTGCTGAGAAGGTTGGCCCAGAACCAAGGGTAAGGGGAGAGATGACGAAATTAACGGTAGTGTTATCTTTGTGAAGATGATTTGACAAGCGGTACTCAGGCGCCTGTAGAGATGTCGCGAAAGCCTATTCCTCCGGGCTAGAAACACAGGGGTTAAAAGTATATGGGTCTGGATCTACTTGGGCCGTAGCATTCCCATAATTCGCTCGTGATCCTCCTCGATGGCTCATCTAAATGGTGTTCGACCACCATTGTCTGGTTCGGTGGGGTCAAGATCTTTTCGTTCCAATATTAATTTCACCACTCCCAGCCCACAAAGTGGTGTTCGGCCATCATTGTCTGGTCTGTCGGGGTCGACATCCTCCCGTCCCAGAAGCAATCTCACAATCTCCTCATTGCCTTGTCTAGCAGCCCACACGAGTGACGTTTGGCCATCTCCGTCGGGCGTTTCGGGATTGACATCCTCCCGCTCTAATAACATATTTGCCACTCCCTCGTTCCCACCCCAGGCAGCACCTAAACGCACCGTTCGGCCGTCTTTATCGGCCTGTCGGGGTCGACATCTTTCCTTTCCAGCAGTAGCCTCGCCACTCCCTCAAACCACCTCTGGCTGCCCATAAAAGCGGCACCCGATCATCTTTGTCTGACTTGTCTACATTAACATCCTCCTGCCCTAGTAGCAGCTTCACTACTCCCTCATTTCCCTTCCAAGCAGCCCATGCAAGTGGTATTCGGCGGGTATTGTCTGGCCTGTTGGGATCAGCTAATCGCCTTCCTATCACTCATGGTGCTCTTCCCAGCCTATGGCCAATGCTATTGCTGTTGGACTGCCTATAGGACATGCGGTTATGGTTAGGGGATTGTGTTTTTCATACTGGGTGTTGTTAGGCATCGGATATTGGGTTTGATTGTTGTGTTTCTTTCACACCATATGCCGGTTGGCATACGGTATTGGTGGTTTTGTGTTTTGTTGTTTGGTTTTGCCATTATACCTTACACCTTTCGGCATCAAGTACTTAGGCTTGTTGTTTTGTTAGTTGAGGTTTTGTTTGATTCTATGCCTGGCGGCATAGGATGTTGGTTTCCGGATCATTGAGCCGTTGCTGTGGATTGCTTTAGATCATCGTGGATTATTCGGTGGTATTCTGGATAGCTATGATTGTGCTAGCATCTTTATCGATTGCCTAGTTTCCCACTCCCGACGTCTAGTTGTCATTTCTCCACTTCATCTCCAGTTTGCTCTTTTAGTTGCGGGTGACCAGTCTTCGATCAAGAAACAAATTCACCACTCCCTCCTGCCCACTCCCGGCAGCCCACGAGAGCGGCGTCCGGCCATACGCCATGTCCGGCTTTTCGGGATCAATTTTCCTCAGCCTCAATAGCAGTTTCACTAATTCTTCATGACCAGGCTTCGAAGCCCATATGAGTGGCGTCACGCCCGCACTATCCCTCTGATTTATATCCCATCTTTTCATTTTCATTAAAACAACCGCGAGCTCAGCGATTCCGAAGAACGATACACAGTGCAGTGCAGTAAATTCTTCCCTAACAGGAGCGATATTAACAACAACATTAATAATAGCCTTTAGAAGTGATTTAGCAGATATGTGGTTCTCGTACTGATCAAGAAGCATGAGCGCAAGTGATTTTGTGAGATCTGAAGATTCCGGTTTGGTATATAGGCCCCCCAATATCTTGAAGAATATTCGAGAAACGGCGTGCTTTGCAGGTGGGAGATGGGATTGATCGAGAGGTCTCTGACAGACTGGAGGTAAGTTAAGCAGTTTTCGGCAATTTTCGAGTGAGCTCTTTCGAAAAGGGCTGGGTGGGTGCGGAGAGACTCTTGGAGGGTTAAATGAATCAAGCGGACGGTTGAGGCCTCCTTATCCACAACTATAAGCCCTTGGCAAACCCCTAATAATGTCCCTATGGAAAGCACGCTGTTGTTATTGGCAATGTGGCAGATACCGTGATTTAGCCTCGAGGTTCAAAATATGTGAACCAAGAACTAGAGTTTTGAGCGCTGCAACGCAAATATGGTGCTCAACCGAACCCCATAGCACCATCAAATCTCCGCTCTACCTTGATTTATGGAAGATTGTTTGGCATTACAAGTATGGAACATGTCAGAAGGAATAAATGCTGCTCTTGAAGCCCCTGTTTTATATATTTTTGTTCATTTTTCCCCAATGTTCTTATGACTGATGTGGAGATGGGCATGGGCGTTCAAAGACTAGTTGATGGGGTGCCGAGAACGATAGGGTAGCGAGAAGTGCGCATGAGTCAGCGCTTTTCATTCAGGTTAACTACAATATATCCTCCAAGGAAGGCGTTGGTTCTCGCTACCCTATCCTTCTCGGCACCTTATCAATTAGTCTAACTTCCGCCGCACAGAGTTATATTAGACATGTAATGCAGCGCTCTTACGATACCGTACTTGTACTGAAAATTGACTCTCGACTACGCTATTTTAAGGGGCCAGAATGATTACTGGATATGAACTGCGGAGACTTTAAGTGTCTGTTAAAGCTCTTCTATAATAATTGGATGAAAAAATGACTGGATTCCTATGCCGGTGGCAGCATCCCTTCATGCTGTTGTCAAGTTATCACCCCTGGTTGCTGCTAAACACCAGCAAACGTGCTACACCTGGAGCCATTTTATGTGGGCTCAACTTTTTCCGAATCTTACTTCATGCAGCTGATATGATTCCTTACAGCTTGAATCACCAGAAGCCGTAAAGAGCTAATATTATGAGACTACCGTAGTCAATTTGAAACCAGCACTTCCCTAAGTGTGTATCCCTTATTTAGCTCCGCATTCAAGCAGCAACGGTGATTATTTCTGCGAAACTAGCTCACAGTTTCTCACTCGATCGCAATATCTGGTAAAGTTTTGTGCGGAGGGTGCTCATATCTATCTAAAGCAGTTATTGCAGAAATGCTGCGGTAACCTTGGGACTCTGGAGCGACCAGAAAGGGATTAACATAAGAGATCGGGGCTCAAATCATCATAGTTCACTGCTCTTCTGAGGTGCAATTGAGCAAGAAATTAACCGCAGTACGCATAACCCCACTGTCTGAAATAACTCCCCAAGGAGCCAGACCCCTCTACACCCTTCCTCAATGTGCAATCCTATCGAATCCCACTCTCATCCCCCAGATACTCAAAGCCACCCCATCCGGTTCCATACCAAAAACAGCCACCTCCGCGGTCCAACTAACGACGTCACTTCTTCAAGCTTCTATCTACCTGCCTAAGCCACTACCTCCCTTCGACAATGCACCCTTACAATACTTCCATTCTCTCCTTCCCTCTCTCTCTCTCTCTTCCAGCAATACCACGTCAACCTTCACCCTAACACTCCCAAACTCCCGCCTAGCAACATGCCACCTGAGTCCTCCGGCCCTGGCAAGCGGAAAGCCATGTCTGGTCTTGCTACACAGCATGTGTACAAATCACCACTCCTTCGATGACTTCTTGGCCGATAAGAGCTTATCCAAGATGAGCAATATTCTGACGGTTAATTGCATTGGGCATGGAGATACAAGGGCGGGTGGACCTATTGGGAAATGCGGCGGGATTGGTATTGGACGTTTTAGTGAGTTATCCGGATATGCGGGGGGAGAGCGGGGCTAATGATATGGCGGGCAGGATAAACTAGGCATTAATAGAGCTTTCGTATCGGCTGTTTCCCAAGAAGGCTTTATCGCAATTCGGATGGCATTGATGCAAAGCCAAATCAGTTCCTCCTCCTCCTACCCTTTCCCCCAGCCCTTTCTAACTCCACCCATATCTCCGCACGTCCATCTACCCCGACACGCCAAAAAAAAAACCCCCCCACCTCTCTAGGCTGCTGGGATTCACGCAAGCACTTAACCCCGCTCTTGAAATCCCTCACGGCCCCCGAATCCTAGTCTTGCGAAACATTCGCGCCGCCAGAAGAATTTATAGAAAGGCTAACACCCGCTACTTTTGGCGCGAATGTTGATGGGATGTATAACTACTGGAGAGACACCATCCGTAGTAAATACTCTGGCACCGAAGGGCGGAAGAAGCTGGCTTGTGTGATCAAGTGCCTGCTCGAAAGGGATGGTGTGGAGCAGTGCGTGGGTGGAGCGCAGGTCCCGGTTCTGATCGGACATGTTTGCTTCTCCTCTTTATCCCCCACACTGTTAGCGAGATAAGGTGGTAATGGAGGAGGTGTAGGGCAGCGAAGATGCGATGTACTCTCTCGATGTAGCGCGGATGGGCGTGGAGAGGTTCCGGGGGAAGGGTGGGTGTGAAATGGTGGTTGTCGATGGAGGGCAGAATTTGCTACATGGACACACTGAAGAGGCTATTGAAATGGTGAAGGGGTTTTTGAGAAAGCATCGGAGGAGGGTTTCGTTTGATGATGGGAAATAAGTATGGTATGTGGTAATTTCTACTCGCGGAATTATGCTGTTCGGACTGTATTAAAAAGGGAAAGATGGGTTTCTTTATAACTCGTTTTGATATGCTAACTTAGTAAGTAGTAGATTTCCAAGGGAGGTGCTCAGAACGTACGGGCAGAATGGCCGTCGAAGTGTGATGTAATGTCTTGAATTACGAGTGACAATATATGTCGATGCTAACCCATGAACCAATCCCCTGCAAAATATCATCCTAGAAAGAAAATGAAAATGGATATCCATAATCTCATCAACAAGCTATGCTAAACTCATTACCCGATAAACCCTTAGCAACTATCACACCCTGCCAAACCCGCCGTCCTCCAAGCAATCATAGCTCCCGCGCTGGTCAAAGCTGCCATGGCCAAGTTAACCTGATTATTATCCAACACACCCCACCTCGAGCCCACAATCACTGCTCTGCTAGGCTTATGTTCCTGCCCGTGCTCCAACGCATCATCTTTCTCCGCTGCAACGGCGTTTCTATGCCGGGCACTTTCACTCGCAATGGCGGAAGCAGGGACTGCGGCCGCAGCGGATTGTGGTGCTTGGCCGAGGTGTGAGTGGATGCGTGCACAAGCTGAGAGGTGTGTTGATGAGGGTTCAACAAGGGCCTTGAATTTGTTAGCCTCTGGAGGGTTAAGGTTTAGGAAATGGAATGTTACTGTAGCCCCGTTGGGCCCTTCAACAATTTTCTGCGTACGAATATCTATAATGCTCTTTTGGAATAACGCTCCAAGGAGAGAATCAAGGAGACTCCCCGAGATACCGATCACTGTGACAAATGCTACGAAGAGCGCCTTTTCTTTAATCCCCCAGGTCGGACCGTGATTACCACTGTTTCCAAAGGAAACGTGTGCTTCGCCTTTTGGAAGGTGGATACCGTACCCGTCTGTCGATAGTGGACAATATGGTAGTAGAATAACTGAGATAAGCCCGATGATCGCGGAACCGGCTCCTCCTGCTAGAACTCCGAATAAGGTGACACCACCGTTGGTACCCGGGGGTGTCTTGCGAAGGGTAGTTATCAATACTGGCGGGGTTTTGGAAAGTATTCCCAGCTCGGAGGATAGGGTGTCTGACAATGTCGCGGCGTAGTTCCTGTGATCCTGTCAGCCAATAGCAGGGGTACCCGTACAGGCCACATACGCGATAATCCCAATCGACAAAATATCCCCACGAAAGCATGCATCTTCTCGTCGTGTGAGGCCTTCCGAGGAAATCACTCGCAACTGGTAACAATGTGCGAGAATAAGTATCGACGCGACGATGCTATTTGCTAAAACCTAACCCGACCCCTCCGTTAATCACCATAAACAACCACGGAGTCTAGAGCACAAACCTGAATATGATTCCTAGCACTCTCACCTCCTGGCGCTCCAGATGAGGAGATGGTCAACTTAGCTTTCACTTCATGTTTAACTTTCGTAGCTGTTGTTCCGAGTGCGTAGAATGAGATTAACAAGACGAATGGGAGGTTCCATGGGTGTAGTGCGTGGATTATCGCTGTTAGAACAGCGAAAACAATGCCAGTTGGGGTTAGAGATTTGCGAGAGAGCGCGCGGACCACAAGGAGGGTTGTGGCCAAGGAGGCAAAGATGAGGTTCATGTTATGGCGTTCGATATGACCGTGCGGTAGGTGAGGAGAACTTTGGAGGGGAGTTTTGAGGTTTGGTAATAAGTGGTGACCGGTTACAGGTGTGAGGCTGAGAAAATGGAAAGGATAACGTCGGGTGGTTGGCCCAAACAGCTTGCCAAGATTTTGGGCTTGGGATAAAAGCTTAGTACCGTAAAGCTAGATCAAAAAGGGTGCTGCTACTGTAATCTTTACCTTGTATGATATCATACTTGTACTCGAGTTATGATAGCTTAATTGTTATCTTAAATAAAGACATCAATGGCCGGACTAGGCAGATTTTAGGAAATCTAGATTTCTCGCACAGTCAAATTAAAGTCTGACACTTCGTGCTCGATTACTCGTATGGGAATTTCCACCTTAGGTATCCGACTTCAACTCGGCGGTGGGAGTACAAATTGTGAGGACTATGCCATGCTTTGATAATAATTTGCTTAGCCAGAATAATTTTCCAATTGTTTTTTTAATGAAACAAGCTCCAATTCCCGTACCGTAAAAACTCGTGTTATCCACTATCTCCGTCATCCCACGATTGGTTTATATTGACAGGTCAACAGAATTGCGAATACCAGTTAATGAGATACAACATGGGCTGAGGGCTGATCTTGTACCGCTTCTGGAAAGAGCTAGTCCTTCTCAGGAGCTTTTGTCTCTGAATCCTGAGATTACAGGGGGTGACGGAGAGAGTGGATAACAAGAGTCCTTACGGTATCTACTCGTACCCTCGGGCTTTGAAGACACCGAAAACGAGTTTTATATCATTTGCGGCCTAGTAGTAAAAAGTACCCTAGATTTTTAATAGCATTTGCTTCATGTTGACCCCCGAAATATAGTAGAATTTCAACAAAAAGACCCATACCGTTCCCCATAGTATGATCAGTCGTTCAAAGAACCCCCGATAGAATAGGAAAGCATAAAAGTTCACATCCAACTGCAGTGGCCATAGGAGGACCGAAAAGTAAAACATAGTAGGCTTCTCCATCCGCATAGAATAGATATTTACATAGCATCCACCTACTGTGAAACCTCAGCCCAGTATAAAACTGGCTTTAGCAAGACTCTCCTGGCAATCATTCAAGTTATTACACCAATCACACCAATCACACCTCACAACAGCCAACATTTCACATATCCAAAATGCTCAGAAAAAGCTTCCTCCTCCTTGGTTGTTGCATTCCCTTGGTCATTGGCTTGCCCCCTCTGTATTCTAAAACAGATCGTGGACCCGAGCCTACTACTCCTGCGATCATCACATCTACATCTCCCCTCCCCCCCGCCACCGACCTCCGGAGGAGGAATGCAGTTCCAAGTCTACCACGGTTCTGTGATGAAAGTCCATGCACGGCTATAAGGATCATTTATGGTGTAACTACAAGATTGCCTTGTGAGGGTCAAGTTGGATGCATCACCTACGCGAAGGGTGGATTGATGGGAGTTCTTCCAACATTTGTTACGGCCGTTCAACTAGCCCCCAGCCAAGCTCTTGGTAAGGCATCTACATCCAGCGAAAGCACTGGGATATCGCAGGAAGAGACTACAACTTATTATGTTTATGTTACAGAGGAAATCAAACCCTCAAGTTCTAGGGTTACCTCTTCAGCTACGACACTGGCGCCAATTTCTACTGCTCTGGGAGCAACTACTAGCTCAGCTACTTCCTACATGGCCGGAGTTGTTAAAGCTCCATCAATTCAGAGTTACAGTACTCCGGCCTTGAGCTCGCAGCCAAGTTCTCATATCAGCACCACGCCTGTCAAGTCATCCTTGACAAAGACGATAAGTGTTCCAGCTTCTTCGCACCTCCAATCCATGACATCCAGGCTGTCCTCTTTGCAGTCAACAATGTCACTGAAAATCCCAAACACTTTGACAAGCACTTCTACAACAACGCCTTCTACCTCGATTCCTACATATGGGGCATCATCAGTTATCAATGAAGTTTCAGCAATGCCGGTGGTAACTCACACTCCGACCTCCTTGGTCGGCTTTGCTAGAATTGGTTCAGTTATAACTGACATTTCCCTCCTAATGTCTATTTTATCGGCGACTCCCACCCTCTCGCCGATGGGTTCGGCGCAGTCATCCAACCCTAGCGCTAACAATGCGACTACGACGAAAGCCTCTATGGCCACACCCTCAAGTCAGATGTCCGCCCCATTGGGTGGAAACAAGTCCATTACCTCGACACGAACTATCACCCGAACCGCCTTGGCTCCAACCATCACGGGTCAGCCAAACCGGGTGGACAAATCCTTCTGGAGTCCTGGAAAAAAGCAGGCGGAGTGCGCATGTCAGTGTAATGGAAAGAACTTTAACATCACTATTCCTAGGCCTGTTTGAGATTTGGGGGTTTCTTTCTCATGTTTGCCCTTGCTTGGGAGTTGTTCTTTTTCTTTATATTGGATCCGCTTTATCTTGTTAAGGCAGTTTTTTTTTTTTCCATTAGCTTTTTGTTGGGTTTCAGCGATTGTTTATTTTATGTGTTTATTAATTAATTTTGATAATTAATGGTCAATTGACATAATTCAAGCAGTTTCGTACATTCCTTTTGTGCCATCTAATTGGGAAGTCAGTGGTCAGAAGAGTATCGCCCCTTACTGTAACGTAGATGTCGAGCCTTGCTAAATGTACCTTTGGATTACCACTGCTTGGTGGGCCTGGCGGTAAACCAACTCCCTTGAAGGCCGTCGAGTATTTATAAACCAACACTGGAGTTTTTTCTAGTTTCTCTGCGCTCGCCAATCATTAAGTACGGTGACTCAAGGAAACTGGATAACTTGGCAACAATCTGTTTTCAGAAAGTGTTGGAGAGCCACACGGAGGTTTCTGACAACGAGTTTCTCTTATAATAAAATGCCACTTTGGATAATTTAATCGATTGCCTTGTATATATGGATCTTGATAGGATCTGCCAGATTTTTCCTCCGGTTCTAGGCGGACGTTGGGAACAACGGGATATTTTGGTCTCGGAGTCGGCGCTCGTCCATGACTACCTCCACCGCACATTATGGGACATTGGCCATCTTCCCAATAGACCTCAGCCCGCGTCACAGAGCTCAGAAATATTCCAAAATGCACAATTTATCAATTGAGTTTAACTCAACAGGCAATGGTTTTTGATATTTGTTCAGCACCCGTGCCGCCTGATAAACTTTGTTGTGCTTCTTGCAGCTCGTACACCCCCCCGCCCCCGTCCGGCGCCACACAGCCTTGTTTCGAAACCCACGGTATTGGTGCCGCACAACTGAATCAAGCATCTTAGTGCACTGACTGTGTTCTCGGGTCTTGAAAATTTCCACGCCCCACTTTTCATAACTTCTGCAGAGGCCGTCTGTCCGAGTTGGGGCGCGCTTGCCGAGCCAGTACCGCACAAGGCTACTTTATGCAGGCTTTAATTGGCTGATGCTGCGGCTGGCGGCTGGCAGTGTGTTGTGACTGGACTACAAAAGCGCCGAGTGACGGCGAGTGATTACTTTGATGTCCTAGAAAGACTTGAGAATGCAAAGGCTAATAATCTTATAGATTGGTAGAGAACCGGATCGGCGGAGCTTCTTTTTCAGGATCTGATGGATTCAAGTGTATCAAGGTATGCGCTCTAAGCCTCCATACCATTGCCAGATTGCATTGTACAGGTGGGTGATTAAGCTTAGGGAGCCCCGAGGAGCAGATAAAGCTCCTAAGCCAAGAGTGCCTCGGCAATTCGTTATCCGCTTACCCGTAATGCTCTTCGTATTCAGCGGTGCAGGGTGCGATACAAGTACCTACCCCCCAGCGAATGAGAGACAATCTCACACATTAGGTAAAACACTGAGGTTGGTCGCAGGGTAATACTTGCACTCTGCCCGTGGGATTAACTGTACTACACACAGCTGGGACTCAAGATCTTATGGAAATAAAGCTTCCGGGTCCTACTAACCTTTTCTTCAGGGGCGGATATATGTGGCCCATAGCCTCCCGAGTTTTCTACGTCAATTGCTTTAGATGAAGAAGTTGTATGGAGCATGGGCAATAAACAAGTACTCGGGGGGCACTATCTGCACGTCTTCAGAATATCTCACTGCATACCATCCCCAAATACACCATTCAAGTTGAGCCTGAACCCTTGGTGCCGGCAGCGGTGCAAAGATACTTTAATTTCCACAATTCACAGCAGGCAAGAGGAAAGTACATGTACTAGAGTACATATAGGGTACGGTAGTACATGAGTTCAATGGCTCTCCTTCCACACCCGAGTGCCGGCATTCAACCGGGGCACCGGGAAAGGTGCATGTGCTCGCAATGCTGTGTTTGGATATGTACAAGCTCATAATTGGGAAACCAGCTCCGTGTCTTGGATTTTCCCCAATAAATTGGGCATGCCGGCCACGCTAAACGCTGTCCCCATCGCCCATCCTCAAACAATAGCCGCTCCTCGCTGCAGGATGCACCCAACGAATTTGGCCGGTGTTCTAGGACCGGTTGATCATGCCAGTTTTCCTCCATCCAGGGTGAATCGGTTCGAAATTTTGAGATGGCCCAGCAGTTGGAATAGAATTATTAATATCAACTTATTATGGCACAACCGACACGTACTGCACACTATCGGCACCAATTAAAGCCTTTGGCACGATAGGGAGGTTTGCTCGGCATCCCAGAGCTGGCTGTGCTGCCTATGTTGTGGTGCAGAGTGGATCTTCTGCACTACTATTCCGGTCCACTGGGGTACTACCGTGCGGGGGGATCAAAGGATAGTGCGATAATTGGCCAAGGCACTTGAGATGGGTGGTTCGTTCGTTCATGCACTAAACTGCACTCGGGAGAACGTGAAGGTTGAGAGAAAGAAAAGAGACACGCAACGAGTGGCCTACCAGTGCAGCATGTTTTTGAATGGCGCAGGTTAGGAAGGGATTTCGGCTTGCTATTCGTTAGCGAATAAACTCTTGCAGGCTGCCGAGATCTCAGTTAGGGAGGGACTGGGGAGCCTAACCTTGACCATTTGGGCTGCGAGCAGTAACTCGGTCGGAAGCGTCCAACGTACGAGTAAATTCCTACTGCACGAAGTTTGCCGGCAGGCGATAGATTAATTGGCAATGGCCTGGCTTTACATGATGTTATCCGGGCTTTCCATCACAAGCTGATATCAGTGTCACAAATACATTATGGACAAGTTGCAAAACCCCCCTCAAATTGCGATACACGGTGGTGAGATGTCTGGCCATGACCACCCCTTGTCAGTGATGGCACTCAAGAAGGTCCTGGGATTCCAAAGATATGGCTCTTGGAGCAGTGCTCTCTCTTTGGAGTCCCAGGTGCCAGGTATGACCTTGCTCGGGAGCGTTTCCGGCGACGTCTCCGACACCTCCCTCGATCGATGCAGAATTTTGAGGGGGCGGTCAAGAAAGAGGTAACGACAATATCTCAAGAATGTCCCGAGCGATTACCAATTACATCATGTATGCAATAAATTTGGAACACCTTAGAGCAGCGTGGTCGTGAGGATATGAGGCTATTTGTTTTTATTTATTTTTATTTATTTTTATTTTTATTTTTATATTTTTATTTTTTATTTTTTATTTTTCTCCTAATTTCTCCAGCGATTGACTCGTTTTCCTGATCGTCAACTGCAAAGGGATCCCGATCGGGAAGAGTATGCCATGGGGGCGCCATGCATTAGTTTCTGATTGCCTTGGGACTACGGCTTCTGCGCTGTGGGACTGGGGTCGCTGGCCGCGGGGGGGTGCATGTGTGGGCCGTTTACGATTAATGGGGTTCCGACTCACACGATATTCACTGTACAGTACACTTTGAACAGAAATGGGCAAAAATCCAGAGGTGGTGTGGTGGCATGCCGCAAAGGTGACGACGGCCGGGATTATTTGGGGGGTGCGGTGGTGTGCAAGGTATAATACCATACTCGAGATGTTTCCAGGTTGGCCCCGGCAGTCGATAGTTCGTCAACCGACGAGCCGTTATCGTACATCAAACTTTTGACTCGAGAGAGAAAATATTAAACCAGGGGATAGGTAGAGTTGCCAGTTATGAACAGAGAAGGAGCCCGCTACAAATGTGATTCTCAGACTTTGGTCTTACAGGACGGGTCGACTTGACATTTAGCGGGAAACAAACCTTGGCCGAGTGTGCGGGATGGTCACTGATTTACCAGGAAAACTGAGGCGATTCGAGCGGTCAGGTAGTAGGTACATGATGCCGAGTGATCAAGTATGATGCATATCTGAAATGCCGGTATGAACGCAGAGACCAAGGATGTAAGGAGACCAGTTTTCCTCTGGACCAAATGTTGAGTGACAAAGTGCGCAGTTTTTTTTTTTCTTTTTTTTCTTTTTCTTTTTTTCTTTTTTCTTTTTTCTTTTTTCTTTTTTTTTTTTTTTTTTTTTTTTTTTTTTTTTTCCTTCCTTCCTTCCTTCCTGTGGGAATTATATTAATAGCAGCGGACCATTGTGAGGGTTTTATTTATCTGGCCGTCCTCGAGGATAATACATAATATAGCTGGTGTTGTTAAGTGAGCCATGGCAGCTGCTGCTGTATGCGGTTAGAGTTGATACGTGGGGTGATAGAGGCTGGATTTTGGGGGGTCGCAGGCCTACACTTTTAGGATGGGCTACTCCGTTGTATGTGGTTATATCTGAGAATGGCTAGAGGGGAATGCAATGAAATACGGGAGGTAAGTCAAGTAGTAGCAGTTTACAGTACGGTAATTTTGGGTATATTCACTACCATACCTTTCCCCATTTCAACTAATTCTAGAAAGGGGGAAAAAGCTCAGCTAAATATGATAAATAGAACAGGATAACTGTAAAAAAAGCCCCCCCCCCCCCCCCGGGAAAAAAAACCGTTGTATTTCGCTCGGAGGATTCTATCCCCCCCCCCCCCAAACAAACGGACGCTAAAGCGGGTCGGGACCGATCAAGCTAATAGCAATTATGCCATGAAGGTGCAACTCTGCCATTCACCCCAAGTTGTATTTTTCCGAGACAAGAATTCCGCCGATTTCCGCACCTTTTCCCCATCGCACAAATACGATACCCAACTACTGTATTTCTTTTACCGTTACCGTGTTGCAAGTAGTCGATCTGTATGCATGATTGCTTTTTTTTTTCTTCTTTCTTTTTTTTTTTTTCTTCCCGCGGATTGATTGACTGGATTCGCCAGCTAAGGGGGTTGGTATCGAATAATACAATAGCACTCGTATTGTGGAAGGGTGAGATTGAGTTCAGGGGTGCGATCAAATACCAAAGGCACGGTTAAAAGTACAATATATTCTGAAGCGGGAAAAGGGGGGGTGAGCGAGAAATGGCTTGTCAGATTTCCCAACCAAGGAGTTGGAAAAAAAATAGAATCTTCAAAAAAGAAAGGGCCTAGAATGGGGGGTTGTTTAACTTGTTCCCTACAGTACCAAGTCCTTCTAACCTGCCTTTAGAAATTCTTGTGTGATGTGATATACTGTATAGTATATACGTATGTATGTAGACACTGAAATGGGTGAGTGAGTATGTTGGATGTAGTTGTCTTTTTCTTTTTCTTTTTCTTTCTTTTTTCTCTCGTTTTCCTTCCCTTTCCTAGTTGAAGGTGGAGAGAGGGTGGTAGAATGGTGTGGTGGATGTGAGTGAGTGAGTGAGTGTAAAAAGGTGAGTGGAGTGTGTATAGTTATTTAGACTACTATACTCACCGACAAAAGGGGCGTTCAAGCGGAGCGGAAAAAAGAATTGCGCAATTGGGTTTTAGATTCGACTTGTTTACTGGGGAATTTCTGCGCGGGGGGGGGGGTGTTGTAGTTTTTGGTGATTTCGATTCGATTCGGCAGTTTGAATTATACGATAGGATATCTAGGATATCGAGTGTGTGTGTTAAGTGAGTGGAGTGTAGCTTAGCGAGGGAGGGGAACGGGATCCTCATCGGCGGGTTGGGGAAGGGAAGCTGACGGTTGCACAGTTGATTGATTATAAGGCACCACCTGTCCCGCCCCTTCGGTAACAATATAATAACCTTGGTTACTTTTCTGGAATTCCAAAATTCTCTATATACCTTACTCTGCCTTTTTTTTTTTTTTTTTTTCTTCCTTCTTCCAATTTTGCTGGTAGTGTAATAACTGAAGCGCAAGACAGTGGATATATAACCTTTTTTATTTTATTTTATACCTCCTTCCTACCTTCTTGTTAAGAGTCGAAAGATCATCTTCTTCGCCTGCCACAGACAGACAGACACAACCGTTGACACTACTTCGAGCACAAACACACACACACACTCCTAATCTCTCTCTTACGATAACATTGGCTAGTAAGTAAGTACCGCTAAAACCGAGGAAGCAAGAAAATAAAATAGAAAAAACTATCCCCCATGCACGAAGACGAAGGGTAAGTTTGTCCATCTAACTTGGAGGGCCCTTCCCTTAAAATTTTACACAACTTACACAAAACTCTTTACAACATGAGTAGATACAGCTATTCCGAAGAGGAAGAAGAAGCAGCAGAATATTCACCGGATGAAGAGTTTGTACTTCCCATTCTAACTTGACACTTTAGCTCAACTCAATTTGAAAGAAAGAAAGAGAGTGTACAAACTAATCAACTACGGTTAGACCCTCATCCGACGAGGAATATGATGACAACCTCTCCACAATGTCCCTTTCCGACTCAATTACAGATTATGTGTATGAAAATGGCCGACGGTACCACTCGTATCGTCAGGGGAGTTATGTCAGTATTCTGATTGTAAACACTCGGTGAATCTAATAATTGCTAATAATAATAATAATTATAAAATAGGTATTTCCTAATGACGAGGTAAAACAACAAACAACTCCCCCCCCCCCCCCCCCCGTTTGAAAGGAACTTGGACTTATAGGCTTGTTTGCTGTATGAGTTAGCTAGAACAAGAGCGATTAGACTTAATGCATCACCTCTGGAGGTTAGTTCTAGGCGGAAGATTATATTCCGCTCCGTTAGTGGAGAGTGAGGTTGAGAGGGTATGTGCGTCTGTCTGTCTCGGTAGTGTGTATCAGATCTATTAACGAATAATTGGAAAAAAAAAAAAAAGATACTCGACGTCGGGACGGGTACTGGTGAGTTTCTTCTTTTCCCGTGTGAGACACATTGCAGGGGGAGGAGGCGAACCTTGCTAATTATTAGGCATCTGGGCAATTGACGTCGCTGAGTGAGTACTACCTACCTATGATACACTCGTTGTGCTCCATGTTTTTTTGTTTGTTCATTTTTGTTTATTGATGGACGGAATAGTCAGATAACCTCTGCGCAAATCATCGGAAACGACCTCTCGCCAATTCAACCCAGCTATGTTCCTCCAAACCTTCGCTTCGAGATAGATGATTGCGAAGAGGACTGGCCCTTCCCCGATAATCACTTTAGCTTCGTTCATATCCGAAATTTGGTTGGGTCGGTGCGAGATTGGGATAGGATATATGCGCAGGCTTACCGGTACGCCCCACCACCACAGATGTTGATCACCGCAATACATATGCTAATCTAGGAAATTGCGGGTACGGGTACGGACAGAACACTAAAGCCGGGCGGGTGGATAGAGCTCAAGGACCACTTCCGCCCCCTCGAGTGCGACAACGGCACCCTGAAGCCGGACAATGTGTTGCGCACTTGGGTGGATAACTTTGAGAAGGCGACGAATATCGCGGGCATCAGCTGGGGCACCGCCGCCGCTGAGTTCAGACCCAATCTTGAGAAAGCCGGGTTCAAGGCGGTCACCGAGCAGATTCACAAAGTTCCGCTTGGGTATGTTCCTTCTGGGTAAACTTGGGCTCCCCCGTAATAGTTGTGGTGCGGAGGGCTAATGAGGACAGAACATGGGCGGGAGATGAGGGCGATAGGATGAGGGAGATGGGTGTGGTATCCCCTTCCTAAGGCTATTGGGTTGTGATCGGCTAACGGTGATGACAGGCACATTCCAGAGAGAAATGCTAATAATTGGAGCGGAGGGTATAACGCTGGCAATGTTCACTCGCGTGCTCGGGTGGGATAAGAAGGAAGTGGACGTCTTTGTCGCCAGCATACGAGAAGCACTGAAGGACCCAACAATATGCGCATACACTAGATTGTGAGCTCCCACTCCCGTTCCCCAATCAGTATCCTCGGACAGACACTAACAGGCGGGCACAGCTTCATAACATACGGCCAAAAACCAATGTAAAAGATTTTCAAAAAAAAAAAAAATCCTCGAAAAAAGAATTAAAAACCAATCATGTGTATAATAGATGATTTCAAACAAAAAAAAATATATACAGTAATCCATGGCAAAGTGAGAACACAGTGAGGCGAGAACGGCCATACTAATTGTATAGGAGGGGGGTTTTTTGTATGGGCATTCTCGCTATACCGTGGGCTCGCTTTGCCGTGGAATACTGTAGCACTTCACTCATACGGTGCTCCCATTGTGAACACACTTCACTCACACCATACCATATCCCCCCTCCCATCCCCTCCGCTCCCTCACCAAGACACCTGCAATAAAGGAACAAATCGGAGATGAAGTAAAGAAATCACAACTAGACGTCAGGAATGGGAAACTAGGCAATCGATAGAGATGCTAGCTAAGGACAGAACAGCGAGATATATACACTTGCGTTCGCAAAGTTCTCATACCCTGATTGGTACCAATACCTGGCTTGGCAATAGCAGATGTATTATTATGTATAGCAAAACATCAACGAGTATAAAGAATTAAATTATCTACCATTTT
Source organism: Choiromyces venosus 120613-1 (assembly GCA_003788595.2). Lineage (NCBI taxonomy): Eukaryota > Fungi > Ascomycota > Pezizomycetes > Pezizales > Tuberaceae > Choiromyces > Choiromyces venosus. The sequence goes on from ML120452.1 coordinate 234,475, forward strand.
ATATACTTGGTAAGCTCATTAAGGAAAGATCGAGGACTGTTTTCCACAGCCTGCTGCAATCGCTTCAAGGTTATCTTGACTGAGTAATGTGGGTCTTCCTGATCGAGGTGCATCCTCTATTTGACCATAGGTAGGATATCTCTTCACAATTCCTAGAACTGTTGGGACCGGAACTCCTGTTTTCCTTGGAATCTGTTGGTATCCCCAGCCGAAATCTGCAAGGGCAATAATTTCACATCCTAGGATATCCTTTTCAGTACGCTTCTCGAACAGTTTTTGAGTATGCGGTGGTGCCATCATGGAAATCGGTTAGAAGCAGCAATTGTAGTACTGCCAGTGGCGCAGCGGGGTTGAGACTTAAACAACGCAAAAGTCATAATTACCATGATCACACGCAATGCCATACTACATAATAATACATCCGCTGTAGCCAAGCCAGGTATCGGTACCAATCAGGATATGAGAACTTTTTTTTTATTTTTATTTTTATTTTTTTATAAACTTTTCCTTTTTATTCTGACGAAACTACAGTTTTCTATACTAACTTAAGTGTCTACTGTAGTCCCGCACCAGACCAAATTTCTATTACTCCTCTACATTTTCTCCTCTGTTATGCCACTTACTATGGGTCGCATCCCAGAGAAAAACTTTCTTCTTTTCTCCCCTTCTCTTCTCTTTCCATCTCCTCGTTCTCTCCCTCGTTGCCTGCAGCAATTCCTGCTTTCTTTTCTTCGTGCAACCTCTTAACCATCCTCCTCCATTCTCTATCCAAGGTAACAATTTCTCCCCTTTCTTCTCTTCCGTTCCCATCACATCTTTCAATTTTCTTCTCTTCATCCATTCCATTTTTCTACCAAATTCTACCACTCTTTTATATCCTTCCTCCTCAAATAGCAATTTGTCCATTTCCACCCAACCCTTCTTTTCAAATACACCCCCTTTCCATCCTTTCCAAACTTCCTTTCTCTCTTTTTCCCATAACCCACAATATAACAATATGTGGTCCTTCGTTTCTTTCCTCCCACATTCACAATTGCCCCTCTCCTTTATGTACCTTGCTCCTCTCATCACCCCATGACCTGTTCTCATCCAAACCAAAAATTTACTTTCCCATCTTGGTCCTTCATGTCCTCCTTCCCCTCTGCTTCCTACTCTAAAATATTCCTCCCCTTTTCTATCCTTTCTCCAATACTCCTTCCAACCTCTTCTTTCTCCCTCCTTTCTCCTCTGCTCCCATTTTCCCCAACACAACGTTTCTCCTATTTCCTCTTCTTCATCCTCCCATAATCCCTCTTTTGCCTTCTCATCTGCTTCCTCATTCTCTTCTATTCCCACATGACCCAGTACCCACTTAAACTCTAGTTCCCATCCCTTCTCCAATAAACCTTCTCCTATTCTTCTCACATTCTGCTCTCTCTCTCCGCACATTCCTCTTCCCTTTCTCAGCCTCTCCAATACACCTACATTATCTACTCCTATTACACCTTTCCTCCTAACCCCTCTATAACCCTCCAATCTTTTTAATATTTTCTCTACTCCCCACATTTCTCCTTCTCCCACTGTTAAACCCCACCCCCTATTCTTGCTAAATTCTCCTAACATCTTCCTTCCTTCCCACACACTTCCCCCTACTCCTACTCTCCCTGCATCTCCACTCACATCACTAACTCACACCACTACATTATCCTCTCTCCACTTCCTTTCCTCCTCCCAATTTTTCTTTTCTTCCTTTTTCCCTCTTCCAATATTTATTTTCCAACTCAATTTCTTTACCCTCTCTCTTTCTACTTCCCATCGCTCTCCTTCCTATTTATGCTTTCCTACCCCACTTAATAATTTTCCCATCCATCCTCCTGTATAAACTCCTCCCCTCTCCTCCCCTTTCCTTCTTATTTTCTTTCCTAATTCCCCTTCTTTATTTCTCATCAATCTCATCCCCCATCTTTCCACTTTTTTATCCAATTCATATTCCACTCTTTTCCATCCTATTTCCCCCAGTATCGCGTCTATTGGAGTTGTTCTTACTGCTCCTAGTATCCTCCTTATCCCTTTATTCAATATCACCTGTAATTTCCTCTTCATCTCCTTCTGTCCATCCCAAAATAATTCCATTCCATATAGTAAGCTGGGCTTTACTACCGTTCCATATATTCTTATCAGTTTTTTAACTGAAATTCCCCTTCCTCCTCTTCCCAAAAATTTTCCCATCAATTTCCACCTACCCTCAGCTATTCTTTTCCCCTATATCACATGCTCTTTCCATCCCCCATCATTCTGCAACCAAACTCCCAAAACCCTTAAGCTCATCCTCATTTTTATTTTCTCTCCCAACCAACTTATTCCCTCTTTCCAATTATTTTTAAACTCTCCCATCCACATTCCTTCCAATTTTAATACATGTACGTCCACTTCCCACTTTTCCAAACCTCTTTTTAATCCTACTTCTATTCTTTCCACCCTTTCTTTTATTTCCCTCTTCCCCTTCCCCACTATCATAAAGTCCACATCATCCACCACCGCCACTCCTTCCACACCCTCCACCTTCTCCTTTCTCATTTCCTCCAAAACTCCCCCTAGCAAAAACATAAATAATATTGGGCTTAAAGGCGAACCCTGAACTGTTCCCCCTTTAGGCCTCATACTTTCCCCTATTTTTTTTCCTATCTTTACCACTACTTCTCTTTCCCTAAGAAACAAACTTATCCATTTTCTCAGATATTTCTTCACTCCTAATCCCTTTAATCTTTCTTTCATCTTTCTTATTCCAACATTTTCATAACCTCCTTTTATGTCCATTCACAATAATAAACCCTCTTTCTATTAGGATCGCTTATTCTATCACTCCTAGTATACAACCAAGCAACAGGCAACGATGTTATATCAATCTTTATTAGATACTATAAATGGGGTTAATACTTAACTTAGTATTTGTTGTTATATTTAGTCTTCTTTAAGACTAAATTCTTTCCTTACTTAGTCTTCCTAAGACTAAGTTATTTGTTTACTTTCTTTAGTAAAGAGCGTAAAGGTGTTTTATATTCATAAAGTCGTACAGTTATATCTAGGAAATAACGTAGGTGGTTGTGTGAAGAACTAACTATCAGGTCCTACTGACCCCTTTATATAGTTCTTCCAGCAACCCGCTTACAAATCAATAACTATTATGAACCACAATTGTGACTCATACATTTGCGTAACATAATAATCATCTGACCTTAACTGGTCAGATGTGAAACTCACATGACTTCAAAATAAGTCATGTGCGCAAAACAACTAATAACTTTAAACAAGTTATTACGCAATTCAATCAAATATAATAACTATAACTCACAACTGCTAGTCATGTGTGAGACTCACATGACCTAATTGGTCATGTGTGCGAAACTATTACAAACCTATGACCTCATAATCATGAGTCATGTGAAAACCTTTTTCTGTGCTAGGTTTGTAACACTAGCTGTTATGGGGTAGTCCAACCGTAGATAGGGCCAGTGGGTCTAAGCTGTAAGCTTCTTGAAATAAGGTAAGGTAGGATAAAACAAAGATCGTTAAGGTAGGCTCGTATTTCCCGAAGGTTCAAGAGGATATGTGTAATAAAGTTTTTTCAAGAGTAAGTTAATAAATATATTAATAAGATCTCTTCTCCGTTGCTTGATGTTTCTGATAGCTGGGAGTACCTCGATATTTATATTCCGCGTCTGGGTTATCGCGGGCTACAACAAACTCCCATACTATCTAAGTACCTCCATCAAAAACCTCTTAAAATTCCTAAGTGTGAACACCTTTGACCCTGAGAATATTTGCCTTGCTTAGCTTTCATCTCTTCAAACTCCTATTGTTTCTGGGGGGTGTGAACACCCCTCCAGTAGGTAGCCTTCGATCTCTCCACTATATGAACTTGATTTGAGTAAGCCACTCTAATGGCAACTATACTAATTGTTCTGCCTCAAAACATAAAGTGATCAGCTTTAATGAATGAGCACGGCCATTGTGTTGCATATTGATGCATCACAAGGCCCATCGAATATATAGGGTTTTTTGCTCTGGATCGAGCCAATAGCTTATCCAGTGAAAACCTCTCATACCGATTCTTGAGTAGGCCCTCTTGGGGTACTACTTCTTTCAAAGCAAGAGGCTCGGCTCTTATGGCTACCCGTCAGTGCCATAGGCTCACGATATTCGGTCACTAAGGTTTCTTCCCAAATCGTCCCATCACTTATCAGCCATAATATTTAACTACTAATGTACAAGGTAATAGCTTGTTCAAAACTTAACCAAATTCCTCCGAGTCACTTCTCATGAGTCGCCAAAGGTGCCCTCTCATATATCCTACGGACAGCATCCGGTCGGACGGACGGCGACGACGTATATGGTGTTAAGCTAAAGGTGCCATTTATTGTGGCTAAAGTGTCGGGACGCAACTCGACCGTAATACCGTAATGACGCCCGGTCCCTACATGGGGGCTGCAGGGGTATGGTAGAAATAATCCCATGTAAAGGCCGGGTAACTTTGGCCCTTTTTTCCATATGCCTAACACTAGCTCCCCCTTCCCTATGGCCTAAGTCCCATTAGGCCAACGGTCCTTCATCCCTTTTTTCTATCAATCGGTTCAGGCACATTGCAAATCTCCGCAATTCCCAATTGTTCCTTTCCATTATTTCTTTTAGCAATTTGTTCTCCCTCTCTTTCATTTCCAGTTTCCTTACTGAAATTATCGTCTTCCATTCTGCCCATCCTGCTCTTATCTGTTGGACCCTTAATTCCCCCTCCAAATCTGTTCTTTCTCTCCGAAGAGTCCTTCCTGTCCTTTCCCACATCTTTGCTTGTACCTCGAAAAGTCTCTTGTCTATTCGAGATTCATCCAACATCATTTGTAGGTGGCCTATTTGATCTTGTAGGCCCTTTATCGTGTCTTGTTCTATGGAGTTGGTCCTTGACCTTGGCCACGGAGTTGTTGTTGCTGATTTTGGCAATGGTGTATCTCCCACTCAATCGTATATTTCTTTGCGTGTATACTCGTTGATCGGTTTTTGTGGGATTTCCTCCTGTACCGGGTTCCCCCAAGTCACATTCTTTTCTTTTTTGACCTTGGCCCAGGATTTTTTGCCCCCCCTTCTTCTCGTTTTCGTCCCTGAAAACCTTTCTTGTTTCACCATTAAGAGGATGTTGTTCTTTCATGGTAACGATGGCGGCGTATGTGGGGATGGGGATGTTGGTGGGAATCTTTTCCATGATGTCATTGGTGGCGATTGGGGCGGTAATGGAGAGCGGGTTCTGTGTTTTTCACGTGGCCAATAATTGGCCCCTTCTTTCTCCATAAAGTGTACTTGGCATCCATCATCGAAGCAACCTGTCCAGCTTTTTTGGTTGTGTTTTTCTTGTTCGGGTGTAATTGGCGTGGATGCGTGGAGGTCTGCTAGATTGATCCAGTCTTTGTCACTCATTTGTTCTTCCTCTTTGACCAGGCTTTCCTGGGTTTCCTCAGTAAAATTGTTCGATTGCATGTTTGGCATTACTAAAGTTCTCAGCTGGGTACCACACTAAGTCGTGGTTAGGGGGATATCCTGTCCACTTAGCTCAGTATTGTAGCTTACCGTAGTGTTGTCGAGAGTCAATGATTTGATCAAGTTCATATTCGTTTTCTCCTTCTATTTCTATAGAAGGAGGTGGTTCTTTTCTTTTTGAAGGTAAGGGATTGTTTTGATAGGGTTCGAGTTTGCTGATGTGGAAAACTGGGTGTTTATTGTTTGCTGAGGGAGGAAGTGCCAGTTTATATGCTTTTCTTCCCACCTTTTCTATTATTTCGTAAGGTTTTAATTTCTTGTAATCTAATTTTCTGGATGGTCATGTGGTGTGAATATCTTTTGCCACCAGCCAGACTTTGTCTCCTGGTTTTACCTTGGATCGGGTTTTCTGTGTTGATTGGTATTTTCCTTCATCATCTGTTGTGCCATAGTAATTTCTGTTCTGATTATGTCGTGTAGTTGACTCATATCTTCTCTTTTTAATATTTTCGTTATGGTCTCATGACCCATAGGTTCATTGATGGAGTGATATCCATAGTTCGCATAAAATGGTGTGATTTTAATTGTTTCTTGTATGAAGTTATTGTAGGCGAATTCTGCAAAAGGCAGCCATTCTACCCAATCTTGTTGAGAGTATTCCACATATGCTCTGAGGAATTGTTCTAATGACGAATTTGTTCTTTCTGTTTGTCCGTCTGTTTGTAGATGATAGGCTGTGCTCAGTCTTGGATCGATGTTTAATCCTTTTGTTATTTCTTTCCATAGGTCCAATGTGAATATTGAACCTCGATCTGTGACAATGTCTTTTGGTAGTCCATGCAATTTGAAGATATTTTTTGTAAATAGTTGTATGAATTGTATGGTTTTCATGTCCTTACGACATGGGATAAAGTGTGACATTTTTGTCATACGATCTATTACAACCTATATTGCGTCATACCCATTTGATTCTGGTAGATCTGTAATGAAGTCCATACTGATCGACTTCCATAGTTTCTCAGGGGTTTCTAATGGGTGTAGTAGTCCGTATGGTGCATGACGTATTGGTTTTATTCTTTGATACATGTCGCACTTTTTGATGCATTTTTTGACATCATTTCTTATCTCTGGCCAATAGTAGGTTCTTTGTACTAGCTCCATAGTTTTTGTCACTCCTCCATGGCCGCTCTGTGGTGTGTCATGGTTTCGTTCTATCGCTTTTGTTCTAAGGGGTTGATTTTCTGGTAGCCATATCTTTCCTTCATACCAAAGGTACCCTTCCTTCCATTCACATAGCCCTAAGGCTACCTTTGGGAATTCCTTGTCCCTCCTTTCAAGGGCTTGTTTTATTTTGGTTATTTGTTGGTCTTTTCTTGTTTTTTCTTTTATTTCGTTTTTGATAGTGGTTTCCATTTCTTGTAATTTCATAGTGTTGATTTCTTCTTTTCCGGATTCATATCCTTCGTCTATAAAGGTTTCCTTTGGTAAGAGAATTCTTGCTTTCTGAGTTTTTCTTTCATCATGTTCTCCTAGTAGGTCATCTGACATTCTGGTGAGAGCATCTGGTTTTCCTCCTTCTTTTCCAGGTCAATACTCTATTTTGATATTGTACTGGCTTAATTCTTCACTCCATCGAATTTGCCTTCCGTTTAGCTCTTTTGTAGTGGTGAATGGTACCAGGTTTTTGTGGTCTGTGAGTATTTTTATTATGTGAGGACTTCCTTCTACATATTTTCGCCACTCCTTGAGTGCTTGCATTATTGCTAATAGTTCCTTATCATGAATGTCATAATTGCATTCTGCCTTGATCATGGTTTTTGATCAGTACGCCACTGGACTCCATATTCCTTTTTCATCTTGTTGTGATATAATACCTGAACAGACATAATTGGATGCATCTGTTTCTATCATTATGGGTTGATCAGGGTTGAAATGATGTAATATGGGTGCCATAGTAAGTTTTTCTTTTGGTTTTTTGAAGGCTTCTTGAGCTTTCTTTCCCCAGTCCCATTTCTGGTTTTTCTTTGTTAGTTCATATAAGGGTTTGGCCATCCTACTGAATCCTTCTATGAACCTTCGATAAAAATTGCAGAATCCCACAAAGGACTGGACTCATTTGACTTTTTCTGGTGCCTTCCATTCTCTTATAGCTTCTGTTTTTATAGGATCTACTCTAACTCCTTCCTGATTTATAATGAATCCTAAGTACTCAGTTTCTTTTTTGTGGAATTCGCATTTTGTTGGTTTGAGTTTGACTCCGATCTCTTTTAATTTTTCCAGTACCTTATGAACATCTTTTCGATGTTGTTCCAAAGTATTAGAATAAATTAATAAGTCATCTAGGTAGGCTATACAGATAACATCTAAGTATTTGTTGAGGGCTGTATTTACCCATGGTTGAAACATTGCTGGGGCATTGGCTAACCCAAATGGCATGACTGTGTATTCGTATAGTCCATATCTGGTTCGAAAAGCTGTTTTCCATTCGTCTCCTTTTTGTATACGAATGTGTTGATATGCATCCTTGATATCAAGCTTCCTAAAGTACATGGCTGTTCTAAGGCAGTCTAATGCTTCACTTATGAGGGGTAGTGGATATCGGTCTTTTTTAGATACTGCATTCAATCCTCAATAATCCACGCATAGTCTTAGTCCCCCATCTTTCTTTTTGACAAATAGGATTGGTGCTCCAGCTGATGAGGAAGATGGCTTGATCCACCTTTGATCTAGGTTTTCTACCAGGTAATTTCTTAATGCTTTCAGCTCTCTTTCTCCTAATTGGTATAAGGTCATAAATGGAGCTGTTTTTCCCTCTTCTAGTTCGATTTTGTCATCTGGATATCTATGAGGAGGTAAATCGGTCCTTTCTTTTTCTTCAAAGAGTTCTAGGAATCTATGGTATTCCTTTGGGACTATTTCCTTTGCTGACCTATCTTTGTCCTTTCCTTTTTTTAAAGCAAGTTCTGTGCTAATTGTTGTGGCTGCTAGGGAAGTTTCATTTTCATTCCATCTTAGGATGCCGGTCTGGTCCTTTTTCTGGTACATTTTTCCAAATGCCATAGCCAAAATGAAGGATATGTTGAGGTTTTTCTCTATTGGTTCTTCTTTTCTGTTGGTGCTACCAAAGCCTGCACCTCCTCTTTTTGTTTCCTTTATTTCTTGCACTTCTTGCAAGTCTGTCATAATAATTTTTTCAATTATCAATTGTGCTATGCTGTCTCCTGTGTTAACCTTGTAGTCGTTTTCTGATAGGTTTACCAATAGTACTTTAATTTCACCCTTATAGTCTGCATTGATTACTCCGGCATTAATAGTTAGGCCTTTCTTGGTCGCTAATCCACTTCTTGGTGCAATGCGAGCATAGGTATTCTTAGGAAGTCCAATGGCAACCCCTGTTCTTATAGGTTTTTGTCCTCATGCTGGGACAATTGTTTCTTCTATGCTATGCAAGTCATGGCCTGCTGCCAAGTGTGATCCCCTTGTTGGTATTTTCGCACTTTTTTCTAATTTTTTGATAACCGCCCATTGGCTTTCTTGGTCATCTTGTTCATTGCTAGGGACCATCTGTTGAATCCACTTTTTTGATTCTTTCAGTTTTTTCTTTATATCAATTGGTAGAATCCGGCTTTCCAGATTCTCTCTTATAGCTTGTTCCTCTGGTACTGCATATACTGTTGGAGAACTGTCTAGGCATACGGCCTTACACCTTTCACTATCAAAGGTGACTTTTTCCTTTATCCAGTCAATCCTTAGTCCATGGTTCTTTAACCATGTCATTCCTAAGATTAATTCATGTTTGACTAGGTTAGCCACAAGGAAGGTAGCCTTCTCTCTGTGGTTTCCTATGTCCATTGATAGTTCTGCTATCTGGGTGATAGGTCCTGCTTCCGAAACAGTACCATCAATCGTGTATATATCTCTTGGTTTTCCTATTTTTTTCAGGGGTAGATGGTGTCTCATAGCGAAATTGTGATCTATGAAGTCTTCCATAGCTCCTGAATCTATCATTGCATTAGTTGTTATTTTTTCATTTTTCTTGTTGTAAAGTTGTACCTTGACCATAATGTGATCTGATTCATAATCCAAGGGTTCTGTGGAGCCTATGGTCGAGTGTAATGAGTGTAATTTAGATTTTCTGATAGCTTTTGGTCGATTGTTCCTCAGACCACCTTCTACTGGGGACCTTGGTCATTTAAAGTTTCTTCTTCCTCCTTGTCTTCTTTTTCTACCTCCATAGATCGTATCTTGATGTTTTTGACTCTACAGTCTCGTGCAAAATGTCTCTTGTTTCCGCACTGGAAGCATAGCTTTTCTGTCTTCATTCCTGGAACTCCTTATTTGGTAGTCTCTGGAGTTTCCTGCCGTTTGTCGCATCTAGGTCCATGGGTTCCCCTTTGGAAATCACACTAGGGGCAGCCCTATAAGTGCCGTTGGTATTTCGAGGGACTTCTCATTCTTGTTGTTTGCTTCCCTTATTTTGGAGATGTCTGATAGTGGCCAGCCTTGTTTCTTTCTCTATTGCCCATTTTGCCAATGCCTCTTGTCCTTCTAATACCTGATCCAGGTGTCCGTATTCATCCTGTAATTTCTTACTCATACCTTGGAATAACTATTCACTTGCCATGGCTTCATCCATGTATACTTCTGTTAATATTAACTGGAAGGAATTCCAATATTCTGTCATTGATTTAGTGCCTTGCACTAATTCTCTTAATTTCATCCTTGCTTCTCCCTTGGGGTCTACTGGTCCGAACTGACCTTGTAGTACTTCTACAAAATCAGGCCAATTTTGCCAAGTTGCTGTACTGGTTCCTTCTGTATACGGTGTAAGCCAACTACTAGCGTCTCCTCTTAGTAGGCTTGAGGTGTATGTTATCTTTTCTTCTTCATGTCCTTCTGCCCACCCTGTTGCTATAAAGTAGACTCATAGTTGTGCTAGCCAGTTCCTTATTTTATCTCTTTCTCCCGAGAAGGTTTCTGGCTCCTTGATCTTTGGTCTTCTTGTACCTCCTCCCAGGGCCTGGATTACTTGTCTAAGTTGTTCCACCGTTAGTTCTGGCATTGGTTGGGCCCCTCCCTGTTCCTCCCCTGCTGGTGGTACTCCTCCTGCCGGTGCCGACATCCTTTGGTCTTCGTGTTCCTCCGATGATGTAGATCCTGGTTCTGATCTTTCTTCTGGCGTAACCGGACTTCCTGTTCTTCCTATTTCCAAGGCCGTTCTGGCAAGTGCCCCTGGTACTTCTGGAAGTTCTAAAGATTGATCTTCGTATTCAAAATTTGTATTTTCGTTGGGTGTTGCAAGGACACAACCAAATGTTAGGATCGCTTATTCTATCACTCCTAGTATACAACTAAGTAACAGGCAACGATGTTGTATCAATCCTTATTAGATACTGTGAATGGGGTTAATACTTAACTTAGTATTCATTGTTATATTTAGTCTTCTTTAAGACTAAATTCTTTCCTTACTTAGTCTTCCTAAGACTAAGTTATTCATTTACCTTCTTCCTTCTCCTACAAGGAAGATATCTTGCAATGTTCTTTCTTTAGTAAAGAGCGTAAAGGTGTTTTATATTCATAAAGTCGTACAGTTATATCTAGGAAATAACTTAGATGGTTGCGTGAAGAACTAACTATCAGGTCCTACTGACCCCTTTATATAGTTCTTCCAGTAACCCGCTTACAAATCAATAACTATTATGAACCACAATTGTGACTCATACATTCGCGTAACATAATAATCACCTGACCTTAACTGGTCAGATGTGAAACTCACATGACTTCAAAATAAGTCATGTGCGCAAAACAACTAATAACTTTAAACAAGTTATTACACAATTCAGTCAAATATAATAACTATGACTCATAACTGCTAGTCATGTGTGAGACTCATGTGACCTAATTGGTCATGTGCCCAAAACTATTACAAACCTATGACCTCATAATCATGAGTCATGTGAAAACCTTTTTCTGTGCTAGGTTTGTAACACTTTCCCGCCTTTTTCCCATGCATGGTACAATTTCCCCACTGCATCCATACTGCATCTTTTCCTTCTTGCTCCAAACCATTCTTCTCCCATTCCTTTCTCTCCCCAATCTTCCAATCTTCTCCCCACTAAACTTTCCAAACCCTTTCCCAGCATATCCAATAATGTTATTATCCTATAACTACTGGGTAGTCCATAATCAGGTTTGTTCGGTTTCCTCATAATTATTCCTACTCCTTTCCTAAACCTTTTCAGCACATAACCTAATTCTAAATTTTCTTTGAATATATAAACTATCAACTCCTTTCCTTCTTTTATATCCCACACCTTCTTCCAAACCTTTCCTCCCAAACCATTTGTTAGGCATATTGAAAAAAGGGCCAAAGTTACCTGGCCTTTATACAGGATTATTTCTACCATACCCCTGCAGCCCCCATGTAGGGACTGGGTGTCATCACGGTATTACGGCCGAGTTGCGTCCCGACACTTTAGCCACAATAAATGGCACCTTCAGCATAACACCATATACGTCGTCGCCGTCCGTCCGACCAGATGCTGTCCGTAGGATATATGAGAGGGCACCTTTGGCGACTCATGGGAAGTAACTCCGAGCAATTTGGTTAAGTTTTGAGTAAGTTATTACTTTGTACATTAGCAGTTAAATATTATGGCTGATAAGTAATGGGACGATTTGGGAAGAAACCTTAGTGATCGAATATCATGAGCCTATGGCACCAACGGGTAGCCATAGAGCAGAGCCTCTTGCTTTGAAAGAAGTAGTGCCCCAAGAGGGCCTACTCGAGAATCAGTTTGAGAGGTTTTCGCTGGATATGCTATTGGCTCAATCCAGAGCAAAAAACCCTATATATCCAATGGGACTTGTGATGCATCAATATGCAACACAATGGCCATGCTAATTCACCAAAGCTGATCACTTTATGTTTTGAGGTAGAACAATTAGTATAGTTGCCATTAGGGTGGCATACTCAAATTAACTTCATATAGTGGAGAGATCGAAGACTACCTACTGGAGGAGCATTTACACCCCCCAGAAATAATAGGAGTCTGAAGAGATCAAAGCTAAGCAAGGCAAATATTCTCAGGGTCAAGAGTGTTCGCACTTAGGGAAATTATGAGGTTTTCGACAGACGTACTTAGATAGCATGGAAGTTGATTGTAGCCTGTGATAACCCAGACACGGAATATAAATATCGAGGTACTCCTAGCTATTAGAAACATCAAGCAACAGAGAAGAGATCTTATTAATATATTTATTATCTTACTCTTGAAAAAACATTATTACATTTATTCTTTCCAAGCCTTTGGAAAATACGAGCCTACCTTAATGATCTTCATTTTATCTTTACCTTACCTTATTTCAAGAAGCTTACGGCTTAGACCTACCGGCCCTATCTACGATTAGACTACCCCATAACAGTATATTAATATTCTCCACGTTACCTAGGCTCACTACATATACAATTGCCTCTATCTACTACCTATACCTATCATGGATCACTCCAGACAAGACTCGCCTATGCCCTTGGCGATTCAAGAGGCAGGGTACGATGTACCAATGGAAGAAGGAGCCCCTTCCCCAGCCAGCGATGTGACGTCTATACTAGCCACCACTGCTACGCAAAACCCCCCTTACCTCTCAAGTGACTTCTCCAGCAGGCTCCTTAAGAGGAAGGAGATCATGGGGAAGGATCAAGAAAAGAACCACTATCCCAAGAGAAGGATCACGTGACCCCCCAAGACAGCCGGAGGTTCCGACTATCTTAAGACACATTATGGAATCCCTAAGCCAAGTTGACCGGAATGCTTCAAGATCCATAAACGAGCAATATATAGCCTATAATGAGCTGTCTACACAAGGATGCCAATATGCTGACGAGCTCGAAAGCTACCGCACTAGGCTTGATCAGGGAGAACATATAGTGGAAAATGAATTAAATGGTATAAACATAAAAATGGGCACATTTGCAGAAGAGGTAGAGACATCTCGAAGGCACTTCCAAGATCAAATAGCAGCAGAGCTACGAAGACATAATGCTCAACATGAGCAACAACAGGAGGTAAGTACTCAGCTGCATCAGAGTATTGATCAGACAGGACAAGCATCCCTCACAAGAGATCAACAATTGGAACAATTGATCCAACAAGTCCAAGCCCAAGTCGAGATCGACTGGGAACAATAGAGAGCTGCTGAACAAAGAATGCGAGAAATGATAGAACTTGTGCAGCTGTAGTTAACCGAAGTAGCTCACTTAGTAGCCACCCCCTCCATTCCAGCAAGACAAGCGACAGTAGAAACTGCTCCACCTTCCTCCCCCAGTTCCTTGGCTGGAAGGCCAAAGAAAAGAAAGGAAATTGACTGAGGCCAGCCAGTGGCAATAGGAGGAGGAGGAGGAGGAAAAGGAGGAGGGGACCAAGGACCACCAATGATGCATCGAGCTGGAGGTGGGGACCCTAACCCCAGCAGCAGCAGCAGCAGCTCCAGCAATGGTAAAGGTCCAGCACCAGGTCCAACACCTAGACCCGAAAGCTGGCCCCCCCAAGGGAATGCCCCAGACCCAGACAATCTAATAGACATACTGGGAAGCGTGATTGCCAGAGGAAAGCGGCATGCAGACCCAACATCTATATTTGAAGCTAAGGTCTATGAGGACATTAACACATGGGTGTTGGACTGTGAAGATTATTTTGCTAGAAACCCAGATCAATGGATGGAAGACCATCATAGAATCGTCTATGCATTGAAAAGGATGAAAGGGAAAAAGGTTGCACCTTTCGCAGAATGGTACTGAAAGAGCATGACTGGGGCCATGGGTACTCCATTTCGACCCGAATTGGTCTCGTGGACCAGGTTTACCCAGGAAATTGTTAGCAGATATTCAGGCATCGAGCAGGAAAGAGAGGCAGCATGGGACATGAAAAAAATCTCATACAATAATGACATCGAAGAATACCTCCTTCTACTCGAAAACCTCAATATCAAAGCCAAAATGTCGGGCATTGGATGGAGGCTCCTGGTCATGGACAAACTCCCAGAACAAATCCTAAGAAGGCTCTCAGGAGAAATATATGATTCCGATGAAGATTGGCTTAAGGCACTAAGAGGCTTTGGCAAGCTGGAGAAATCTTTCTTACAACACCAAAACCTCTCCCAGACGATGAGAAAGGGGCAAGGAAATACCAGAAAAAAAAAGCATGGCAATGAAAATAAAGGTCCCGATACCAGGTTTAACAAAAAGCCTTGGTCACCAAAATCACCCACCGTAGGGTGGAAGACACAAAAACCAAATATGGGAGAAAACAATCCATTGCCGATACACACGGATTGGAAGAAATCTCATAAGAGAATTCCCCAGACTCTGGTAGACAAAAGGAGAGAAACACCAAGCTCATGGACCCGTTGTGGACTTACCAACCACAAATATGGCATGTGTAGAAGAGCAGTTGTGGTTAGTTCTGTAACTCAATGCAGACAGCCAAAAAGATAGAACACTCGATTGGAGGTCTAGGCCCCCCAAGAGAGGCGGTCACAGGTTAGTCAAGTGGCAATGGCTAGGCCACCATCACAACTTAAGGGACTATCTGACCCAGGATCCAATTGAGGGGGATTTAGCAAGGTCTATACACCCTCTTCTCAGCCAAAGGGTATTGGACTGGTCACCGTCTAATTGAAAGAGTAATTCCTGACACTGATTCCGGTCTGTGCATGAGCTTAAGGAGGCAAAGGGGTTGAGTAGACAAGGAACAGATTGGCACCATACAGTGACGGTGTATGGGTACTTGTAGTCTGGCACAAACTCGTACTGGGGGCTCACACCCCACCAGACTTGAATCTTAGCCCACGCTGATAGCACTGTCGGATTGCACCCATGCTTTACTATGAGAAAAGTACTGGTCAGGTTATATTCAGGAACCCCTCGGCATGGGGTAAAGACCGCTAGTAGTGGGCTACCCAATAACCGTAAAATATTCTTTTCTTGTCATTTACCTGAGGAGACCTGATTGGTCGAAATAACGTGGGTATTATAGTATACTCAAAAGCTTTACACCCCACATACCCAACTATACAAAACTGCAAGAATAAAATGATTAACACCTACAGCGATTATACCTTAGTACCAACACGACTTCACTCGGTACACATCTTAACCTGGGACCAGGAACTTTTATCTTTTGTCCCAAGGGAACCATCATTTTTTGTACAACCTGCAGGGAACATCTGTACAAAAATCCAGGAATTCACTAAAGTACTCCATAGTACTATTATCTCTTTGTGCCGAATATTCCTCAAAGTGCACCAAAGACCTCAAGTACCTAGGTATGCCAGGTCAACATACTCATCTAGACAAAAATTTTGCTCAAGAAGAACTCTCGAACCCTCATTAAGCACGAAAGAACCCATTGAAGTCCATACCAGATTCTGGTTGTAAAAAATATCGAAGTGAAAACAAATCGAGACAGAGCTATCAGGTAAGCGATGCAAACTCATTGCCGCACAACCTACCCTTTACGAGCACTTGGAAGGTCATGCACACCTCCACATTAAAGGAAAACACTACCATATCCAAGTCTTGCTAGACTTGGGGGCTGATGTTTTTATCTTAAATGAAAAATTGGTATGAGAATTAGACATACCCTGCATAACTCACAGAAATTACATTCCGATTAAAGGCTTTACAGGCGACATTGCCAAGGCCAGTGGCAAACAATAGACTAACTCCATAAAAATGGAGATAGGGGTAAATCGCCACACCACCAAAGTCTCCTGCGAAGTGGCACCTACGAATAGATAGGGGATGATAATACCCTATAGATGATTGAAAGAACACCCCATATCTAATATAATCTATTCAGATAGGTGGGAATTTCAAAACCAGAAATGTCATGACCACTGTGGTCCAGGTACATGGTGTGACTCGGATGAACAATTTGAATGGGACGATGATGTAGCACACAATCCAGACATGATAGTTGTTGGTCTGGTAAGCTCTATTGATGAGAGGAGGGAACTGCTGATCAGCCAGTTGCCAGAAGAATACCTGGATTATACAGACCTCTTTCTACCTTTGGCTGCGGAAAAATTACTGTAAAGAAGGACCTTCAATCATGCAATTGACCTCAAGGAGGGTCTAAGTCCCCCTTGGGGACCCATTTACAAGCTTTCTGCCTCTCAATTAGAGGCTCTATGCATATACCTAAACAAGATGTTAGAATAAGGAAAAATCAGACCTAGCATAGTGCTGTGTAGGGCTCCGATACTGTTTGTACCGAAGCCAAACGGTGGCTGATACCTGTGCATTGATTATAGAGGCCTCAATAAGGTCATGATATCCAACAAATACCCACTCCCCCTGATGACGGAGTTATGAGACCAAGTCGTCGGCTCAACTATCTTTACTAAATTAGACCTAAAGGACGGGTTCTACCTGATTAGGATTAAAGAAGGAGATGAATGGAAAACGGCTTTCCGGACTTGCTACAGGCACTTTGAATACAAAGTCATGCCATTTGGGCTGGTTAATGCCCCAGCTACCTTCCAAGCAATGATGAATACAATATTAAGAGAATTCCTAGATCATGGGGTCATAGTCTATATGGATGACATTCTCATCTACTCGGTGGATGAGGCAAGTCATGTGGAGCTAGTCCAAAAGGTGTTAGCGTACTCAAGAGAATATCAACTAGCAGTCTCTATCACAAAGTCTTACTTTCACATTACCATGGTGGAATTTCTTGGTTATGTAGTAACCACAAAAGGAGTCTCCATGAGTGAGAAAAAAGTGGAGTCTATTTGAAATTGGAAGCAGCCAAAATTGGTAAAAGACATACAAATCTTCATGGGGTTTGCAAATTTTTACCAAAGATTTATCAAGGATTTCTCGGCAATTTGCAAACCAATTAAAGAGCTCCTGAAAGGAAATTACAGACATTTCACCTGGGGAAGAGAACAGGACGAAGCTTTTGAATTCCTGAAGGAACAATTTGTGATGGCACCAAATCTTTGCCATTTTGACCCCATGAAAGAGACAATAGTGGAAACCGATGCAAGCGATTTTGCACTCAGCTGTGTTTTATCACAGCTTGTAAAGCAAAAACTACACCCAGTAGCATTCCACTCACAGAAATTCAGCCCTGCTGAATGGAACTACGATGTTCATGACAAGGAATTGTTGGCAATTGTGGAAGCCTTCAAAGAATGGCATCACTACTTAGTGGAAATCGAGGTCTCCATCACTGTTTATATAGATCATCAGAATTTACAGTACTTCCTTACCACCAAGACATGGAGTGCAAGACAACTTCGATGGGCCCAAAAGCTGGCGGATTTTAACTTCCGCATTGTTTACTGACAGGGAACCCGAGGTGGGAAACGAGATGCACTAAATAGATGGCCAGAGTACCATCCTGAAGGGGGAGCTACCTATAGTGAACAGTCAATCTTGAAGCTGGAAAACTTCTTACAAATCACTGTAGTATGGAAAAACCCTGGTGACAAAAGATTAACCCCAACAAAGGACATAGAACTCAATCCCAGGCCAGAGGATGATCAGATGTCAGAGACAGAAGACTTGGATGAAAGCTCAGAGCCACTGGGAATCCGTGTCCATAGACTGTCAGAGAGTGCTAAGATCCCCACTAGAGGATCAATGCTCGCGGCAGGACATGACTTGTATAGTATGGATATGCTAACCATCCCTGGGAAGGGACAAGCCCTGGTTATGACAGGAATAGCTATAGGGCTTCCTAAAGAAACCTATAGGTGAATTGCACCCCGAAGTGGATTGGCACTTAAACATGGCATACCCATAGGCACCGAGGTGATAGACGCTGACTATACTGGTGAAATAAAAGTCTTAATAGTTAACCTGACGGATGCGGATTACAAAGTCGCCAAGGAGGATCGAATAGCTCAAATTATTGTTGAGAAAATCGACAACATCAAGTTCCAGGAAGTGGTGGACTTGGCAATAACAGAATGAGCCAATGCGGGCTTTGGAAGCAGTGACCTGCTTGGAAAAAAGCCAACGGTATACTTTCTACAAGTGAGCTCTAGAAACAATGAACATTTTGACCATTACAATGAGGAACAAAATCCTAAACTATCACAAGAAGTGGTAATGTTGTCTAATGCCATCATCGCAAGAGTAGAAATAAGGAAGTTCGATGTAGACTTTATGGCCAAAGTCAAAGAAGTAGCCAAACAAGATGAAGAGTGGGTTACGAGAAGGCAGGAGTTAGAAAGACTGAGGAATGACAGCATGGACCTTCCCAAATTCTGGAACTTGAAGGATGGGCTGGTATAATACAAGGACTGGCTTTTTATCCCAGCAGACGAAGGTATCCAAACCCTCATACTGAATGGATGCCATGACTCAAAAATCACTGGACACTTTGGCCAGGAAAAAACCCTAGAAATAGTCACAAGAGACTTCTACTAGAAGGGGTTAACAGGCTGGGTTAATGACTATGTCAGGTCCTGCGATGAATGTCAACACAATAAATCTCCTCAACATGCAAGGTATGGGTTACTTCAACCCTTACAAGTACCATATGCGGCCTGGACATCTATCTCGACAGATTTTATTGTTCAACTACCAGAATCGCAGGGACACACCCAGATCATGGTCATAGTAGATCGGTTCACTAAGATGGCACATTTTGTCAGTCTAAAAGAAAATGCGACCGCAAAGGATGTCACCAACATCTTCCTCCAAGAAGTATGGAAACTCCGTGGGCTACCCACAGAAATTATTTCCGACATGGATGCAAAGGTTCAAGGCGAATTTTGGGAGTCATTGTGCCAGGCTCTGGGAATTAAAAGAAGAATGTCAACAGCCTATCACCCTCAGACTGATGGGCAAACCGAAAGAACCAACCAAGTGCTGGAAGGTTACTTACAAAGCTTTGTCAACTATGATCAGGATGATTGGTATCAACTCCTGCCGGTGGCAGAATATGCCTACAACAACTCTACCATGAATGCGCACAAATTGACCCCCTTCTTTGCGAACTACGGTTTCGATCCACAAACAGAATAGATGAGAGAACATGAGGCTCAGAATCCAGGTGCAGTCCTTTATGTGCAATGGATGAAAAATATACATGAACAAGCCAAGGAGACACTGGAATCTACACGAGAGGCTATGTCAAGGTATTACAGTTGAAAGGCCAGGGAGCAACTCAACATAAAAGTTGGAGACCAAGTCAAGCTCAACAGCAAGAATATGCAATTGAAAAGGCCCTCAAAAAAGCTAAGCCCAAAGCTCTATGGGCCTTTTAAAGTATTGGAAAAGAAAGGTGAATGAGCCTACAAACTCCAAATACCTGACTGGTGGAAAATCTATCCAGTTTTTCATGTAGCGCTGCTCAAACCCTACCGAGTTTCTACTAGGCCCGGATGGGCACAGCCACCCTGTGACCCAGAAGAAGTCGAAGGTGACTTAGAATGGGAAGTGGAAAGAATTGTGAGGAGTGAAATAATCTCCTACATGAGACAAGTTAGAGGACGAAATAAAGTGCTCCAAGAGCTCCGATATTTTGTGAAATGGAAAGGTTGTTCCAAAGACGAGAACACCTGGGAACCCCCGGAGCACCTAGAGCATGCCAAGGAATTAGTGGCGGAATTTCATAGATTGAATCCCGAAATGCCAGGATGGACAGGATTGGAATAATAGGGCAAGGTTTTCTTTACGTGGCCAAGTAAACTTGCAAAACCTTTTTACCCTACCATGTTGAGTTCCCACAAAAGAAGTTTTATTTTTATTTTTTATTATTTTTATATTTTTTGAAAAAGGGACATTTGAGACGAAGTCTTGAGAGGGGGAGCTACTGTTAGGCATATGGAAAAAAGGGCCAAAGTTACCTGGCCTTTATACAGGATTATTTCTACTATACCCCTGCAGCCCCCATGTAGGGACCAGGCATCATCACGGTATTACGGCCGAGTTGCGTCCTGACACTTTAGCCACAATAAATGGCACCTTCAGCATAACACCATATACGTCATGGCCGTCCGTCCGACCGGATGCTGTCCGTAGGATATATGAGAGGGCACCTTTGGCGACTCATGGGAAGTGACTCGGAGGAATTTGGTTAAGTTTTGAGCAAGCTATTACTTTGTACATTAGCAGTTAAATATTATGGCTGATAAGTGATGGGACGATTTGGGAAGAAACCTTAGTGATCGAATATCATGAGCCTATGGTACCAACAGGTAGCCATAGAGCAGAGCCTCTTGCTTTGAAAGAAGTAGTGCCCCAAGAGGGCCTACTCAAGAATCGGCATGAGAGGTTTTTGCTGAATAAGCTATTGGCTCAATCCAGAGCAAAAAACCCTATATATCCGATGGGCCTTGTGATGCATCAATATGCAACACAATGGCCGCACTCATTCATTAAAGCTGATCACTTTATGTTTTGAGGCAGAACAATTGGTATAGTTGCCATTAGGGTGGCATACTCAAATTAAGTTCATATAATGGAGAGATCGAAGACTACCTACTGGAGGAGCATTCACACCCCCCAGAAACAATAGGAGTCTGAAGAGATCAAAGCTAAGCAAGGCAAATATTCTCAGGGTCAAGAGTGTTCACACTTAGGGAAATTATGAGTTTTTTGACAGAGGTACTTAGATAGTATGGGAGTTGATTGTAGCCCACGATAACCCAGATGCAGAATATAAATATCAAGGTACTCCTAGCTATTAGAAACATCAAGCAACGGAGAAGAGATCTTATTAATATATTTATTATCTTACTCTTGAAAAAACCTTATTACAGTTATTCTTTCCAAGTCTTTGGAAAATACGAGCCTACCTTAACGATCTTCATTTTATCTTTACCTTACCTTATTTTAAGAAGCTTATGGCTTAGACCTACCAGCTCTATCTACAGTTGGACTACCCCATAACACTATTCCAACCCGCTGCTATTCCATCATTCTGTTTCCTCATCATTTCCTCTACCTCTTCTTCCTCTAATTCAACCTTTTCCCTAAACCCTTCCCTTTCCTGATCTTCATCCTCCCTTTTCCCCAATCCTTCCACTATCGCTTTTCCTTTTTCCCTATCTTCCTTCACTCTTATCCCTCCCTCCACTTCTATCAGTGGTATATCTACCACAAAATCCCTATCTGGTTTTATCCACTTATACCCCTCATTTGTATCCATCTTTTCCAATTTTCCCATCCAATACTCATTCTTCTTTTCCTCCACCATCCTCTTTCACCCCAATCTTTCTTTTTCCACCTCTTTCTTTCCCTCTTCTGTCTTGTTCCTCCTATATCTCTTTTCCACTCCCACAATTCTTTTATGTTCCTCCTCTACCTCTCTCATCCACTATTTGCACTTCCACATTCTCCATTTCCTCTTATCTCTATTTTCTTCCACTCCTCTTCCCACCATAACCTCCAATTCTTCTACTATTCTATCCAACCTCTCTCTTCCTCCTATACCTTCCCTTTCTTTCTTCCACCTATTCTATTCCTCTTTTAGTAACATATCTGTCATAAATTTTTTCCAGTCCACTTCCCCTCCAATTCTTCTCTCAACCACTATTTCCCCTTCTAGTACCCTCACATTCAACTCTATCAGTATGTGATCTAATTCCACTATTCTTTCTCTCATTCTTCTTTTCACTTCTAATGCTCCACTCCATACTCCTATATCCAGGACGCTGTCCTTTCCTCCTACCACTGGGTTCACCCTCGTTATTTCCCCCCTTTTTGTACCAAGTTTAAATCCCTAATCATCCATCTACTCCACCACTCTCCTTCCCCCTTTGTCTTCCTCCATTCCTTCTCCTCCCTACCTCTCATGTTTCCCATTTATGTCTCTCATTATCACCACATTTCCATCTCTTTCTACCCACTCAAATCCCCTGTACTTACCCCTTCCCACGTAAATGTTCCATATCTCCACCTTCCTTCTTTCCCCTACCTCTAACACTATTCCTATTTTACTCCTGCTTCTCTCTATCACTCTCCATTTTCCCCTCCATTCTTCACTAATATAACTCGCTACTATTCCTCCTTTTCCTTCCTCTACTTCCATTCCTCCCCCTATTATTCCCACCCCTCCTACTCCACCTACCACTTCATATCCCTCTAGCTCCGCCATTTTATCTCCTTCCCAAACTCTTACTTCTTGTGCCAACAATATATCTATATTTTCACCCCTTCCTCCCAAACAAGATAAACCTAAACTCCCTAACCTCATATTCCCCGAAACTATTTTTAATCTTCTTTCCTCCATTAATTCAAACTTGGTAGTCTTGCCATTTCCATCCTTATAGCAGGACAATTACCCTCTCTCGCTTCTTTCATGCTGTGAGGTCCTCCACACATTGCATACTTCCCGTAGTGCTTGCAAGGTACCCTTGCTACACTACACCTCTGGTACCTATGTTGCCAACCTGTATGACCCTTCACTGCACAAACACTGCAGCAAGTTTCTTTCTTTCCACAATTCCACTAACTATGCCCCACCACCGCACATTTCGTGCACCATTGCACCTCTCTGTTCCCTACAAATCTCTTCACTTCCACCTTCTTATTTCCTCCCACAATACCCTCCTTCAAAAGTTCTTGTCTCAAACTCTCCTTCGCTACATAGCAAACCACTCCTACCCTCTCCAACCTCATTCCTTTCACCTTCACCGGGTGAACTAACCAAACCAGATCCTTCATTAACTTTATGTTATTTTCCAGTTCTACCTTCCTTCTCAAGTCCTTCAATTTCCCATCCCAAACTTTCAATTCTACTCCCAGAATAACTATACCCACCCACTGGTCCAAATTCTTCATCTGTACCACTTTCCTCCTCATAACCTCTTCCCATATCTCCTTCTTCACCGTCTTCACCTCCTCCACACCCTTCTCACTATCACATCTTATTCTCACTCTATTCCCTTTACCTGAAATCTCCTTTATTACTCCTTCTTCCAAACCCAAAGCCTTTCCTACTGCCCCTACATCCCATTTCTCTCCTTCCTTCAAACTCTCATCCTGAGAGTCCAAAACCACTTCCACTATGTTTTCCAACCTCTTTTCTCTTTCCATACATGCTACCCTCTCCACCTCTCTTTCTTTCTCCTTCTTCTCCTCTAACCTTCTCACTTCCTCACTTTTCATTCCTAGTTTACCCCCTACCACCACCTCCCTATAACTCCTACCCCCTTCAACCGCCACCCTTCCTTCCAATTCCTATTTTTTCTCAACATTTTCTCCTCTATTCTCTTTCTCTTCCAATCTTCTTTCCTCCTTCCCTTCTTTCCTACTCTCTCCTCTCTTCCCAACCTCCCCTCCTACCTCTTTCAAAACATTCCTCAACATAATATCCATATTATAGAACATTGCTTCTTCTACTTCCACCTCCAATACCTCCGCTATTTTAGAAACCTTCAATTTCCACCTCCTGTGATCTCTTATCATGTTTTCCCCTTCCTTCATTTCCACTCCATTCTTCTTCCCAAATGACCTCCTATCCTCCTTCTTTTTCAACTCTTCCTCCCTAATTTTTCCTAATATCCTTCTCTCCTCCTTGTCTGCCCAACCATCAATTGTTAAACCCTCTTCCTTGATATCCCCTTCCTTCTTCTCTCCTTTCCTCCTCTTATTCTCACAAACATAGCCTGCATGTTTGCTATCACCCAATCCCATGCTCTCCAAATTCTTCCTATCACCCAATCCCATCTCAGTATCTCTTCCTGACCTATCAACCTCTTTCCCTTTATCTTTCTTTCCCTCCAATCCCTCCTTTTCTCCTGTAGCAATCCATTCTCACACACCCTCTTTCAAAACACGATAATGTACTCCTTCCTCCAATTCCCAACTGCCACTTGGTCCTTCCACACCTATTGTCTCCCATTTTCCGGGTCTATTGCCCTCCCCCTCTTTTTTGTACGCTCCAGCCATTCTCTCTAGTTCAAGCACCTAAAACCAAAGTAATGTAAGTGTATAGCTGGATATAGTGTGTACTTCCCCGTTGGTTGAATCCTCGATCGTGATATATTTTCGTTGTTGTTATTTTAAAAATGAGGTAAATACTGGTCGTCGTGCTTGTTATGAGAACTTTGCGAAGGCAAGTGGTATATCTCCAAAATAGCAAAAAAAACATCCCTCCAACCAAAACTCCGCCAACATCCCACACTCATAGCTATCCAGAATACCACCGAATAATCCGCCATGATCTCAAGCGATCCACTAGCAACGGATCAATGATCCGGAAAAACCAACATCCCACGCCACCAGGCATAGAATCAAACAATACAACAAGCCTAAGCACCTGATGCCGGAGGGCTAAGGTGTGATGGCAAACCCAAACAACAAAACACAAAACTACCAATACCGTGTGCCGACCGGCATATGGGGTGAAATAAATACAACAATCAAACCCAATACCCCATGCCTAACAACACCCCGTATGAAAAAACACAATCCCCGTCCCATTCCCCCATTCCCCCCTTCCCCTCCTTCCTCTAACGTCTTCAAGTACCCCACATACTCTGCTAAACATTTGCAGATTTTAAACCCGGTAGGATGTCTTCTTTTTTGTTGGCATTGGGTTATGAAGTGTGCACGTTTTGCCAGAGTATCAGAGGTAGTAGTAGTGAGGATTACAGTATCTGCTCTTGGACCCACGTTCGGTGCTTCTGACATGTTGTGCTGAGTTCTATAATACCTTCTAATAAACAGACAAACAGACAAACAAAACAAACAGTAGCAAAACGCGCTTCGTGCGTAAGATAGAAAGTAAACGGTGGAAATGTACAAAGACTAAGACAACTTTTTTCCTTCCTTCCAGCATGTGAGGGGTGGGTTATATACCCCTCCTTCCCCCTCCCTCCACCTTCATCTATCTATGATATCTACCCCACTTGCTCTTTCCTCGACACCCACCAACAAACCCAACACTCCCGGGTAGGAACAATACAAACTAATCCAAACGCCACACGCCAACACAACTTCTCGCGCGAGAACACGTGATCTCGGGATACGGTTCATGACTAGTCACTCGATTTGAACAAAAAAATATCTTCCTTCCTTCCCCCACAACTCAAGTGCTGGATGATGATGGCGGTGGAGGAGGAGGAGGAGGATGAGGAATGGGAGAGGGGAGTGACGCGGGCGGCGATATCTGGTCTTCAAACGTTATTAGCGAAGACGTGGCTGTCTTCCCATGCGATAGCTGGCGGGTGATTTCTGGCAGGTTGTGGAATTCCGGGATTAGTCTTGGAGAGCTCCCGCCGCCACTGGTGCTAGGCAGGAGGGGCGTGCGGAAGCCGGCGAAGCTATTATCGTCAGTTACGCCTGCAGTAATAAGTACACGGGGACGAGGGGTATACGGAAACTGCACACTATCCCAACACAGTCTCCCATTCGCGTGTCTTTCATTCATCCTTTTGGCCCCATTAGCCCTGCTACTCTTGGGAAGGAGGGGAACGTACAATGCATCCAACCCCTCCAAAACCCCAAACACACTAACACCCTCCGCACCCTCTACCACTAATACCGCCCCACAAAGCTCAACTTCAACCTTTGTGCAAGCAGGCGCACACGCAAAAGCCAGACACACCGGGTACCGTGAAACCGGCCACCCCGAATCCCTCAGGAGAACCCTACTACACAAGGGGGTGGGGCCGGGAATGTACTCTGATAGTCGGAACACAGGGTGGAGGTCATACGTTATTGACAGCCCCGGGACTTCTTCAGCGGGGGAAAGGGTGGGCGGTAGGGTGAAGAGGATTCTTCGCAGGAGTGCTCGTGTGGTGAGTTCTTCGTGGAAGGTTTTAGACACGGATTGTGTTTTCAGCAGCTCCTTTGTGTTGAGGTTTCGGAGGATGTCTACGAGGAGGTAGGGTGGGATTTGGCCGGTCATTTTTTGGTTTCCCCAGAATTTTTACGCCTGGCTTCCGTAAAAAGAGGGATGAGATTGGGTAGACTGGGTTAGGGAAGAAATAATAGGTTTGGACGGGAGTTGGGGGATGAGTTGTTGGCGGTGGGTATATACGAATTTCGTAGACACCTGGGGAGACACTGACCACCAGGGTGCGTGACGCAATTTCTTGGTGGGATAGATTCACTTGGAGCTCCATCAGCTTTAGCTATTGTGCATGGTGTTTATCACAGCACAAAAGTGGGAAAGATGGTGCTTATAGCTGGCATATCATATCTCTACCAAGGTGTTTTACGTTTTACTCCCAACTCCCAACTCATGCTGCTTACTGTGCACGACCAACAGCCCAACTTACTCTACAACCGGTTAGGGCAGAAACAAGCTTTTCCCTTTCCCTCCCTCCTCCAAACCCTTTCTTTCTTTAAAGTCATTTCTAACTCCAAGCAGTCAGTTTTGTTCACCAGAAAAGCCATCAGGGTTCTCTCCTCTTCTCACTCACTCACTCACTCACTCATCATATCATAGTCATCGCATGCATCACATCTTATCCATCCCATCCATCGACTACGGTAATCGTATCAAGCCATCCCTACATATCGTATCGTATCGTATGTCACCATCCATCCCCTGCCTCACATGCAAACCCCCACCGCGTAAAAGATTTCTTTCACAATCACACGCCCACTCTACCGGCCATGATAAAGCCTACAATACCCCCTCAAAATCCAATCTAGACGCCAAAAATCGAGATTCACCGAATTTGCCCAATTGTACAGCCATGTACTAGGGTGTGCACAAGAGTCTGTCGAACTCGGCTCTGGTTGGTCGGATTTAGGTGTGTGTAAGGTGAAATATCCAGCGAAACAACTCCATCTACGCTAATTTTTGGTGATGGAAAAAAGTCTGTCAAACTCTTGGCGCAGTGGGTGGAGTAAAGTCCTACTCTCTGAGAGTGGTGGATAGGTGCATCGAGCCAATGAGAGGCAGTTACCCGCAACCCCCGGTACAGTAGTGGATCTCGGAATAACTATTCCACCGCACAATCCATGATACTGTACTGCATGCCGGAAGCGGAAGCGGAAGCGGGATGGGAAGTGCCCGGGAACTCTGATGGCGTCCTGTACCGGTACTGTGGGATAAATAACTTTAATGGTCGGACAAAACCGCATTTTCTGGATACCGGTATGATACCGGTACTCGAAATGGAGCTAAGACAGTTGAACGAAGTGTGGCTCGATAGGCGGATGAGAGTGAACTTTTGCTGGGTAACTTTTGCCTTGAAAAAAGATAAAAACATTGTTTCTGTGGCAAACAATCGCCATAATCTAACTCGTCTATCGAGCTACACTTCGCTTGACAACCTTAGCTCCATTTCGAGTTTACCCGGAAAATGCGGTACTGCGAGACTTTTTTTCTTTTTACAAAGAAGGAAAAGGAAAAAAGGGAAGGCTTTGGTTCCGGTGTGCGGTAGCGAGTAGCGGTTTTGTGAGTGTGAGTGTATCGCTGGCTGGTTTATCATCCTGCACACTACACAACTTCCACCATAACTACAGCCCTGTTAAGAAAGTTCTCGTACCCCCCCTTGTAGTCAGGCGGTTTCTTGGCGAGAGCGGATGTAATCTCAAGTAGAGGTACTAAAGTGATCATTATCACGGTGGTAGAAAGGAAGCCAGGAGAAATTATGGGAAGCCATGCAGGAAGAATGGGAGGCAATCGATCAATCTGTTCTCAATACTCTTAGTCTACAGATAGTCTCCCTGATCGGCTGCGAGCGATCATAGCTGGTGGAGCTGGGCATATTAAACGGTAGTCTATTTTATCATGATAATAAATATCCTGGTATGATACACAAGAATACATCCGCTCTCGCCAAGAAACCGCCATACTACGAAGGGGGTACGAGAACATTCTCAACAGGGCTCTACATACACACCTTATCCATCAAATCTCCACCTCCAACCCACTCTCCCCTACAACTCAAATAAGTAAGCAAGCAAAACCAGCAAAATGGAAGACCCCAAAAAACTCCAAAGAAGCTGCACATCCTGCCGCTCGCGCAAGATCCGCTGCGACAAGCTAAAGCCCGCCTGCCACGCCTGCGTCAAGAACCACCTCTCCTGCGAATACCCCACCGCCACGCGCCGGGCAGCGCCCCGGCCGCGGCGGGATGCGATACTCATGCAGCGGCTTGTCAGGCTTGAAGCTGTTATTGAGGAGCTGTCTGGTGTTGGCGGTGGTAGTACTTCCACGACCGGAGGTCATGGTGGTGCCGGGGGGAGTGAGAGTGATAGTGGGAGTGCGAGTTTGGAAGCTAGCAGGAGGAGTGGGGGTGGTACTGAGGCGGCTGCGAGGGGAATGTGTGAGTCGGAGGTGGGGTTGGGGAAGCTTCTGGTTTCCGAGGGGAAGTCGAGGTATATTGGGCCGAATTTTTGGGCGAGTCTGAGTGAGGAGGTGGGTTTTTGAACTTTTTTTTTTTCTTTTTTCTCTCACATACACACCCCTACCGTACCTTGCTTTTGTTTGTTTGGTGGGATAAGTGAGATTGTGATGGCTGCAGAGATTGGGTGAATCGAATGGTCATGGGCTGAAGGGTGTCTTGCCCACACTTGATCATTCACTAGCTTGATTCACTGTCTCACGATGCGGATGGATGGCAAAGTTCTTTTAAAAGTCATGCTTTAGCTAGTTTGGGCAAAGAGCGAGAGCACACATCAACGACTACAGTTCTAACCTTATAACTAGGTGGCCGACCTCAAATCCCTCCTAGACGAACCCGCCCCAACAACCGTCACCTCCCCAACATCCCCAGATGCACCCAATGAGCCCTCATCCTTCCTTTTCAGGTCTGCGACGGAAGACCTGTCGATGTTCTACCCTACGCCTGCTGAATCTGCCCAACTATACGAAAGATATGTCATCTCTGTCGACCCAGTAGTACGACTTCTACACAAGCCAACCTTTGAATCAAAGCTGTTGAAGTTACAAGAACATGGCCCCGAATCCGCAGTTCTGCATGCGGACAAAGGCTTCGAAGCTCTCGTTTTTTCCGTATATTATGCGGCGGTTAACAGTCTTCACCCGGATAATGTACCGCAAATGTTTAACATAGACAAACCGAGTCTACTAAACAGATATCGTGTAGCTGTAGAACATGCCCTGGCTAATGCTGGTTTCCTACAAAGTGAAGAATTGACGACATTACAAGCCTTTGTTCTGTTCATCGTAAGCCCTCAACCCCGTTTCCTTGAGCGAATCGGAACTGATGATCAAAGACCTGCTCCCGAGGTGCAGAAGACACTCGAACTCCGTGGGTACTCGTTGGCGTAGCAATTCGAATAGCACAGAGCATGGGTCTTCATAGAGATGGCTCAATCTTCGGCATCAACCCCTTAGAAACGGAAATCAGGCGGAGGCTTTGGTATGAGATTTGTTTGCTCGATCTGCGTACAGCGGAAGACCATGGCTCCGATCCGAGTATATCCACCCGGAGTTATGACACCCAGTTACCGCTCAACATAGAAGATACCGACATCCTCCCTAATTCCGCCTATCCGATCATTCCGAGAAAGGGCTTCACCGAGATGACCTTTTCCCTAATACGCTTCGAATCTCTGGAATGCTTCCGGATAGTGGTTAAATCTACACCTGGAGCATTCAAGGTCAAAGGAGTGGAACAACTCACGTTGGAAGAGAAAGAAAAGATGTTGGATGAATTGGCTTCAAAATTGGCAGCAAAGTACCAAGTAGGGTTAGATCTTACCGTCCCCATTCAGAAGATAACGGATATGGTTATCCGGCTGATGGTAGGGAGGGCTCTACTGTCTTTGTATCACCCATTGAGACATTTTAAGGATGGCTCGTTGTTAAGCCAAGAGAAAAAGGACAAGTATGTTTGCCCCCTGAGCCATGGGTGACACAATGCTGATCCCAGAAGACTATTCCGTACCGCGGTAGAAGCCTTAGAGGGCTCCGCATTCGTGATGGACGACCTGGAGATCATTCGGTACCAGCAATGGAATTGGCTCTTCCAAAAGTACAACCAGGCGCATGCAACCAGTCTTGTGTTATCCGAGCTTGTAGTAAGGCCACCGTTCGGTACGGACACTTTGGCGGAGAGGGCATGGGCGGCGATGGACATACTCCTGAATAACAATAACGAACCTTGGAGCCAGGAGCGCCCCCTCATAGCAGAAAGAGTGTGGAAACCATTGAACAAACTCAAGGATAAAGCATTAGCCAGGAGAAGGAGAGCGATGCACGAGATGGGAATGGTGCAGAATCAGAGACCAAATGCATCGTTGTCGACTGGTGAAAGTGATATGTTGGAGGGGGTAGACCCTGAGGAGGCGCCAATTGATTGGGTTAGTTGTTGTCATCTGTGAATGCTGAGATATACTGACGATGACAGAACGAATGGGATGAGATGTTTCAATACATCAAAATGGATATTGAGTAGAAAAAGCGCCCACAATGAGATATAGACCATAAGCTGAGTTAGAGACGGAGGATTAATCAGGGTAATAAGGTTTTTTTAAGAAATAATAAGTTGATGATACAAATATTAAAGCCACAGTAGCAGAATCTAACTTAATTTACCCCCAAGAGCACAGCTTCGGTTATGGGACCGTAGCATACATGGAATACCCCAATGTCCATCATAGCAATGTAGTTTACAATATCATGTACATATCTCCATGTTTATTATTCAACTTCCTTACTGCGGAGGGGAGTATCTACAAATGTTGTACCATACTATACGGTACTGCACCATACAATAATTTCAAGCCCCCCTCCTCAATCCACCCAACCATCCCTCCCTACTCCCTACTCCCTCTCTCCTCTCCACTCCACTCCACTCCCGATCCATCCATGCCAATCACATTCCGTCGTTACGCAAAAACCATTCGGCGACCAAACCAAACCCCGGCCTCGCCGACATCGGTCAATCGACAGGCAGGCAAAAGCATGGCAACCAAAACAAGAGACAACCTTGGAATACAGTACCCCCAATCAAAAAATGTTCCGCCGTTGAGAACGTGCTTGATAGAAACGGGTCCCACGCGCTAATTACCTGAATTCCATGCTTAGGACTCCGCAAGCTCTTAACATAATTGGTTTACGCTTGTCTGGTCTCTCTCTGCCTGGCTCTTCTCCCACACATGCTTACTGTACAGTGCTCGTACCTGTAACTTGGTTGTCTCTCTTTGCAATTTTCGGGAGTTCAAAAGTCATTTTTTTTTTCTTTTTCTTTTTCTTTTCTTTTCTTTGCTCGGCGACCTGGTTTTGCTTTGCACTCACTGAATGAATGAGTGAATGAATGAATGATACGTACATATCTACGTATCATCATACTGCGATGTGAGTCAAGTTAGGTTACCGGTATTCGTACAATTAGGAGTTCAGTGCGATTATGATGTTATGATATGCTATGTATGATAACGATATCCTATGCGCTGCCCGTATGATCTGGAGTTTGCGGTATGGTATGTATGTAGCTTAGCCAGAGTGCCCCCCTCCCCCCAGTCGATCTAATCCAATTACTATTAAATCAATGCCTTTAGCTCGCGGGGAATGTTCCTGCTTCTTCTACTGCACGTACAGAAGCTTTGCTGGCTGGCCGGCCTGGTCTGGCTTGCGTTATTATATGTTCGCCGAATATAGAGAACGGGGGAGTAGTAGAAGTAAAAGTAATTAAAAATAAAAATAAAAAAATAAAAAATAATAAAAGTTGTCTCGTCTTGTCTCTCCACTAGTCTGACCATTTTTCACAGACATTACAAAAGGAATCCGAAACCCACCTCCAATCCATGTTTAACCTCTCTGTGATATTGTGTCTCAGAAGAAAAAAGTGCAGACGCCATAGTACAACCTTCCTTCCTTCCATCCGTTCTTTTTCCTTTTCTTTCTTTTGAAACTTTTTTAAAAGCCAAAAGAAAGTTGCTTGCTTTCTTGCACACAAAGTGCAGACAGGTCCCGTTCCCGGTCCGGAATAACCTTTCGTCATACGGTACGGTAGACATTTCTTACACGAGTAGAGAAACAAAAACTCAATTTCGGAAAGAAAAGAAAAGAAAAGAAAAAAGAAAAGGACAATTCTCCTGTCTTAGAACAAAGGTTTTAAAAAAAAATCCACACTCAGAATCTTGAACAAAACTTTTCTCAACCTTCCTTTTCATTTGTCCGAAATGTTTACTCCTGTCGAATCGTCGTTCGGTGCCTTCTTGCTACACCTTAGTACCACCCACCTACTCTTGGGGAATGGCCGGGTGTTGGGTGCTAGTGGGATGCTGGGGAGTGCGTTCTGGAAACCGGATGGACATAATATACCCTTGCTGGCGGGTATGGGGATTAGTGCTCTGGGGACTTTGTATTTCGATGCGTGGTGGAAGCCGTCGTATGCTGGGACACCAGAGGTATTTGGCAAATGGACCTGGGTAGTTTGTGGATTGCTGGTTGGGGTTGGGACAAAGGTTTGTTTGTCCTCTCTTTTGTTTTGATTTTTAATTTTTTCTCTCCTCTGTTTGCTCGTTCGTGGGCTTCTTTCCTGTTAATTATGCACTGTACCACTTTCTCAATTCTGGGACGTCGTTGCTAATAAATCGATGCGTCCAGTACTCCAACGGTTGCACATCCGGCCACATGCTCTGCGGCATCCCACTTGGCCGCCTCCGCTCTGTCGTTGCGGCAGTGACATTCTCAGCAACAAGTGTGATAACCGCCACCATCGCGGGAGCATACACAGCTTCTCCATGCGGGAGCACACCATGCTACACCCCAATCTACCCCACTGCCGACCGCATCAGGCAACTCATTGCCATCACCGCAACCGCCACAGCAATCACTTACACCTCCCTCCCACTCCTCCGCAAACTCCCTCAGCGCACAGCTGAGATAATCACGTCTGTATGGTCCGGCGCACTCTTTAGTCTCGGCTTGATGATCGCCGGCATGACCGACCCGACGAAGCCATTGGGATTCTTCTCCATGATCACGGACGGCGGGAGGCGCTGGGATCCGTCATTCCTCATGATCCCTATCTTCGGATTACTCCCGAATTTCCTCGTCTGGAGGAGGAGTGTTGGGAAGGCGGATGCCGCGCCGAGGGGTGGGTGGAAGATGCATATGAGGAAGGATATCGACATGAAATTGATTGCTGGGTCGGCGTTGTTCGGGGTTGGGTGGGGATTGTTGGGTGTTTGTCCGGGACCAGGGATTGTGGGCGGATATCTCGGGGGTTGGAAGGGTGCTAGTTGGGTTTTAGGATTCGTGCTTGGGAGATACTAATACACCCTCTCATGCATCACACATAGAATATTTGTGATGCTTTCGAGCTTGCCTCGTTCTTGTTCACTTTCTTATATCTCTTTCATTTGATGTTAATACTCTACTCACAGGAATTATTTCTTTACTTTGTCCTGTATTCTTTCTTCATTTCTTCTTCCTTCCTTCCTGCTGTCCTTAGCACTCTACCAACCGACACTACACTATACTATACATACATAAAGAAATACATAGATACACACACCCCCAAATCATTACCCAATCCAACTCTACAGTTCGCTGTACCCGACCCACAAATCTCGCCAAAGCTTAACCTTCATACTAGTACGGCACAATATCCAACACAACACATGTGCGATCCAATCCCGGCGATATCCCAATCCATCCATTGCTCCAAACCCCCCCACAGTGTCATGAAAGCTTATATGAACCCTCTGCTTGTGCAATATCGTAGAAGAAATTTAAGCGAGACAGAACTTCCAGAAATCTATTTCCCGCTTGAAATTGCTGTTACTGGACGGATGGATGGAACGCCGTCATAGCCCTGTGATTACCACAATAAGAGAGGATGGGTATACCGGAGAGGTGTTTGAGTGGCGTAGTTTATGTAATCGCCGACCGGTGCGGTATTATCATACTGCGCGTGACGGCTCAGTCGCCGAGCCGGGTCACTCGCTGGCCATACAAAAGTGTGGCGAAACTTGAGATTGAGCTTAGTGATGGTTGGTGGACAACTGATACTCACGGTTTGATTGGTCAAGCCACAGAAAAACGGCGAGTGACCCGGGGCAGCGACTGAGCCATCACGCGCAGTATGTCGGTGGGCGGAATACCGTTATGAATTAATAGGGGTGTGGTCTTTGGATACAGTAGGATTGGAAAGGGGGGAAGGTTTAGAGGGAGGAAATACCGCACTGTATTATTCTGCTGAATGGCAGGAGAAGGATATTTTACACGGGGATGTGATAGATACGAGGTATAATGGGGAGGTATAATAAGTTATATAATGTCGTAAATGCCGACTTCTTGTGTTACTACCATACGACGTGGTGTGCATAACGAGTGAGTTGGTATGATAACTTACCGTAATGGACATTAGTCTTCAATCCAATAACAGCTGCCCAAATCCTTTTGCTCAAGCTTCCGACAAATCCAACATTACCGGTATACCGTCATTCTTTCAAAAAAAACTTCTTATGGATTTATCGTACGGAACGGTAGGGCCTCCTGGGTACCCTTCCGCACCGGGGATTTTACAGGCAAGTTTACTGTGCCTCTTTACAGTGTCGGGAGCTAGAGTACAATATTTAGAACGTTACATTAACTCTTGCACTTGTATTGTGCAAGTAAAATATCACTGTAGATTCTGGCGGCACTGGTTGCCTAACCGTGCCAGGAAAGATTATGTAGTTCAGCACTACTGTATAGCACTGTGTGCTCGGGAAGTAAGTATATCTGCATGGTGGTCAGGTTATGGTAGGTATCTGAGATCTGCGTTGTTTAACAGCCTAAGGCAAGGCAAGGCCAAGACTAGTAAAATGGCATCTCATGATGCTTAACCACCGCACGAGGCTAAGTCTACCGATGTTGCACCGGTAGGGCGCTCTCGAGATGAGATTTTGATCGGGGTTATGGGTGGATGTATTTAAGTACTCTGTGGTACTATTATTTTGACTTGAGATTTTATGTTCTTTCTTTTTCTTTCTTCCTCCCTCCTTTCCGGCTTTTTCGCACCTTCGTTTGTTCTGGTCTCTGGAGACGAGTTGTTTTCCGAAAATCTGGGTAAGAAGGGTTTGAAGGCTTGTTTTTGATACCGGTACTGGAAGTGTGCACTGGTGTTGGGGTTGAAGTTACGGAGGAGTAGGAAGGTGACGGAGGATAGCTGTTGTAGAACTTACTCTCTAGAAGTTGGAGAAAGAGTATCTCAGCGGGGTAGTGTATTAATACACCTATTGTATAATCTTGGGATAAAGAACATTTGAGCTTTGGTATGCTTCTTTGCTATGGTTCATGCATTCAATAGCTAAGAGCAATTTGTGAAGTAGCATTGCTAATGTAAATGTGTCGTTTGTAGCAGTCGGGTCACTGTAAACGTTCACACTTTTCTCCTCTTCTATTATATTCTCTAGCCTCATATTAGGTTTTCCTACGTGCTGGGCTAAGCTCTACTCGAGATAGAGGGAGAATCATATCCTATCATTTACAAGATCGATAGTTGTCAAGAAAAACTCCCAAACCAAAGAGATGAAGAGCTTAATAGCTTTTTTCTATCTCCTGGCAGTTGCATATGCAGCCTATCCACCACTCGTAACAGATACCCAGGCCTTCACGTCGAAGAGGATCCCAGGAATTTCAGTCACATATCGAAGTCCAAAGATATGTGAGAAGGAGGGGATCAAACAATATTCGGGATATGTTAGGATTCCCCCAAACACAATGAGCTTTAAGCAGGATTATCCGATTAATACCTTCTTTTGGTGTAGGTCCCCCTAATGTTTTTTACGAAGGGTTTGGCTGAAATGAATAGTTTTCGAGGCGCATAAGGAACCGGAGAAGGCGCCTTTAACGGTTTACTTAAATGGAGGGCCGGGGAGTAGTTCTATGTAAGTCTCCCTCCTAATGTTATAAAGAATCAGTTACTGATATGCAGAGATAGGTATTCGCTCTTTGATGGTATATCTTGATTGTTCGGCAGGAGGAGTAGTTTACTAACAGGTTTAGGGACTGGTCCTTGTATGAATATCAATTAAGGAATTTCTGATATCTGCTAATTTTAGTGCTGCAGGCGAGGTGAACAACGATTCAGCCACAACCGCTCCAAGAGAATGGGCGTGGAATAAGCTTTCCAATATGCTTTTTATCGACCAGGTAAGCCTCTGAACCGTACATCAGCCAAGCCTTCTAACCATTCATAGCCTGTTCAAGTTGGCTTCTCCTATGATAACCTCCACAACGGCACTTGGGGCTGGAATAGCGAGAAAAAGAAGTGGGAGTATAAACTCGTAGGCTTCCAGGGTGAAATACCCCCGAACAATGCTACCTTCTATACTGGAACATTCCCCTCTATGGAAACCAAATATGCTACGAATAGTACGCATACATCTTCCGAGGCATTCTGGTATGCGATGCAAGGATGGACGGAAGCGTTTCCGAGATACATGAGTGAAGGATTGTCGATTTATACACAGAGCTATGGTGGAAAATACGGGTGATTTTTCCTATATTCCTGATACCTCCGAAAGCATCAAGTTAGCTAATAGATGCTCACAGTCCTGGATTCGGATCATTCATCGAGCGGGAAAACGACCGCATCCGAGCCGGGGAATACAAGGATTCCCCCAAGAAGCCGGACATCATCCAAATGAACACAATAGGGCTCCTCTCCGCCTGCATAGATCTCCCGGAAGGCTGGGGATCCGTATACACACTCGGCGCAAACAACACCTTCGGAATCCCATTCCTGAGCCAGCCGCTAGCCAGTTCCCTGCACGACCAGTTCCACCGTCCCGGGGGCTGCAAAGAGCAATACTACAAATACGTTGCACTCTACCCTCAAGACCCATATGGCGACCAGGGAATTGTAGGGAATTGCGTCAAGGAAGCGAATAGCGGCGTTTGTAACATTACTCATGAACAAAATCGTGTTACGGAACATGAGTATATGGTCCACATGAAGCGGCACAGGTTCGACTACACGCAGTCTGAAGAAATGCCGTTCCCGTACAAGTATGCTCTTGGATACCTCATGCGCGCGGATGTGCAGAAGGAATTGGGCGTCCCGTTGAATTTTACTTCGTCGAGTGCGGCTGTGTATGAGGGGTTTGAGAAGACGGGGGACAAGTTTTCGCCTGGTTCGATGGAGCAGATTGCGTTTTTGTTGGGGAAGGGGGTTAGAGTCTCTTTGAGTGTGTATTTCCTCTCTGGATAGATGGATGGGTGGATGGATGGGAATTGGCGCTGACGGATGTAATGTTTAGTTGTATGCTTGAGGTTAATCCCGATACACGATATGTCACTCTCTAATTGTGGATTATAGTTCGGGGATAGAGATTACGCCTGCAACTGGTTCGGCGGGGAACGTTCCAGTCTTGCGCTTGAATACCCCTTCAAAAAGAAGTTCGCCTCCGCCGGTTACCAAAAGCTGTTAGTAGACGACATTGTCGGTGGTGAAGTCAGAGAGCACGGGAATTTCAGTTTCGTCAGAGTTTACCAAGCTGGTCATAACAGTATTTCTCCTCACTCATCCCCATTTCCAAAGTGAGCGGCTGTATACTAAAACGGGTGATAAAAATCCTAGTCCCAGCATATCAACCCCTCGTCAGCTTCAAAATCTTCCAGCGAATACTCCAAAGAAAGGATTTGGCGACCGGGACAACAGACATTCATGATGACTACACAACTACTGGCCCGCTGAAGAGTACTACAAAAAATTATTTGCCAAAGGAGCCTCTGGCTGAGCCAGAGTGCTATATCCCGACGAGGCTGGGGTGCACAAATGAGCAGAATAAGGCTCTGATAGAGGGGAGTGCTGTTGTGGAGGATTATCTTGTTGTACAGCCCGGGAGGGGTTGATGAACTGGAGGTTGGATACGAAGCAATGTGGTTAACTTAGTCTGTGGTGGTACAGTATTTACGAAGCGCACATGCTAGAAAGTAACTATCATAGGAGCCCGTAATTCGTCGTGTGTGAAGCACACGACCTCCAAAACATATCTTCCTGTGCTGCCCATAGCCCTCTCTCTCTCTCTTTTTCTTTTTCTTCCGTTACATAACCGTCTGCATGTTTTCTGTGTTTCTTAGTCATGCGCATTTTGGGCTCATCAATTAATAGTATTGTATGCTTAATTACATGTTTATCATTACTTTGATGGGATTTATTGTTCCACAAATGGTGCCTGGGGTCTGGGTTAGGTATTGGAGGATAGATTCCCGAGGGAGAAGTTGCTATCACAGTAGAGTAACTTTGCTTTACACCTTGGAGTCAGGAGTAATTGATTTTTCAGCTACCAAATTCTTTCCACTCCTTCTTTATCATTTATTTTTATTTCAATAAAACATCCTCATTATTACCACTTGGACCTCCCGCCCGCGGGAAAGTATTTATAGGAAGTTTCTCCCTTCGCCAAATTGAGCATACGAGTATGATGCTGTACTCACATTCGATAGAGTCCCATCCCCATCCCCATTCGACGATAGATTACCATGTCGTGTACTAGTAATGTCACACCGCCTCCCATCATATCATACCATATCGCACTGTAACCCGACCACTTATATTATCCTACCATATCGGCCGCCAACCAATAGTGAAGCTCGGGGGATTTCCTTTGACAAGACGTTCCAATTTGGGTTCTTGATATTTTAGCTTTCGGGCTTATGATG
Organism: Choiromyces venosus 120613-1; assembly: GCA_003788595.2. Classification (NCBI taxonomy): domain Eukaryota; kingdom Fungi; phylum Ascomycota; class Pezizomycetes; order Pezizales; family Tuberaceae; genus Choiromyces; species Choiromyces venosus. The sequence continues at coordinate 273,540 of ML120452.1, forward strand.
GATGTTTGTTTTTATCGTTTATTTGTTTATTTTGGGGTGATATGAAGTTTCTTTCGCTTTTAGGGGTTATAGGCCATACCTTGGGGTGCATGCCACGATTTTCCCTGTATAGTGTTAGAAGTAATGAATGTGTACCAAGATCTGAACGCACGAATGTACAGGGGGTTAAGGGTAAGTGAGGCGAACTGGTTCTCATTGGCTCCTGGGTCACTCGGCCAATGAGAGAGCAGAATTTCAGGAAGTTTCTGGGGGTTGGAATTTTTTGAGTTCGCCTGACTTTTTTCCCCCTTCAAAAAAACCGCCAAGATTGGCCGTTTCCATGGTTACACTCACCAAATTTTGACCAGTTAAACTTGAGTTCGCCTCACTTATGCTCACCCCCTAGTACAGTACTAGGGGCAGGCATTTAGCGATCGAACGGGCTGAGAATAGCGGAAGAAGTGAATAGTGAAAACGGACAAAAAGAGTGAACATGAGTGTGTGTAGTAGCCAATGTGGTGACAGCGATATGTGGAGCAAGTCACACAATCTGAATCCATTTCTTTTGCACATCAATTGATCAACTCCGGAGAGAATATTATGGGACGGCCAAGTAACAAGAAATTAGTCTATTGAAAAGAAGAGTTGGAAGACTTGGTGGATGGAAAAAACAGTGCTCTTGGCGCTCTTGACGTTTGATCAGTTGCACTACCGTATTTCTGGTATGATATCATACACATTTATCGCTTCTATCATACCACCATATTTAAAAATAAATCCACCGACTTAACAAAAACAAAAATCGGCCTCCAACCAACAACCAACCAACCAACTCTCACGCACCAATAAACAGACTCCACAACAACCCCCTCAAACAAACAACTTACCTACCACAAACCTACAAGTACCCCCTCGAAAATAAACCAGCACTTAATCTAGGTTAACCCGCAAAAAAATCCCTGTCTTGTGCGAAAACATCCTCCCTGTGCCTTGTACTATTCACCCACTCAAAACCCATCGATTCAATATATCATACACCGTATATTAGACTATAACACAGCCTCCCACAATACCTAACAGATTCCCCGCAATTTACTCGTGCAATACGAGTGATCCTACGATACGGCCGGGCCGTGCCGTAACGTGCGAGGCGATGGGAAAAAAGTCCGGCGAACTCCTGGCAGCAAAATACATGGTAAACACGGCCAAGAGTTCGCCAGACTTACCCTCACACCCGGTACCTGCTGAATCTGACGTCGGCGAGACTGAGACATGAGCCCCGGATTTGAATGCGGCACTTACTTCTGCATAATACTAAGTTATGATACGGTACTTGGAGAGAGAGCGGGTGGCGTGAATAAGCATTTTTGATACTCGAGTATCAGTGCGCGGGGCGGGTAGTACTGTGTTGGTAGCCTAGGTTCGTGTCCGGCCTTGTGCGACAGTGATCGGTTTTGTGTCTAGAATTTGGGTAGTGGGTTGGTGGTCTTCGCGGATGGGTGAACGGTTGTGGATGGATGGGATGATAAAGGTGGGTGATTTTCGATCGCCGCGGAAAAGTCCTACTGTTTTTTGATCGGAAGAATGGTTGGTGCGACTTACGTGAGGGGGAGGTGCTTTGAGGATTGATTGATTGATGGCGTTTTGGACCAATGGTTCTAGAGTTACGGGAAGGTGTCTATGTGCTTTGAAGATTTACGAGGCCTCATTTAGGGCTGACGGTTATTCGCAGTATGCGGAGTTGAGTATTTGGAGGTCGGGGATGGCGGATGGTGGGGTGGGGTTGGGTATAAGTATTAGTATATCCGGTCCTTCAGGTAAAGAGGTAGTATAGCTAGGCCAGGCCAGATCTACAATATTTATTATATCGCAGTATATTATTGAAACACCCCACGATGTACTTCTCTTCTACAATCTTCCTCGCCCTCGGAACACTTATCGGCAGTGCCCAAGCGGTTGTAAAAACCCTTGACCTCTCCGCCCCCCAAAGCACCAGCGTGTGGACCTGTGTGCAAGGCCAATCCTTCCGGAAAGGCATACCAAGACTATACCAAGAAGCCTGCGGAGTATACCTCCCCCTCCCCCTCCTCCCACCATACCTAAAGTCTAACAATTTGATAGCTTGGCGGCCGCATAGACCCCAACTTCATTACCAGCTACCACCAAATCCGCGCTTCAGGCATCACGGATATAGACGGCTACTTCTTCCCATGCACCGGCTCCGTGCACCATTGCAAGTCCCCGCAGACACAAGTGAACGAGATAGTAAACTACCTTGCTGCAAACCACATCCTGGTAAAGCGTTTGTGGCTAGATCTTGAACCGCCGGGTTCTGGTTCTCCCTGTCATGGGTGGAATTATGGCGCTACGCGGAATACTGCTCTTGCTAAGCAGTTTGTTGCGGCGATTAAGGCTACTGGGTTGAAGTGGGGGATTGTATGTTGCCTTTTTTTTTCTCCAGTAGTATGGAAGTAGTGCTGGGTTGACTTGTGGTCGGATAGTATGCGAATGGGAATCAGTGGTCGACTATGTTTGGCTCCAGGAGTGTGAATATAGCGAGTGATTTGCCGCTCTGGGCCGTGCAGTGGGATGGGGTTGGTACACTTGGGAGCGTTAATACCTTCATGGGTGGCTGGACGTCAGCGTTTGCGAAGCAGTATGGGCGGAGTACTGGCGGGTGTGCTTCCGCTGGGTCGTTTGATTTGAACGTTTTCACGGAGTAGTTGGTGAGGAGATTGTGGAGCGAGTGAGCTGTTGTGATCAATTGTGCTTTACCAAATAAATCAGATGACTGAAAGAAATTGTGCTTTTAATGACTTATCTGCCATGTGAAATTTCCCGGGCAGGTTCGCGGCAACCTCCTGGCAGTTGTTCCTCTACCACCAGATTCAGAACGCAGTAACTCGGCTTGGAGAATATAAAGTCGTGAGTGATACATAATGATCAGTACGGACAAGAGACTCCTTTAAGTAAGTGTATGCTTCAGCAGGAAGCCCGTCTTTGGGCAACAGATACTTTCAACACCATTCAGTATACCGGTAATCCACTCCCTGGAAATGTGTTTTTGTGACCCATATTAGAGCTGGAAGTACCGAAATTAACACATCCTCTGGTAAGTAGCAAACATAGCCACAATGATGCCCGCTTGATATCTAAGTTACATTCGCGTGTATTCACTTGCTTGTACTACGAACTGTCATATTTTCTGCTCACGACTTGGGATAGAGTACTGTGGTAGTTTAACCAACCTTACCTACAAACCGGAACTATTAACACATTGCGTTATGGGCATTATGGAGAACATACCGAGAGCATGCCAAGGGGCAACTTTTACTTGTACATGGTCTCTACTTTTTATACCCTCGGAGGCCACCGGGATGTAGGTTTACTTAGGGCGACCCCGCGCCCGGACAACAATCGTGAAGTGTGAAATAGGTTATCATAATTATACATGGAATATCAGACAAGACCAGTTTGCCAAGGCAACTCACGTTGTACAGTTAGTGTCTTAGCTGAATAATAATAGCCCTCGTCAAATCTTGCGCTGCAATGTCACGTCGAGGGTACTTGTAGATCGACTGTCTGAGTGGGACACTGTCTCTGGGTTACCGTACGGTATCGCACGTGGAGTGGAGTGTCTGGTGCCGTTTGTGCTACCCGTGGTTTGCTCTATTAATTGTTGTTCTTGGATATACAGATGGAGAGTGGGAGAAGGCTCACATGAGTTTTCGCAACGGTTTCTGGGGAGTTTTGGGGAGGGAAGTCTCAGTTGTTCTCAAGTCATTGTATGGGAACGATGACATTACTGTATTGTGCTTATAACGATTCTTTAGGTCTCATTTTGATACTGCTGCCGATGTGGCACAGATTTTACAGTACTTCCCCCCACGGCCATGATAGCAATAAAGTTATCGAAACTTTAGTTTACCCAGGTCTTGGCTGTAGTTGTACAAGTACCGTACTGTACAGTACATACCACTAGCAGGGCCCCCTCGAGACCTCGAGTGAGGCTTTCGCTCCTCAAGGCGTTCTAGAACGCTCACTTTCTTTTTCCTTTCTTCCTTTCTTCCCTTCCGCCCGGCTCGCCAGGGATGCATCGTTGTTGCCGGGCGTGGGGGGTTCGCGCAGAAGGAAGGAAGAGATCGGATCAGATGCGGTATCAGATGATTGCCAAGGAGTATGTAGATCTGATAATTGCGCGCATCTGATAAACTGCGCGGTACATATAAGATACCTCTTGGCTTTTGGGAAACGTCTTGGTCCTCGCTTGCCCTGCAGCCAATTGTTTAAGGTTATTTCTAGTGGAACCACCTGAATACCACATCAAAGAGACCATAATCTCCCACGGGCTCTCCCGTGCATTCACCCCCTCCGCAAATGCAAACCTAACAAAAATGATGCATTTGCAGTGCCGCTATTCGCTTCCTAAAACCCCTGAATCCACACACCGACATAACGGGCAAAGGATCACAATAGTCCAGAAAAAAAAGATTGAAATTTGGAATCATGGACACGCCCACCAAATTATTTACGATTCCCATGTGTTGGGGGAAAGAATCGTAACGGCAGACCCCACGATACTCTAATTTTTGGATGATGGAACAATCCACCACGCTGACAATAGTGCTTGTACGGTACCGTCTCTCATTGGGCCAGCGCCCCCCCCCGCCCAGAGCTGCAAAAGCAAATGTATGCTCTGCAGCTTTGTGCAGCGTGGTTGGGTTTTAAGGAAGTGCACGTATCCGTAGATGCGTTTTTTCTGCTTTGATTTCCCACCACCGCTTTTTATTACCTCTTGTCTTCCCCTCCGCTCCTCAGCACCCTTCGACCTCTCGTCAACTGTTTTTTCACCTCTTAAAAAACAAGTGATATGGAGTTCGTGCGAGGTCCATGTCCTAATGGATATAACTGGTACGTGTGTGCACAGTTCGGGTACTTGGGTTGTTGTTCCAAGGACGCCTGCTCAGTGGGGGGTTGTCCGCCGGGCTCTGAGTACCCTATAGACTCGCCTTCTCAGATATCGAGTCTAGGGAATGTTGGAGATGTGCAAAGTAATGCAGGAAATTCTGGCGGTTCGGGATTGGGTGGGTCAGTACCTCCTTGCATTCGCAATTCTTTGGACATTATTAACGTAGATAGAAATCCGAGCAGTCAACAAACAGGGTCGCCTTCAACAACAGTGAAAATATCTCCCGCGACGCCTACAACTTCATCTACCGCTACACGTCTTCTTAGTTCAGGAACAACCACGGCGGTTATTCAACCTAGTTTAGCTTCTACTTCTAGCATTTCAGTACTTCTTATCACCCCCGGGTCTTCGCCATCCAAGACTACCTCTCCGGAGCAAAGCGCTGTAGGCACTGGCACTGGCTCTGGTGCAGCTTCAGCTACGACTTCCGGTTTGTCTTCTGGCACCGGTTCGGGATCAAACTCCGATAGTAATTCTAACAATACAAACTCCATCCCACTAGTAGTCATAATCGGGGCGGCAATCGGCGGGGCACTCCTCATCCTGATAATAATTCTAGCCGTGATCCTCTTCCGCCGCCGCCGCCGAAAGGCTAAAAATCCCCCCCAGGTCCCCCCAATTTACGGTAGCGGTCCCGCACCCCTTCCTAATGACGGTGCTATCAAAGGTATGTCAAACTCAACTCCAAGCATTAAATCCCCACTAACACAAGCCACCCACAGCGGAGAAAAAAGGCTTCCTAGCCTTTTTCAAACGCACCCGCCCGATCTCCGACGCAAGAGCTACAACAGCGCAATCTGCCTCTCCATCAACAACATACACCGAACTTCCCTCACCCGGTTTCCCACAATCTTCGCCGCCCAATACTCTCATACCCAGCTTCGCAGAACTCGCCTCGCCCCCAATGTCCTCAGTATCTGAGTTATCCTCAGGGGATCGGGGAGTGTACTCCAGCACGAACGTGTCTACCGCTTCTGCTACCGTTATGGTATCGCCTGTACCGCACGAGACGCTGAGAGGCGGGGGTAGACCGGTGATGAGACCAAATATGACACCGAATGAGAGAGGGGAGAGGAGGCATGCACTCTCTTGGCAGAGTTTTGAGCCGCGGGATGGCTATTGAGTTCACTTAATATCTGGTGTTTTGGTTTATTTATGTTCTTGTGGGTTATGTATTTTTTCTTCAGACAAAATGGTCGAAGTTACCGTATCAATGGGGTTTGATATAATGGATTGGCGTTTTATGAGGGTGTGTTTGAGGCTTTACTCAAGTTAATGAGTGATGGGGCACTAAGTTAAGGTGCTAGAGTATATATTATTTTTTGAGCATTCCTGTGCTATCATTGCACTCAATATAAATGGCGGTATCAGGGCACATGTTTGTATCATTTTTCTCAATTATTTCTCTCCATATTAACTGCACCTGTGCAAAAAAGTTCAGAACGAATCTCCATTCACACTCCATGCTCACCCCGTAGTAGGCTGAAGTTCTTGTTGGAACTGACCTCGAACCCCCCCGACCCGCTGGAATGTACAGTACGCTTCCGGCCACCGACCAACCACCACTGCAATGCTTTACTCGTCAAAATTTCGTGATTTATTAACATTTGAGTACTCACTACTCAGCACTAGTACCAAACCCCTCTATCAAGCGACCAAGACTCCTCCGTGCACCGGCCCCCCGACCCACAAGCTTAGTCAACAATCTATCCATCAATGATCAATCCAGAGTGATCGCCCACGACCACTAACCCAATCGCCAGTCAAAAACCACCGGATATAAGCACCTCTACCAATCTCCACCGCCCTCTTCCCAAAACCCCCCAAAACAATATGAGTGACACCCCCCCCCGGACCCAACCCCCAATTCAACACAATCCCGATAGCAATCATCCTCCGTCCAAGCTTTCTGCCACGCCATCCACCCAATCCTCCAATCCAGAAAAATCCCAAACGGCAAGTCTACAACCCGCCCACCAGACATCCCCAAACTCCTGTAAAATACGCACCCAACTCGGCTGATAAAAGCAGTGCAAAGCATCGCACCCGAGCCGGCAATGCTCTGGACAGCAATGACTACGGCTAAGCAAGACGAATCGTTACCTTACAGCTACTAACTAACCATACCCATATCACATCTAAAGAACCAATTCAGAGCTCCCGAACCATGTGCTGGAAGTTGGAGATTTACTCCAAACCCGGTGAAATACGGTGAAATACGGTAGTATCACTTGCTAATAGAGGGGGGGGGGGGTTTGAGAAACTCCATAGAGAACTAACTACCTCTAACGCTCTCAATGCTGCTCTATGCCTAATCTATTGGATTAAAGCAAATCGGCAGTTCCATCATCCTCACCTCCCTTTTTAATCCACACATAAGTTACGGTAGTTCTCACCCCAACTACCAAGCTCTGCCATTCCTTTACAGGGAGTATGGATAGGGTCCATTCGAGCGTCTCTGTCTCTGTCGGATAGATTCAAGCACTTTATTCTCACTTTCTCATCTTTCCGCTCGTATTTCCAACGCAATTAATTCATGACCTGTTCGAGTGAGCGGTAATGAGCGGCTCGCCGGATACGCTATTTAAAATAAGGCAGGGAAGTAGATAGGGAAAGCAAGTATATACTATGTTATTTATGCATCACTTAACGCATTAGCAGTAAAGACCCTCCATGATAGAGCGTTGAGTTTATGTCTAGTACCACAGATTCAGAGATCTCAATTCCATAAAGTATAATATCTTCAGAACACAGGAGCCAGTAAGATACAACTTAGGCCTATAAAATATGTCAATCAAATCCATAAGCCCAAGAACTGTGATAAAATTCCATTAAACTTCAATAAAAACGATACAGTACAATTGCTAAACATCATGCAGACTTTTCACGCAAAGAAAATTTCTAAAATCACAATGCTCCAAACTTGAAAAGATCCTCCAAGTATGATACCAATATCGTTTATCTCCCACCTCATCCTCATCTATAAGAGGCATGCTCCCGTTTCTTCCCGAAATGTATGCATATCTTCCTGCCCAGTAAAAAGTCGAAAAGAAAAAAAGAAAAAAACGCCTGATAGAAAGAAAGTCCCAAAACCCATATGATATGAAGAGAAAAGCAGTATAAAAATTGAAAGAAAAGAAAAGAAAAAAAAAACAATGCAAAAAGACAAGATGATGTAATGCAACCCACCCACACTCTTCATCCCTACTCCATGACTTCTACTCGTTACTAGTGATTGTAATAATACAGTGGGCCATTGACCATCTGTCGGTTTAACTCAGACAGTTATCCCCCTGGCCGACCATCCAGAAGGGCCTTTCCATGCGATAGACCATCCCACCAATGCACAAGCCACACTCACTACCATCACCATGAATGAAGCACTATAACAGTCTTCACCCCAGCATATGCCGTTCTTATCGGCATAATGGTCGTATCCCCAGGCAAATATCGAGCCAAATACAGTTGCGCCGACAGCAGGAGTCATCGTAACGATTCCCCAGTTCGTGCCAAAGTTTTCGGTTCCCCAAACCACACTTACGACGGTAGGGGCGAGGCAGAATACCGCACCGTAGCCAGCCCCGATGGAGGAAGAGACAATCCAAAAGTTCTCCCCATTCTCTTGGACATAGCCGAGAGAAACATAGAGATTACCGAGCAACATAAGGAAAGCAAATAAGAATAGTAGACACATCCTTGAGCATCGTGGGAATTTTCGAGGAGGAGGAGGAGGGCATGCATCGGATGTAGGAACAGGGGGGGCAAGATAGTCTGAAAGAATTCCTGCCACGACACGTGCGATAGTAGAAGTAGCTGCAACGATCGAGACATGAGTTGCAGGATCTATTGGGTTTCTGATCTGGGAGGCTGTGGATGGTGGTGGATATAGGGTTGTAATCAAGGTCCCCATCTAGTCGCTGTTAGTCATTAGGCCTACAGAAGAAAGAAAAAACATACATTATTGATAAATGCTTCACCAGGTCCCGTCACTAGAAACACTCCAGCCGCAAAAAACCACATGTTGTTGTCAGTAAGGAATTCCCAAGTTGCCTTATTGATAAGGGGTCGTTTCTCCGGCACTTGCTCGTCCACAGCTTCTTGCACGGTTGTACCATAACTTGCGCCGACGGATCTTTGCCCTCCTTCCAGGAGGCTTTCTCGCTCGCCAGTCCTAGATATTTCCTCGGCACTCTTAATAACCTTCAATCCCAGTGCACCAAGAATACCGATAACCAGAAGGAAGACAGCATAAGCCAGGAAGATTGTGGAAATTCCCAGCTCTCCAGTAGTCTTATCAGTGAATACTCGACTAACAACCTGAGATTGCCATAAACTACTCAATCCAAATGCTGCGATAGGCAAGCTTAAAGCTAGACCTCTGTTGCCGGTGAAGTTCTTGGCAGAAGTTGTTACTCCAGCAAAATACATGCTACTAGTGCCCATACCGATAAACACGAACGCCAACACCATGATCGGGTATGGCAGCTTATTTGAAAAGGTATGCGATGCAAGAATATAAGCTGGGCCGAAGAAGACCGAAGAGATCAAGCTGAGTTTAGCGGGCCCGTAGGCATCACAAATGTAGCCAAAAATGGGAACTCTGCTCGGACCAATTGGTTAGTAAAAAAATACTCGGCACCACAGAAATAATTATGAAATACTCACGGCAGATACATTCCGAGCTCGCCCGCGATAGAAATAGCGTTTACTTGCATCTGCGAATACCCGAGTTTCTGCTGGAACACAGGAGCCCACAGCGAGAACAGTAATATGCTCCCGGCGCATAAACTGACCCATTCCACGTGTCAATTCAGTCCAATAACTATGGAGGTAGAGAAATTCCGGGCCTACACACCAGTTCATGATAGCACAGGCGAAGGATGTCCATTTTATCAATCTATATTTCCATTCGAGAGAATTATTCGTGCACCCGGTATCAACCGACGGGGGCAAAGCAGGTCGAAGTTTGTCGTTTGGATCAGGGCTCCGCGAAGGAGAGGGCGGAGGTGGAGAGCTTTCGATCATGGTTAAAGTGTTACAGGAGCGAATGGAGGGAAGAAGGGAGGGAGGACAGGCGTGAGAAGTTGAAATGGTTGAGGGGGGAGGAAGGGGATAAAGTTGATGGGGTGTAAGTACCGTACTTGTGAGCACGGGCTGAGCACTTCAGGCACACAGGTACCAAAGTCCGGCAAATAGGATGAGTGACGGGATGTCACGTCAAGAGTCACGGGGAATGAGCAATACTATGAACAAGACGCCCAGCCTCCGCCCAGCGGGAAAACCTTTTCAATACCAGCGACTCTCAGACACTCCCCAAGTTATAAGTTAGAATACCATCAAGGTTTCATCCTTCATCTCTCAACCCTAAAACGGTAGTAAGCGACAATGCCAGCCTTAACTCCAGAATTACTCGGTTAAAAAAAAATAGAAAAATTAAAAAAAATTCACAGACAGTAAATCAGGGATACTTTCAACTTTGACGATTTTTTTCATAGCTAAAGAGTAATTATTCAGATAACCAGCACCACTTAAAATTCACTGCTGGATTTCCTTTTCAGGAAAGTGCAAAGGTTATTTCCCTGCCAAGAAATCAGTGACACAAGGTTTATTGCCTCATTTGATGCCCCAAGAAATTGACTTTCTCACACATCACATTTTTTTCTATACCTATATTTCTTCAAGAATTAAAAAAAAAAAATCAATAAATCTGTCTGGATGCAGCTTATTTTCTAAGCAACTTTTTGTACTGTATTTTTAAACTCCTCTATGTCTGTGTTTTCGAAATTACTCTAGAAGGTGAAGCATGGTTTTCTTGGCCGAGAGTGAAACGTTGCCTTTGGCTGGCATAAGAAAAACGTTAATGGTATTTTGTAGGAAGGGCTCTGGATTCGCTGGTATCGAATAGCCTTTCTCCCGCCCAGCTCATTCCCCGGTCTTAGCAGCGATAGCACCCCTACAGCACGCCGCCTTATCTCCAGGGCGGGATTTATTATACTCGGGGCTATAACATGCACCATACCAATTCTAACGCACAACGAAAAGCTTTGAGCATGGCGGCTTTCCGAGCTGCCGTGGAACTACCGGTATCCTGTCTATGTATGTGCTCTACCGTACTCGTACTGCAGTCTACCGGTGCCAGTAAATCCTTTGAACCAACTCAACTACCCTATCATACCATACTTGTACTACGACATACTGTACCGTACTTAGGGTAGGATAATGCAAACCACTTCACAGAATATCACTCGATATTGGCTGCTCCCTTTAAACCACTTTGTATTTGAAATACCGTAGTTTAACATATAATTCACCAGATTGTACAACTAGAAGGAACGAAATGAGAGAAGATATCGCTCAAACGAATATAGGAAGAGTAGGGGAAAAAAAAAAGAAACCATATGCTGGTCCTGATACCGAGTATCGGTATGTAAATCGTAATCCACTTCACTAGGACCGTCCAGTCAGCTTAAAGCATAAAAAGATAAGGCTGGTATGTGTCAACTTACCGGTGAACAGCCCTCTATCCCTCGTATTCATCAAATTCGAGGCCGTCATCGTCGCCATAGAACTCCTGACGGGGCGACAACTGTCGTTTTTCAAAGGAACCGTCCATGTCACCGCTAAAATCGCCGCCAAAATCCTCACCAAAGCCCGGAGAAACATCTCCGCCGTCATATGAATCACCGCCATACCCCCAAGGATCGTCATCGCCGTATCCAAAGTCATCTTGACGTTTACTAAATTGCTTGTCGTCAGTTTTCTGAGTTGGAATATTGGGTAGAACATCACTTGCGCTAGATCAGCAGTAAAATCAGTGGCAGTGGGTGCTGCTAGAACAGATGCGCTGAGAGCTGCAAAAGCAAGAACTAGTGGAAAAAATCCTTGACGCATGATTGATAACGATGTTGATGGGAACAGATTAACCTTGAAACCTTAAAAAACAAATTAAAGGGTGAAGGGGGATATAAACAATTGAAGAATGAACGTGATATAAGATGACCAAGGACGCCTGTTCCTATTTGGAAAGAAAGTAGTGTTGAGAGAGTGAGTGTCTAGCGAATGTTCAGCTGTCTGAGTCTGTACTGTTGGAGAGAAACATAGGAAACACTCTGCTAGCTCGATTTATATATATTTCTACATAGAGGTTTTCTGAACATTAACATGTTATCACAATTTCCGGTAGAGAAGTGGCACGTAGACAGGGCTGAGTGAGGCCCCGTGAATATGCAACAGCAGGTAAGTATTGTGCACTTCACTCACGGTCAACGAACTATCCGGCGTAGTCAATGAATTTTGATCAAAGTACTACGAAAGTGCCACTCAACACAGTCGGCTAAACTAGTTTCCAGGTTAGCACCGCCGTAGTTTCTCATCGCGCAGAATGATAGTACAGTATTAGAAAGTTCATGGCATTTTGCATGGTCGCATACGGCGCTCCAAAATCGTTGTTGCGAGATTCTCAGATAACTGAACACACGAAGACGAGGGTGTCTTGTTTGCTATGCCGCCGGTAAAATACTTTCCCCGAAACTCCACCACGACATATCTAGAGCAGTCGCAGCATTCCTCGTCGGCATACCAGTACTTAAAATATGTTTTCCGCAGTCAAACGGACAAAACAATAAGAAGTGTCCTACCCCGATATCTGCGGCAGTCGAGCAAGGCCTTTTAAAAAATTATACTGGTTCTTTCTGTGGGTGGAAAATCCAACAACACTACCGCAATAAGGCCATCGGTGGCTCTGGGTATGTTACTCTACATCAGGCAAAGTCCTGATTGCCTTCGCGCAGAACTTCTTCCACAGAGGTTTACCGAGAAGACTAACTGTCGAGATTGTTAAAAGGATTCTACTAAAGCACTTGGAAAAAAATGAACCACATACGTACCGAACGCTTCAGATCCCGATATTTCCAGAAACGACAGCAAGCCACAATTTTGGTCACTTCCCACACCGGAAAAATTGCACTGGCCCTGTAAGTAGAAAAGTGTACTCCATGGTGTGATGTCTCGATGGAGGAGCACTTCACATGGTCTAGGGAAGCAGCGTGACATCGTTGTTGGGTACTCTTGCAGTGCTCTGGAAAACCGCAGCTTGGGATTTTAAAAGGTACGGAGGACCAATAAGATAGGCCGAAATGTTCAAATTGCCAAAGGAAAAGGAATGCGAATTATAAAAAGTAAAGCAAAAATTATCAATCATAGGCGGATGTTTAAATCATGTTAGGCTGGATTCCCACTTGATACGATGGTTCATATCAGATTATCGGTCACTCCAAGCTTTACCGAAAACAAAAGCAAGGACTAAACACAAGTTTGAACCGTGGTGTCCGACATCCCTCGTAATATCAAGAGCGTCGGGTTCGTCTAAAGTGTTTCCCCAACCTACTCCCTCATCCAACCATGAATTTCCCCCCGATGTCCGGCTTCACTGAATCAAATGTCTAGGATTCCTTCGATCCTCGGTTTAGAGAATTCATCAGCCTTAGTTTATTCATTACCTAGATTTACATCGAAAAGATACGAGCCGGCCCTGCACTCCTGATCATGTTTCCAGTATGGTCCTCTTGCAAGTATTGTTAAACAACAATACGGCAGGATTTCCGAAGCTAGGGTGGCCACTCAACTCAATCTAAATCAATAACATAGCCCAAAATTCAAAGACATAACATGAATTCGCAAGAATTATCGTATTATGAATGTAAAATGTGCATCCCGATGCTCCGCCGCCGCCATCTTGGATTCGTCGAAGTGGAGGCCAAACTTCGTGATAAGCTTCCAAAAGCCACTCGATATCTCATTGGAGTACATACAAAGTCGGGCCTTCGACCCGCTCGTTTTACCGACCAGTGAGGCCATAGAGATAGATAGGATGAAGCACATTCAAAGGTTTAAAAGGTCATGCCCGGTCCAGAAGACATCATATTGATTCATCCGTTAGAGATATTGTGATTTTCGAAAAGGTCGTCACATCGAAGGAGTCGGGGTGCGAGTGGGAGCATTGGGGGGTTTTTTTTGACTGTCTCAACGCACGGTGTTTGCAATGGGTCAAGCTGTATTTTCCTAGGCAAAGAGGGTCCCCAGAGAAGTAGTTGTATCTTGCCTATTATTCCCCGACACCTGGCAAGACTATTTTCTACTCTCTACTCTACTATTTCGAGCTTTAGTAATGACTGAAAACTACACCACCTGCTTCCTTCAAGACGAACACGATGAATTACAGTATCCAAATACTCAATATACCATGGAGATTGAAGAGGATTGGGAGTATGGGCTTCAAGTTCAGTTTCTTCCAGATGCATCTCATACAAGTGAGATGACATGTAATACTTCTGATCCTCATGATGGTTTATCAAGGGATTTAAAGGAGCAGTTCCATTATAGTCTATCAATCTTTAATGGAAAAGAACTCTTAGGGAAGGTATTAGGACACATTGCCTGTGCTAATATGCCTAGATAGAAAGAGATGGAATACAATATGAAGTCACATATTCAATCAACATCACTGGTAGTATTTGATACTATCAATTTTCAGTTAAAGCTATATTCAGTTTCCATAGTAGCAATATGTCCTAAAAGAAACAATTGGTTGAGTTAGTATCCAGAATGATAGTTATTAGGCAGCAGTGGTTGAAGAACTTTCAAAACTTCATCATACTGGAACAGGCTCAAAAGCTAGGAAGGTGTCAGTAGAAATGTCAGCAGAGTTTAGATCACTGGATACTTCATCTAGTACAAAGGATAGTTTAGTTATACTTGCTAGTTCATCAACGTGAAAGATATATAAGGTATATTAAACTAAATATTATGACTTAGATAGAATTTCCTACTAATAAAACTAGAATATATGGAGTGTAACATTTGAACAACTAGAACATCTTCGAAATAAGCCAGCAACTGATTGCTCTATCACATCAGAATATATGTGTTCTCCATATATGTATGGGAAAAAGATTGATGGATCTTGATTTTCTCAAGTAAAGGAACCCTTTATTACCACAGTATACTCTAAATACCATCTTCATCTATCTTATAATAATATTGCAGAATGAGTATGGCAGATAGTGGAACTTGAAACTACAGTAAAGAAACTACAATATGAACAATGTGTGTTCTAAATACTATCAGCTCAACCAATTCTGCAAAACAAAAAAAACACAAATGTTCCAAGCTCAAATTTAAAGAACCCTCTAGCAAGTCTAAGTAAATTCATATACCTCATAAGTACTTGAAATCCAAAAGTAGTCTTAATTAATTATCAGCCTTATAGAGCCATCATATATACCAGTAAAGAGTTGTACTCAACCTCAATCTCATTTACCTCCATCTCATATCCAGACTCCTTGATCAACCAATTATTTCAACCCTCCTCCTACCTATCTTATTACTTCTCCTACTGTTACTATTACTACTGTGACTACTATTGTGACCACTACAGTTACTTTTATTCCATTTACCTCTTCACCTCCACAACCTCATACCAATTATTACCATTCTTATGCAGTCAATAGTCTTAATGCATAATTTTACTGGCTTCAGTAAAAACATCTAGGAAAGTCTACTCAACCTGGTAAAATTTTAATAATTTTGAGATAAGGTTTTATTTATAAGTCTGTTATTAGTAAAAGTAACTTTGATACTATTCTTTTGATTTTATCAACATTGGGTATTTCTAGGAGTAGTAGTTTATTATATATAATACAAGATAAAGAAAGGGACAAGAGTTTGTATGAGGATGATTATACTATTGATGATATGTTCTAAGTTAATCTATGTTACATATATCCTGTTTTCTTATCTTTTTTTTTCTTTTTTTTGTTTTTATCTGATTATTTCATTATTTTTTAGAGATACAAAATCTACATGCAGCCTGCAGAGCTATCATATCAAAAAAACTCCACCCTGGACTAAGTCCTGGAAAGCTATAGACAAACCATGGTCTGAATACCTGGTCAAAAAAACTATCCTAACAAGCAACCCTCCAATATACTACAAATGAAATCCCATCAAGCTCATGCAGTAACTATGAAAACCAAACTCCTGACAGTGCACCTATCAAAGAAATGCAATATACTGAAATCTAAGGTAAAAACCAAACTCGACTTATAGTTACCAGCCTTAGTGAAAGTTAGATAATTGAATTTGTGGGAGTATAGCCTATACTGCAGGGTCATAAGGAGACTAAGCACTGTGGTAGTGGTGTGGTAGAAGCAAGGAGGCCCAGAAACCTACATGAACAGAGGGGGTAGATGGATGGTACCAAGGTACCAGCTGGGTAGATGGCAAAAGGTTACCAGCTGATGAGTGGGTAGGTAGTAGTAAGGTACCAGCTAGTATATATCTGAAGCTAACTGACTGTATTACCATATCTCTCATGTAGTCTATGTGATATGAGAGATAGTGTCACCACTAGAAGAGATTCTAGAGGAAGGAAGGCATCAGGGAAGAGGAAAGGGGGGTAGTAGGGTGTTAGCCAATCATTCGAGGGAGAGGGTGGTTCAGGAGGGGAGTGCTGAAATTGTGGGATGTACTGTCAGTTATCATATTTGTGTCTGACAATGCAGCCTTCTGTGAAAGAGGAGAATAGAGAAATTGCCCATGGCCTGTTGAAGTGTTTCCTCCTACTGCTAACTGTGTTTCCAGCTGTCTGTAGAAAGACAAAATGAGAAAACTTGACTGTAGCAAAGGCTAAGCGAGGCCTAGTGAAAGTGGGGTAAGGGAGATAACCAATATCGTGAGATGCTGGGGAGAAAGGTTGAATAGCTTCAAGGTGGTAGACCCCAAGAGGTAAGTGAGGACTTGATGCCAAAAGGCAAAAAAGAGATGGAAAGTATGTCTCCTAACTCCCACTAGGCAGGGGGGAGGAAGAAAAAAGTCAAGATGTTTTCTTGATGTTGAGCTGTTCCAAAATAGGAAATAAATTTCAATGACCTGAGGTGTAGTGGAGATGAAAGATGTCCTATTTTCCTATAAAATGGTTGTATATGTACTTCAGTAATAGTAAAAAGAGTATAATAGAAGAAGGTAGTCATTTTGTCATGTATTATAGCTTCAGCAAATTCTTGATAATGTCTTGCTATCTATTTCATAACTACTCCAAATGCTATTTCTATTTGGTTAAAATCTACGGAATATGGTGGTAACATTATTAAAATACATCCTGCTTTTTCTAATTCCTTCTATATTATCTCACTTCTATATATTTGACAGTTTTCCAAAATTATTATTACCAAGTTTTTACCTAGATAGTGATAACATCATGGTAATAAGGTGTTTTGAATAAATAGGAAAAATGTTTCTACTGTAAAGTTATCTTGAAGGATATTTTGATATAAGAATCCCACTTATCTAAAAGCAAGTAAAATAGAATATTTTTTCCCTTTACTAAAAGGTAAAGGATTAATAATTCCAATATCCTATGGTGTCCAAACCTTTTTCCTATCACTAATTCATTTATTGGCTACACTTTCATAAATAAAAACAAGCTGCAATAGCTTATATATAGAAATCTCATATGTATAAGTATCTTGAAGTTCTCCATTTCATTCTATTACTGCTTTTTTTTATTTTTATTTTTTTTATTTCATGATTTTTATTTTGTTTAAGGTACAAAATCCACATGCAGTCTCAATGACTATGGCATCAAAAAACCTCCACCCCAGGCCAGGCCCTGGAAAGCTATAGAAAAACTATGGCCTAAAGGCCTGGTCGAAAAAGCTATCCTAATAAGCAGCCACTCCAGTAAACTACAAAGTATGTGAAATCCCACCAATATCACACAGTAACTAGGAAAACCAAACTCCTGACAGTGCACCTAATAAAGAAACCCAAAACCCGAACCTAAGGTAAACCAAACTGGCAATGTTATAGCCAGCCCTAGCAAAAGTTGGATAATAATATCTGTGGACGAAAAGCTCTGAGCTGGGGGGTTGAAAGGAGATCAGGCCTCACAATAGGGGTGTGGCAGAAGTGAGGAACCCCAGCACCCACCTGAGCAGAGGGGGTGGTGGTGGCAGTAGGGTGCCAGCCAAGGAGTGGATGGAATGGTAGTAAGGTACCAGCTGGTATAGAGTTGAAGCTGACTGACATTATTACTACATCTCTTGTGTAGTCCCTTGTGATATGAGAGATTGCATCACTTCTGGAGGGGATCCCAGTAGGAAGAAGGCATCGGAGAAGAGGATAGGGGGGCAGTAGGGGACTCGCCAATTGTCCAGAGATGGGGAGGATGGGAGGTGAGTGTTCACTTCACCGGACATACTATCAGCTATTGCATTTGTGTCTGACAAGGCAGCTCCTTAAGAGACAAGGGAGTGGAGAAATCAACCATGGCCTGTTGAAGTATTTCCTCCTACTGGTAACTGTGTTCCCAGCCATCTGTAAAAAGACTGAATGAAAAAACCTGACCATAGTAATCGCTAAGTAAGGTGAAGCAAAAGCAGGGTAGAGGAGGTAACTAATGTCATGAGATGCTGGGAGGAAGGAAAGAATAACCTCAAGAGGGTAGACCTCAAGAAGGAAGTGAGGAGGGGATGCCTGAATGCAAACAAGTGATGGAAAGTTTTCTTCCTGACTCCCCCTAGATGGGGGGGAGGAGAGAAAAAGTAGTGATGATTTTCCTCACAGTCGTGGTGTTGAGTCATTCCCAGATAGGTAATAAATTTCAATGACTGGAGGTGTAGCAGAGATGGAAGATGTCATTCTATTTCTGCCTTGGTAGACTTATGTACCAGAACTGTTAGAAAATTCATATCCTATTCTTGCCATTTAGAGAAAATTATAATACTTCCTACATTTTTGTTCTATTTTGCTCTTGTAAGTAACTTCTAGATTGTACTTACAGTTAATTGTAGACCCTATATTTTAAATATAGTATCATAGATTTCATCGAGATATAGAAAAAGTTACTCCTTTAGTAGTACAGGAATCCAGTACAATCTTATTAGTTATACTCTATTTGATTATATTATTTGAACTTATATTCATGACTTTATTATCTATGCTCTTAGGTCTTCCTTCTAACTTTTTTGGGGGGAACAACATTTTCATGTCTTGTATTACTAGTATTTGCTCTCTAAATAGTCTGTATTAAAAGGCTAATATCTATAGCAACTGGTTGAATGCTAGGATCTGTATTTCCTATACACTGATGATAGAGTTGAGGAATATCAGGTGAGCTTTGTGCAGACATTGATAGGATCCTTTTGTTTGTATGCTGGGTTTGGGGGAATTTTAATTCAAAGCTAGTGGAATACTTGACTTGAAGAAGTATAGTGGAGGAAATAATAGATAAGTGAAAGGTAGAACTATCATATTGTCCTTCTCTGAGGACCCTCTTTACCTGAAAAAATACAGTTCGACCCATTGCAAATACTATGTATTGAGACAGTCAATAAAAAAAAACCCAATGCTCCTACTCATACTCTGACGGTTTGAATGTGATAACATTTTTGAAAATTGGAATAGAAATGAGGGAAACATCAGTAATGAGTTATATAGATGAAACCTAGTGCAATATCAATGTAAACTCTGTTAGCAGTTTCAATAAGAGTTGTGTCCTTTAGACCTCCTGTTTCACAGAGAATACAAGCTTTCCAAGCATCCCTCTCAGGCTCAATTATCTTTAGGGGTGAATTCAATAGTATAACTCAGGTTAGAGCATAACCAAATGAATTAGGACTAAATTTAATCAACAGTTAAAGATTGGTTTTTAGAATATTCAACTAAGTTAAGTTTTTAAAAGTTGAAACTGAAAAACAAAAAAAAGTTCCTTAGAGGAGACCATTAGTATTCATTGATGAATGTAGAGACTATTATATAGGCTGAGAAATATGACTCCAATATTAGTCTATGATACAGCCTTGCTGAACTTTACAGAAAGATATTACAGCACTCAAGAGTGACTGTGTAAAGTAAAAGGGTCAAAGGTGAATCACATTATATCAGAAAGAGAAGAATCAAAAGGGTGTACACTACTCTGTAGATCACTAAGAAATCCTGCTTATCTTAGGTCCAGTATAGAAGCAAATTAAATTAATTAAAAATCTACTAGATAATAGGAGATATTTCTATATAGTACTGTACTTTTATAAGTCAATGTCATGTCTTGATCATCTGATAAGGAGTAGTTGCCATAACAATAAAGTCAAGATATAAAACAAAGTAGAGAAGAAAGTAGCTCAAAGGGAGGTAGGTATATAAAAATATGCAATGTACAACAAAAAGAAGAGAATAAAAAGAAATAAAAAGAACAAAAAGAAGGGACATCCTCTATCTCCACTACACCTCTAATCATTGAAATTTATTTCCTATTTGGGAATGACTCAACACCAATACTGGGAGGAAAAACATCACCATTTTGCTCTTTCTCCCCCCCTTCTAGATGGAGTTGGGAGACATACCATTCATCTCTTCTTTGCCTTGTGGCATCCTATCCTTACTCCCTTTCTGAGGTCTACCCTCTTGGAGATGTTCTTTCCTTCCTCCCAGCATCTTACAATGTTGGTTACCTCCCTTACCCCACTTTCACTTCTCCTCACTTAGTGAATCCTATAGTCAGACTTTCTCATTTTGTCTTTTCACAGAGAGCATAGAACATGGTGAGTAGTAGGAGAAGACTCTTCAATAGTCCATGGTCAAATTCTCTATTCTCTCTTTCTTACAAGCTGCCTTGTCAGACATCAATACATTATCTAATAGTAGTTCTTACAATTTGAGCACTCCTCTCCTGAACCTCCCTCTACTGACAATTAGCTAGCACCCTACTGCCCCCCTTTCCTCTTTCCCATCACCTCCCTCCTCTGGAATCCTTTCCAGTAGTGATACCATCTCTCTTATCTCAAAGTACTACATGAAAGATGTGGTAATATAGTTGGTTGGCTTCAGATCCAGCCCAGCTGGTACCTTACTGCCACCCACCCACTCATCAACTTGTACTGTACTACTATCTATCCAGTTAGTACCTTACTGCCATGCATCCACTTCCTTTATTCAAATGGACATTGGAGTTTCCTCACTCCTACCACATACCTTGTTGGCTTCTCAATACTTTTAGGATCACCTATGAGATCACTCCTGTTATATAACTATGCAACAAGCAATGATGCGATAATGTTATTATAATACTTATCTTAATGGGGAATAAATACTCTGAGTCATATTTATTAGTTCTTACTTAATCTTCCTAAGACTAAGTTCTTATATTTATTTGTATTTTTACTTAGTCTTCCTAAGATTAAGTTTCTTCCTTCACTTTCTCCTTATCTTATAAGGAGGATAACATTGAGTTTCTTTAGTAAAGAGCATAAAGGTATTTTATATTCATAAAGTCGTAAAGTTATATCTTAGAAAATAACTTAGGTGGTTGCGTGAAGAACTAACTATAATGTCATATCCTTCTCCTTATATAGTCCTTCCCACAACTGACTTACTAATCAATAACTGGTTATGAGTCACAACTGTGACTCATATACTTCACATAACATAATAGCCACATGACTTAAAATAGGTTATGTGCAAAACTCACATGACTTTAACTAAGTCATGTGCACAAAACATCTTGTAACTCAAATGAGTTATTGTGTAATCAAATCAAATATAATAACTATGACTCACAAATGTGAGTCATTTGCATGAAAACCTTACAAACCTATGACTTCATAATTATGAGTCATGTGAAAACCCTTTTCTTTGCTAGGTTTGTAACACTAGCTCCCCCTTTCCTATAGCCTAAGTCCCATTAGGCCAATAGTCCCTCATCTTTTTTTTCTGTCAATCGGTTCAAGTATGTTGCTAATTTTCATAGCTCCTGATTGTTCCTTTCCACTGATTCTTTCAATAATTTGTTTTCCCTCTCTTTTCTTTCCAATTTCTCATTTGAAATTACTACCCTCCATTCTGCCCATCCTGCTCTTATTTGTTGGACTTTCACCATTTGTTCCAACCTTTTCTTTTCTTCATGTTCTTTCCCACATCTTTACTTGCCCTTCAAAGAGTCTTTTGTCTATTCAAGACTCATCTAGTATTGTTTGGAGATGGCTTATCTGATTGTATAAGCCTTTCATCATGTCTTGTTCTGTGGAGTTGGTATATGACATTGGTCATGGGTTTGTTGTTGCTGATTTTAGCAACACTGTATTGTCCACCTGATTGTATATCTCTTTGAATGTGTATGTGTGGATCAGTCTTGGTGGGATTTCTTCCTGTTCCTGGTTTTTCCAGGTCACATTCTTTTCTTTCTTGACCTTTGGACAAGATTTTTTGCCCCCTTCTTCTTCTCATTTTCGTCCTTGAAAACCCCACATGACTCATTGCTGGAAGATGTTGTTATTGCATAGTGATGATAGTGGCATCTGTGGGAGTGGTAAAATTGGTAAGAATACTGATTCTTCCCAGGTCATCATTGGTGTTGATAGGGGTGGTGATGCTAAGGGTATCCTGTGTTCCTCCCATGGCCAATAGTTTGCTCCTTCTTTCTCTGTAAAATGTATCAGGCATTGTTGTCATAGCATCCTGACCAGCTTTCTTGATTGTCCTTTTCTTGTCTGGGTATGACTTGTCTTGATACTGAGAGGTCTGCTAGATTGATCAAGTCATTGTTGCTTATTTGTTCTTCTTCCTTGACCAGGCTTTCCTGGGTTTTCTCAATGAAAGTTTTTGATTGCATATTTGGTATTACTAAAATTTTCAGCTAGGTACCACTCTAGATCGTGGTTGGAAGGATATCCAATCTACTTAGCATGATATTGCAGCTTACCAAAATGTTTTTGAAAATCAATAATCTGTTCAAGTTCATATTCTACTTCTCCTTCTATCTCTATAGGAGGAGGCAGGTCTTTTTGTTGTAAGGGTAGGGGATTGTTCTGATAAAGTTCGAGTTTGCTGAGGGGAGAAGCACCACTTTATATACTTTTCTTCCCACCCTTTCTAATATTTCATATTGTCCTAATTTTTTATAATCTAGCATTTTGGATGGTCTCATGGTGTGAATATCTTTCACTATTAGCCAGACTTTGTCTCCTGATTCTAGTCTTGGATATGGTTTTCTGTGCTGATCAGTATTTTCTTTCATCTTTTGTTGTGCTGAGATGATCTCTATCCTAATTATATTGTATAATTGACCTATTTCCTCTCTTTTCAATATTTTTATCATCGACTCATGACCCATAGGCTCATTAATGTGGTGATGTCCATAATTTGCATAGAATAATGTCATCTTAATTGTTTCCTGTATTGAGTTATTGTAGGCAAACTCCACAAATAGTAACCATTCTTTCCAATCCTTTTGGGAATAATCCATATATCCTTGTAGGAATTGTTGCAGTGAAGAATTTGTCCATTCTATTTGTCCATCTATTTGTGGGTGATAAGCTGTACTCAATTTTTGATTAATGTCCATCCCCTTTGTTATTTCTTTCCATAACTTTGAGCTAAATATTGATCCTCTATCTGTAACGGGGGTGCCCTAAGGGAAGATGGATCACAAGTTCATAACCACACTGAAGTGACTCAAAGATCAAAAAGTGAAAATCAACAGTAGAGTAAAGAAGAATCAAAATAGTAAAACTTAATATCATTAAGCTGCAGCTTTACTCAGTAAGTTTCTCGAGAGGTAGTTTATTGCCAGAGTAGAGTGGAACTCGCATATAGTTTAAGTAGAATATCATATACTGCCAGTTCCCACCCATCACTACTCTAACATAATCATGAGCATGCCCATCTCCTCCAGGCTGGCCAATACACACCACTTAGGACATTCTTCCTTGGTAGATATTGGTCTGCTCTGGCTAAATCTCCTTCCAACATTAAGTATTTCAGCACTACTTCTCTAATGCGACCACAGGAGAAAAACTCTTCATATCGTTGACATGCTAGTGGTGAACTATCATGCAACTGAGGAGATATACCATTTACGAACTCTCATACCCATATGCATTTCATCTATGCAAGCCTTTAGTAGACATAGCTCTCACAATCAAGCTGAACCTTCTACTCCATTCTAATCAAGTCTTTGCCTGATAGGAAAGTCTACTCAGCTCCCCCGGTGGGGTACCTTGGTGATTGGCCTGGTGGGTGCTACCCACAGTCAACTCCCTGAAAGCACCCCTACCATGATAAGAATCATGCTTTTAGAGTTCTCAAACAACTCCATTAGTCTTACAGCGATTGGGCACGAGTTGTATCTATGTGCGATTCACCTGCCCAGAGATGCTTCAACATCTTCTGGCCCACCCCGGGACTACCTGGGAGGCTCTGGACTACCCTTCTAGTATTACCTGAGTAACCCCTTCAGTTCTTGTCCGTTTTACACATATTTGCTACCAAAAGATAGCCCTCCTTCTGGAGCACATCCTATGCTCTCTCATATATCCTACGGACAGCATCCGGTCAGACGGACGGTGACAACCTATATGGTATTACAAGAGTACCTCCACTCAGTTCCTTTTGTAAGGAATAGAGCAACTCAATAACCGTAAGCCCATGATATGCGGTCCTCATGCTGGGGCCGCAGGGGGCGGGTTAGGAATACCTCTATAAAATCCTGGGACATTTGGAGCCCTGTAGCTCCTCCTATTGCCCCCCAAAGGCTACCAGGTTTGTTGCCTTTAGATTTTACTGGAGTGCCCAATCCTTATAGGATCGCCCCCTGCCCCAAGTAAGTACCTCTAAGTGCTAGGTAGGGTAACTTGGGTGCCATGTCAGGGTAACTCAGACCTTATGGTAGGGTAACCCGGACCTCATGTCAGGGTAACCCAGGCCTCATGTCAGGGTAACTTGTGCCTCATTATATGAGCCTTTCCTGAGACTGCCTTTTATACTACAATCTTATAGTATGCATAGTTGTCCACTATAGTGAACGAAACTACCCTTACCCATTGACCTCAAGGTCTCCAGTATGTGTGTAAGAATAGTTTACTGTAAGACACCCTCTGGTGGGTCATTACACTATCTGTGACAATATCTTTTGGCAATCTATGCAGTTTGAATATATTTTTCATGAATAGTTCCACAAATTGGATTATCTTTATGTCCTTGCGACAGGGAACAAAGTGTGATATTTTGGTCATGTGATCTACCACTACCCATATTACATCATAACTATTTGATACCAGTAGATTGGTAATAAAATCCATACTGATTGATTTTCATGGTTTTTCAGGTGCTTCTAGCAGGTGTAGTAGTCTATATAGTGCATGATGTATTGGTTTTATTCTTTGGTATATGTTGCAGTTTTTGATATATTGCTTGATATCTGTTCATATTTCTGGCCAATAGTAAGTTTTTTATACTAATTCTATAGTTTTTCCTGTTCTCCCATGACCACTTTGTAGTACAACATGGTTTTGCCTTATTTCTTTAGTCTTAATAGGTTCATCCTTTGGCAGCTATATTTTTCCTTTGTACCAAAGGTATCCCTTTTTCCATTCATATAGTCCTAGGGCTATCTTTGAAAATTCTTTATCCCCTCTCTCCAGACCCTGTCTTATTTTTCTCAATTGTTGATCTTTTTCAGATTTTTTCTTGATTTCATCCTTGATAGTAGTTTCCATTTCTTGTATTTCAGTGACATTGATTTCCTCCTTTCCTGATTCATATCCTTCATCCATGAATTCTTCTTTTGGTAACAAAACTTATTTTTATTGTGTTTTTCATTTGTCTCCTTCTCCTGAGAGGTTATCCGATCTTCTTGTAAGTGCATCTGGTTTTCCTCCTTCCATTCTTAGTTGGTATTCTATTTTGATATTATATTGGCTCAATTCCTCACTCTATTAGATTTGCCTCCCATTCAATTCTTTAGTAGTTGTAAATGATACTAGGTTTTTGTAGTCTGTGAGGATTTTTATTATATGTGGACTTCCTTCTGTATATTTCCACCACTCCTTCAATGTCTACATCATTGCTAACAGTTCCTTGTCATGAATGTCATAGTTGCATTCTACCTTGGTCATCATTTTTGTATGACATGCCACCAGTTTTCATATTCCATTTTTGTCTTATTGTAATATAATACCTGAACAGACATAATTGGATGCATTTGTTTCTATCATAATGGGCTGTTTAGGATTGAAATGATATAATATGGGTATTGTGGTAAGTTTTTTTTGAGTTCTTTGAAGGCTCTCTGAGCTTTCACTCACTACTCCCATTTCTGATTTTTCTTTGTTAATTCATATAAGGGTTTGGCTGTTCTGCTAAACCTTTCTATAAATCTCCAATAAAAATTGCAGAATCCTATAAAGGATTGTACTCTTTTGACTTTTCCTGGTGCCTTCCATTCTCTTATAGCTTACCTTTTCACAGGGTCCACTCTTACTCCTTCTTGGTTGATGATGAATCCTGGGTATTTTGTCTCTTTTTTGTGGAATTTGTATTTCATTGGTTTAAGTTTGATGCTAATTTCTTTTAATTTTTCTAGTATCTTGTGAATGTCCCTTTGGTGTTGTTCAATGTTATCAGAATAAATTAATAAGTCATCTAGGTAAGTGATACAAATAATATCTAAGTATTTGCTGAGGGCTGTATTTACCTATCGCTGGAATGTTGCTGGTGTATTTACTAATCCAAATAGCATAACAGTACATTCATTGAGCCTGTATCTGGTTCGAAAAGATATCTTCTATTTGTCTCCTTTCTGTATGTAAATATGGTAGTAGGCATCCTTAATATCTAATTTGGTAAAGTATCTTGCCTTTCCTAGGCGGTCCAGTGCTTCGCTTATGAGTGGTAGTAGATATCAGTCTTTTTGGGAGACTGCATTTAATCTTTGATAATCTATATATAGTCTTAATCCCCTGTCCTTTTTTTTGACAAATAGGATTGGGGCTCCCACTGATGAGGAAGATGGTCCGATCCATCTCCTGTCCAGGTTCTCTACCAGGTATTCTCTGAGTGCTTTCAACTCTTTTTCTCCTAGCTGGTATAGGTCCATGAATAGGGCTGTTTTCTCTTT
This sequence comes from Choiromyces venosus 120613-1, assembly GCA_003788595.2. Lineage (NCBI taxonomy): Eukaryota > Fungi > Ascomycota > Pezizomycetes > Pezizales > Tuberaceae > Choiromyces > Choiromyces venosus. Next base: position 300,434 of record ML120452.1, read on the forward strand.
TTCTAGTCCTATCTTATAGTCAGTATGATGGTGAGGGGGTAGGTCTGTCCTTTCTTTTTCCTCAAATAGTTCCAAGAATTTGTGGTACTCATTTGGTACTATATCTTTCATCAGACAATCCTTGCTTCTTTTCTTTTTTAAGTTAAGTTCCATGCTGATTATTGTGGCTACTAGCAAGGTTTTGTCTTTATTCTACCTTCAGATACCAGTCTGATCTCCTTTTCGGTACATTTTTTCAAATGCTCTTACAGAGATAAATGATATTTCAAGGTTTTTCTTTGGTAGTTTTTTTTCTTTCGAGTCAGTGCTACCAAACCCTGTATTTCCTCTCTTTATTTCTTTTATTTCTGGCACTTCTTACAAGTCTGTCATGACAATTCTTTCGATTATTAGCTGAGTGATGCTATCTCCCATTTTAACCTCATAGTCTTTTTCTGACAGATTTACCAATAGTACTTTAATTTCACCTATGTAGTCTGCATCGACTACTCTAGCATTGATGGTTAAACCTTTTTATTTTGTTAATCCACTTCTTACTGTAATGTGAGCCTAGGTATTCTCAGCAAGTTCCATGATAATTCCTGTTCCTATGGGTTTTTATCCTCATGCAAGAACAATAACTATTTTGGTACTGTATAAGTCATGACCTACCACTAGATATGATCCTTTCATTAGTATCTTTACTTCTCAGCTTAGTTTTTTTAATAACCACCCATTGGATTTCCCTGTTATCCTTGTCAATTTGTTGGATCTGGCTTTCTTGTTCCTCTTCCATATCCATAGATAAAATCTGACTTTTCAGATTTTCTGTAATTACTTGTTCCTCCTGTACCACATATACCATTAGAGAACTGTCTAGGCATATGGCCTTGAATCGTTCACTATCAAAGGTGACTTTTTCCTTTATCCAATCAATCCTTGGTCCATGATTCTTTAACCATCTCATTCCCAGAATTAGCTCATGCTTGACTAAGTTGGCCACAAAGAAGGTAGCCTTCTCTCTGTGGTTTCCTATGTCCATCGATAGTTCTGCTATCTGAGTAATAGGTCGTGCTTCTGAAATAGTACCATCTATCATATAAATGTCTCTCAGTTTGCCAATCTTCCTCAGAGGCAATTGATGTCTTATAGCAAAATTATGGTCTATAAAGTCCTCAATAGCTCCTGAGTTGATCATGGCATTTGTCATTATTTTTTGCTTCTCTTATTATGAAGTTGTACTTTGATCATAATGTGATGTGATTCATAGTTCAAGAGTCCTGTGTGACATGTTGTTGAGTGTAGTTGTGATATTTTGATGGTTTTTAATCTATTGTTCCTCAGACCACCTCCTACTGGGGACTTTCCTCATTTAAAGTCCCCTCTTCTCCTTCATTCTTTTCTACTTCTATGCTTCGCACTTTGATATTTTTGACTTGGTGTTAGGATCGCTTATTCTATCACTCCTAGTATACAACCGAGCAACAGGCAATGATGTTATATCAATCTTTATTAGATACTGTAATGGGGTTAATACTTAACTTGATATCTGCTGTTTGTATTTAATCTTCTTAAGACTAAGTTCTTATCCTTACTTAGTCTTCCTAAGACTAAGGTATTCATTCACTTTCTTCCTTGTCCTACAAGGAAGATATCTCGTTATGTTCTTTCTTTAATAAAGAGCGTAAAGGTGTTTTATATTCATAAAGTCGTATAGTTATATCTAGGAAATAACTTAGGTGGTTGTGTGAAGAACTAACTACTATGTCGTATCTTCCTCCTTATATAGTCCTTCCCACAACCCGCTTATAAATCAATAACTATTCATGAGTCACAATTGTGACTCATACATTCATGTAACATAATAACCACATGATCTTAATAGGTCATATGTGAAACTCACATGACTTCTAAACAAGTCATGTGTGCAAAACAATCATATAACTCAAATGAGTTATTGCTTAATCAAATCCAATATAACAACTATGACCTGCAAGTGTGAGTCATGTGTGAAACTCACATGACCTAATTGGTCATGTGCTCAAAACTGTTACAAACCTATGACCTCATAATCATGAGTCATGTGAAAGTTCTTTTCTATGCTAGGTTTGTAACACTTGGCAGTCTTGTACAAAATGTCCTTTGTTTCCACATTTGAAATATTACTTCTCTTCTCCTCTTTTTTAGAATTTATCATTTGGTAATCTTTAGAGTTTTCTATGATTTGTCACATCTAAGTCTATTGGTTCTCCTCTTGAAATAGTACTTGGAGTAGCTTAGAACATGCCATTGGTATTCCTTGGTGGGACTGGTTCATGTGTTTTACTGCTCTTATTCTGAAGGTGTTTGATAGTGGCTAGTTTGGTTTCTTTTTCTGTTACCCATCATGCTAGATCTTCCACTAAATCTGGTTCCTGATCTCTATGTCTATATTCATCCTATAGTTTCTTTGTCATACCCATCAACAGCCACTCCTTGGCTATTGTCTAGTCCAAATTAGCTTCTGTTGATGTTACCCTGAATTTATTCCAGTATTCTGTCATCATTATTGTTTCTTGGATCAGCTCTCTGAGTTTTATTCTTACTTCCTCTTGAGTGTTGATTGCTCCAAACTGAGTGCTTAGAGTTGTTCTGAAATCCAGTCATGTATGCCATATTATTTCAGTGGTTCCTTCTGTATAAGTTGTAAGCTAACTGCTGACATCTCCTCTTAACCGACTTGATGCATAGATTATTTCTTCTTTGTCATGTCCTTCAGTCCATCCTACTACAGCAAAGTAAACTTGTAGTTGAGCTAAACAATTTCATAACTTGCTTTGATCGACTGAGAAGGTTTCTGGTTCTTTGACCTTAGGTCTTTTGGTTCCTCCTCCCATAGCTTGTATGATTTGTTGGAGGTGTCCCAGTGTTAATTCTAGTATAGGGAGAGCTTCAGCTGAGGCATTTCCCCCTCCTTATCCTGCTTCACTCATCCTTTTATCTGTAGTTTCCATAGAGGAGGTTGATCCTTCCTGTGATCTTTCTTTTGGTGTAACTAGACTTGCTGCTCTTCCCCTTTTGGAGGCGGTTGTTGAAAGTATGTGTGTGACCTCTGGAAGTTCTAGGGATTGGTCTTCGTATTCAAAATCAATGTTATTATTGGATGTTGCTTTAGACGCAACCAAATATTAGGATCACCTATGAGATCACTCCTGTTATATAATCATGCAATAGGCACTGACATGATAATCTTATTATAATACTTGTCTTAATGGGGAATAAATACTCCAAGTCATATTTATTAGTTCTTACTTAATCTTCCTAAGAGTAAGTTTTTATATTCATTCGTATTCTTGCTTAGTCTTCCCAAGACTAAGTTTCTTTATTCACTTCCTCCTTATCCTATAAGGAAAATAACATTGAGTTTCTTTAGTAAAGAGCATAAAGGTAGTTTATATTCATAAAGTCATAAAGTTATACAGCCACTAGACAAAAGTCTGGGTGATGGTGCAATGTGAGACTGTCTGTGCCACTGTTACGATCGGCTATCGATCTCTCCATTCTTATATCTCGCAACAGGCAACGGTCTTATCGTTAGCTCCCTTCGAATGATAATACTTACTTATCTCTTATTGTATTCTCTGTTCTTCGAGAATTCTTAATACTTGTTATCTTACACTACGTCTTAGATATTGACTGTTGCCAATACTAAGTCCTTATAGCGCTAACTAGTATTCGTTCTGTCTCTTCTTCGTGATTGTTGATCTTTGTTGTAAAGAGCGTAAAGGTGTTTTATTGATAACTTATAAGATAGGAAATAACTTAGGTGGTTGCGTGAAGAACTAACTATCAGGTCCTACTGACCTCCTTATATAGTTCTTCCAGCAACCCGCTTACAAATCAAATGAGTCACAACTGTGATTCATGCATTTGCGTAACATATAACCTCATGACCATATTTGGTCATGCGTGAAAGTCCCATGACCTTAAAGGGGTCATGTGCGAAACCTCATGACTCGTATAAACGAAGTCATGCCTCTTAATCCTCATGACTCATAGGCGTACCTATGAGTCAATGCTCAACATACCAATCAAATTCAAACATAAACAACTATGACTCACAACTGTGAGTCATGTGAAACCCTATGACTCGTACGTGAGTCATAGTGTGAAAACATAATATCATATGACTCAACTGAGTCATGTGAAAAACCTTTAACAAATGAAATACTATGACATACAATTGTATGTCATGTGAAACCATTACAAACCATGCCGGGTTTGTAATACTAGCTCCCCTCTCCCTAAATCCTCAGTCCCTTGAGGATTCACGATGGTATCCTTCATAGTACACATCTTTCTTTATGTTTCTGCAGATGTGTGCCATGTCCCCCACAATCCTACTAAACCTTTTCTCTTCCTCCTTCCTCGCATAGCGTTCTCTTGCTAGCTCTCTTTCCAGGGCTCGGATCCTGATATCCTTGCCTGCTATCTCTCCTTTTGACCATTTCTTATGCTCCTTCAGCTTTTCAATTTCCTCTTCTTTTTCCTCGACTTTTCTCTTCAGGGTTTCCTTCATCTCGAAGGAATCGGTATGGGTTATCGTTGGACAGCTTTCCAACTGTTTTCCATCTTTCTTGACCTTGGGTCAAGATTTTTTGCCCCCCTTTCTCTTTGTTTTCGTCCCTGAAAACCTTACTTGTTTTGCCGTTAAAAGGATGTTGTTGTCGCATGGCGACTGGGGTGGTGTTCTCGGGGGTGGTGACGTTTCTTCCCATGTCATCATGGGTGGTTCGAGTGGTTGTAGGGGGGATCTGAATTTTTTCGGCCAGTAATCGGCCCCTTCTTTTTCGGTAAAGTGTACTTGGCATCCATCGTCGAAACAGCCCGTCCAGTTTCCCTGATTGTGTTTTGCTTGTTCGGGTGTAATTGGCTTGGATGCGGGGAGATCGACTAGATTGATCCAATCTTTGTCGCTCATTTGTTCTTCCTCTTTGACCAGGCTTTCCTGGGTTTTTTCGGTGAAAGTGTTCAATTGCATATTTTGCGTTACTGAAGTTTTCTGCTGGGTACCACTCCTGGTCGTGTTGTGCAGTGTAACCGGTCCACTTGGCTCGGTATTGCAGTTTTCCGTAGTGTAGTCTTGAATCGATAATTTGATCAAGTTCATATTCGTTTTCTCCCTCTATTTCAATCGGAGGAGGGGGAAGTTTCTTTTGTGAGGGTAGAGGATTGTCTAAATAAAGTTCGAGTTTGCTAATGTGGAAGACTGGGTGTTTCGTTTTCATTGAGGTTGGGAGGTCTAGCTTATAAGCTTTTTCTCCAATTTTTTCAATGATCTTGTATGGTCCAATTTTCCGGTAATCCAGTTTCTTTGATGGCCTTGTGGTTTGAATATCTTTCGTCATTAACCAGACTTTGTCTCCTGTTTTTAGTCTTGGATCGGGTTTTCTGTGGCGATCGTTGTTTTCCTTCATTCTGTCTTGCGCCGTTTGGATTTCTGTCTGGATAAGTCCGTGTAGTCTACTGATATCTTGTTTCTCTAGTATTCCCGGTAATCCTGTATGTCCCATGGGTTCGTTGATGGGGTGATGTCCATAGTTCGCATAGAAGGGTGTTGTCTTAATGACGTCTTGTCTCGTGTTATTGTATGCAAATTCCGCAAATGATAGCCATCCTTCCCAATCTTGTTGGGAGTATTCCACGTATGCCCTTAAGAATTGTTCTAGTGAGGCATTTGTTCTTTCTGTTTGACCGTCCATTTGGGGGTGAAATGCTGTGCTTATCTTTCGGGTGATGTCCAATCCTTTGGTCATTTCTTTCCATAGGTCCGATGTGAATATTGATCCTCTGTCGCTGATGATGTCTTTCGGTAATCCATGCAGTTTGAAAATATTTTTCATAAACAGTTGTGTAAATTCTCCAGTTTTCATATCTTTTCGGCAGGGTATGAAATGAACCATCTTGGTCAGGCGATCCACAATGACCCATATGGCGTCATAGTTGTTCAATAGTGGCAAGTCTGTGATGAAATCCATACTGATGGATTTCCATGGTTTCTCTGGTATTTGTAATGGTTGCAATAGTCCATATGGCGCATGACGGCTTGGTTTTATTCTTTGACACGTGTCGCAGTTTTTGACATATCGCTTAATGTCTTGGTGCATGCCTGGCCAGTAGTATGTTCGTTATGTTAATTCCAGTGTTTTGGCTATTCCACCGTGTCCATTTTGTGGTGTGTCGTGATTTCTTCTTATTGCTTCGGTTCTTATTGGTTCGTCTTCTGGTAGCCAGATTTTTCCTTCATACCACATGTATCCTTCCTTCCAGTCGCATGATCCTAGTGCCACTTTCGGGTATTCTTTATCCTTTCTTTCTATGGCTTTTCGAATATCTTGTAGCAACACATCTTGTGATGTTTTTTCTTTGATATTCTTTTCGGTTCCGTGGTCTTCTATTGTCCATAGTTCCATAGCATTGATTTCTTCTGAACCCGAAGCATATCCTTCATCCACAAAGAATTGTTCTTTTGGTAACAGGATTCTTTGTCATTGCGTAATGCGATCGTCTCCTCCCGTTGGTATGTCATTTGTTCTTCTTGTAAGGGCATCCGGTTTTGCCCCTTCCTTGCCTGGTCGATATTCAATTTTGATGTCGTATTGACTTAGCTCTTCGCTCCATCTTATTTGTCTCCCATTCAGGGCCTTAGTAGTTGTGAATGGGACAAGGTTCTT
>ML120452.1:307595-319831 GCA_003788595.2 Choiromyces venosus 120613-1
TCTGTAGAAGTTGCAGAATCCTACAAAGCTCTGGATGTCTTTGACCTTTTCAGGTGTTGTCCATACTTTTATGGCATCTGTTTTGGTAGGATCTGTTTGGACTCCCTCAGAGTTGATGATAAATCCTAGGTATTCGGTTTTGTTTTTGTGGAATTCGCATTTTGTGGGTTTGAGGCGAACTCCAATTTCCTTGAGCTTTGCTAGTATCATGGCCATGTCCTTTTGTTGTTGTTCCATGGTGTCCGAATATATCAATAGGTCATCCAGGTAAGCTATGCAGTTGACATCCAAATACTTGCTAAGTGCATTATTGACCCATCGTTGGAAGGTTGCCGGTGCATTAGCTAGTCCGAATGGCATGACCATATATTCATATAGTCCGTATCGTGTCCTAAATGCTGTCTTCCATTCGTCTCCCTTGGATATCCGTATGTGTTGATATGCATCCTTGATGTCGAGTTTGGTGAAGTATTTCGCCGTTTGCAATCGATCCAAGGCTTCGCTTATCAATGGTAACGGGTATCTGTCCTTTTTTGATACTGCATTTAGGCCTCTGTAATCCACGCAAAGCCTTAATCCTCCATTTTTCTTCTTGACAAAGAGTATGGGTGCTCCTGCTGATGAGGACGAAGGTCTTATCTATTGTCTTTCTAGGTTCTTTTCCAGGTATTCTCTGAGTTCCTTAAGTTCTTCCCCTCTTAAGGGGTAGAGTTTCATGAATGGTGGCTGTGCTTCCATTTCAATCTTGTGGTTTGCTGTCCTATGTGGTGGTAACTCCGTTCTTTCTTTTTCTTCAAATATGTCTAAGAAGTTGTGATATTCTTTAGGCACTATTTGTCTTAAGGTTTCTTTTCCGCCCTTTCCTTTCTTTTGCAGGGCTAATTCGGTGCTAATCGTTGTAGCCGCCAGCGTGAGTTTTGCATCGTCCCATTTTAGGATTCCAGTGACTTCTCCTTTTTTGTGCATCCTTCCAAATGCTTGCGCTGAGATGAAAGCAATCGATAGTTTTTTCTTATTCTGGGACGGTTCTTCTTCTTGGTGATCTGTACAGCCAAATCCTTTGTCGCTCCTTTCTGTGGTTTGAAGTTGTTGTACCTCCTTGAAGGGTGTGGAAACTATTTTTTCAACAATTATCTGGGCGATCTTATCTCCTTTGTGGACCTCATAATCCACTTCTGACAGGTTTACCAATAGGACCCGAATTTCTCCTGTATAGTCTGCATCTATGACTCCAGCATTAATGGTAAGGCCGTTTTTGCTTGCCAAACCACTTCTGGGTGCGATGCGGGCATAGGTATTTTCCGGAAGTCCCATTGAGATTCCTGTTCCCAGGAGCTTTTGTCCCCTTGCTGGGATTGTTGCTTCTTTCTATGCTGAACAAGTCACTTCCTGCAGCCTTTTGCGAACCTTTCATAGGTATCTTCACATCTTCTCTCAGCCTTTTGACCATGACTTCATAGTTTGGTCCTTCCTTAGTGCTGATCCTTAGAATCTGACTTTTCAGATTCTCCTGAATTGCTTCCTTTTCTGGTACTGCATATACCGTTGGGGAGGCATCAAGGCATACTGCCTTACACCTATCGCTATCGAAGGTGATTTCTTCTTTTCTCCAATTGATCCTTGGGTTGTGGTCTTTTAACCATGTCATGCCAAGGATGACTTCATGTTTGACAAGGTTTGCCACTAGGAAAGTTGCTTTCTCTTTGTGGCTTCCGATGTCCATAGGGATTTCTGTGACATGGGTGATTGGTCCGGCATCCGATACCATTCCATCTACCATGTATATATCCCTTGGTCTTTCTACTTTTGTCAAGGGTAACTGATGGCTTATAGCGAAGTTGCGGTCTATAAAATCTTCAGTTGCCCCCGAGTCGATCATTGCGTTGGTTGGTATCTGTTGTTGTTTGTTGTAGAGTTGTACTTTGACCATGATGTGGTCTGATTCGAGGTTCCTTAGTTCTTTGTTGGTCAAAGTGGTGTTGAGGTATGTGGTTTTGATGTTTTTTGCTTTGTCGTCCCCCGGTCCATCTCTTCCTGAGGACGTCTTTAGCCTTTTGGTGGGTTTTGTTTGGCTGTCCCCAGGACCATCTATTCCTGGAGACTTTCGTCATTTAAAGCCTCTTCCTGCTCTTTTTCCACATCCAGTTCTCTGATCTTTGGTCCCTTAGTGTTGGATTTCTTGACTCGACAGTCTTTTGCCATATGTCCCTTCCTTCCACACTGATAGCACAATCCTTCTTTCATCCGCTTTCTCCATTCTTCCTGGGGTAGCCTTTGGTACCTCCTTCTATTTGTAGCATCCAGATCCATCGCATCTCCTCGTTGTGGCTCCTTAGGTGTCGTTTTGAAGGTGCCATTGTTGTTTCTCAGAGTGTCATGTGTTTGGTTGTCTTGGGTTCCTTTCTGGATATGCTTTACCATGGCCATCTTGGTTTCCATGGTAATTGCCCATCTCGCTAGTTGTTCTGTGTTTTGGAATACAGTGGTATCTCTTCCCCAAGCAGTTGATAGTGTTGTATCCATTCCCGCTAGTAGCCATTCTCCCTTTGTTGCTTCGTCCAATTCGGCCTCGGTGGCCATCATTCTGAAACTGTTCCAATATTCCGTCACAGATCTGGTTCCCTGTCTTAATTTTTTAAGCTTCATTCGGGCTTCTCCTCTGGCGTCTATGGCCCCGAATTGTTCCTTGATGGATGTCTGGAAGAGTTCCCAAGATCCATCCCATGGTTGTGCTATACTTCCTTCTGCATAAGGTGTAATCCAATTACCTGCATCTCCTCTTAGCAGGCTTGTCGTGTATACTATCTTGTCCGTGTCATGGTTATCATGCCATCCTATAGCTTGGAAATATACTCTTAATTTAGCTAGCCATGTCCGTAGTTTGCTTCTGTCTCCCTCAAAGGTTTCTGGTTTTTCTGTTTTAGGTCTTCTTTCTGCTTGTAATCCTGCTAGGATTTGCGTTAGTTGTTCTGCTGTTAGTATCATAGGTAATACCTGTCCTTGTTCTTCTTCTCCTCCTTCATTTCCCGGTGGGGGGTTCATCTGTTCATCTCCTGCCGCTTCGGCCATTGTTGTTGTTGGGTGTTGCTTGTAGACGCAACCAAATGTTACGATCGGCTATCAATCTCTCCTTTTGTATATCTCGCAACAGGCAACGGTCTTATCGTTAGCTCCCTTCGAATGATAATACTTACTTATCTCTTATTGTATTCTCTGTTCTTCGAGAATTCTTAATACTTGTTATCTTACACTACATCTTAGATATTGACTGTTGCCAATACTAAGTCCTTATAGTGCTAAGTAGTATTCGTTCTGTCTCTTCTTCGTGATTGTTGATCTTTGTTGTAAAGAGCGTAAAGGTGTTTTATTGATAACTTATAAGATAGGAAATAACTTAGGTGGTTGCGTGAAGAACTAACTATCAGGTCCTACTGACCTCCTTATATAGTTCTTCCAGCAACCCGCTTACAAATCAAATGAGTCACAACTGTGATTCATGCATTTGCGTAACATATAACCTCATGACCATATTTGGTCATGCGTGAAAGTCCCATGACCTTAAGGGGTCATGTGCGAAACCTCATGACTCGTATAAACGAAGTCATGCCTCTTAATCCTCATGACTCATAGGCGTACCTATGAGTCAATGCTCAACATACCAATCAAATTCAAACATAAACAACTATGACTCACAACTGTGAGTCATGTGAAACCCTATGACTCGTACTTGAGTCATAGTGTGAAAACATATCATCGTATGACTCAACCGAGTCATGTGAAAAACTTTTAACAAATGAAATACTATGACATACAATTGTATGTCCTGTGAAACCATTACAAACCATGCTGGGTTTGTAATAGCCACTCCAAATTGTGTAATACTGTACACCCCCCCTCCCCCTCACCAAATGCCCAGAAACAATGAAGAAAAACATTGGATGAAATATTAAAAATTAAAAATTAGAAGCTATGTACAAAAACAAAAAATTAAATACTAAAAATTAAAAGTCCACCTAGCTAGTATCTAGTATATCAACCTTTAGTATCAATAACTGCTGCAACTCTAGAGGGCATGGAGCACCAAAGCTGTTTGAAAAAAGAATCTGGAATAGTTGCCCATATAATAGACAGCACTTTTGCCAGCCATTTCCGGATCTTGTTGGGGCCCCCTTTGGTGTCTAGAATATCGGGGTATTAGAGGTAGAGGCATCACTTGAGCTCAACCCATGAGTGCTCGATGGGGTTGAGATCAGGCAATAGAGAGGGGTGATCTTTGAGGTCGATCACATTGTCAGCAAACCACTGGTGAGTGTCCTTAGCGGTATGAACCCAAGCCTTGTCTTACTGGAATAAGGGTTCTCCAACCTCCCATGCAATCTCCTGCATGATGAGTGGAATATGTCTATCTAAAAGAGTAATGTAAACCCATCAGTCTACTTTACTCTTGAAGATAGGCACCAAGGGACCCTGCCGACCACACCAAAAGTATCCCCACACCATTAAGCTAACCTCATTGGGTTTCCCTCTTAGCTTGATGCAATTGGCAAGCCACTTCTCCTCTGGTGTGCAAAAAACTGTTCCTGGGCTGAGTTGGCGGACTTCCTAATGGTGCACTCATCATCATAGAGTATACCCTCAAAGTCCTGAGCAATCCAATCGTTTCGTGCAAGAGCCCATTCTAACCTCTTTTTGGCATGGCTAACTGTCAACTGAGGGCAGGTTTGTATAAGCCATTATTTAATATTGGCTTCACATAGAACTTGGTCAATCATATGGATAGAGACATGGGAGACATGCTGATTCCAGAGTTCTAATCATGTCATGCTCCTATCTTTAGTGGCTGCATGGACTATAGCTCAGCACTCCCTCTGGCTGAGGATAATTGGCCTTCCAGAATGGGGAGTATTCTCTATGTGGACTCGATCACATGTCCAGGTGAGGAAGTTGTGGACAGTAGACTAGGGGCAATTCACAAGCATAGCAACAGCCAGTACTTTTTCAAAAATGTGGAAAAAGGCAATTATCATACCCTTTTCCATATCTGACATCTCTCTCTGAGCCATCTTTAGCTTATGGCATGAAATGAAATTCTTCTTGAGTGGCATTTTGGTGTCACATTCTCTAATATCTATACACTTCACCCCACCACAATTGCTGAGTAATAGCTGACTCAGCATTACCAAGACTTTTGTCTAGTGGCTGTATCTTAGGAAATAACTTAGGTGGTTGCGTGAAGAACTAACTATAATATTATATCCTCCTCCTTATATAGTCCTTCCTACAACCCACTTACTAATCAATAACTTATTATGAGTCACAACTGTGACTCATATACTTCACGTAATATAATAGTCACATGACTTAAAATAGGTCATGTGCAAAACTCACATGACTTTAACTAAGTCATGTGTGCAAAACATCTTATAACTCAAATGAGTTATTTTGCAATCAAATTAAATATAACTATGACTCACAAATGTGAGTCATGTGCATGAAAACCTTACAAACCTATGAATTCATAATTATGAGTCATGTGAAAACACTTTTCTTCACTAGGTTTGTAATACTATCCCCTGTATTGACTCAGGAATATAGGTCAAAGCTATGCTTTACCAGCTCCCCAGACTTGTGGAGGTCCAGCATCAATAATCATAGTTGATAATAGAAGAGTAGTTCTATATCATCCATACCTCTTGCTACAATATAAGGCTTATATTAATATTGAAGTATGTGGATCAATTCATGCCATCAAGTATATCTATAAGTATATTTACAAAGGTAATGATAAAGTGACAGCTCATGTCAATATACAAACTCTGGACCTGGAAAATGAAATTAACTGCTACCTTCATGGACAATATATTGAGCAAATAGAGGTAATGTGGTAACTGTTTGAGTATGGAACTTATGAGGAATAGCCTCTTGTATAATATCTTATTATCCATCTCTCAGGGGACCAATCAGTATATGTCTCAGACTAGGCAGATCATGATTTAGTAAGGCAAAGGATAAAAGATTCTATTTTAATATTCACTACATTTCTAAAGTATAATTTGGAAAATAAGGATGATCGTGAATACTTATATCATGAATTCCTAGAGTACTTTATATTTGTGCATAAAATGAGTGGGAAGAAGAGTCAATAAGGAGTATCTATTGATCAAATATTCTCTGCCAGTCCCTTCATAGGAGAAAAGTACTATCTGAAGCTTTTGTTGACAGTAACATGAGGTCCAAAAAGCTTTCAAGACCTTTAAACAATAGTTAATACTGAACATCTAACTATTAAATTAGCTTACATGGTACTTAGATTATTAGAGGATGATGAAGAATAAGTTTCTTTATTTTGAGAGGGATTATTATGAACCAACTAGTTGGAGCACAACTTGGAGAAATATTAATCAGGGATAAGGTTTCACATGACTCATAAGGTATATGAGTCATACATTATATGTTAGGCTGATCAGCAAGGTTGTAATGTGATCTGTACTTGGTCAAGTACTATAATCATAGTAGTAATAAGTATAATAGATAAGACTGATGGGCACTAACTAGTAGAGCTGAGCATAGTAGTATCTAAGGAAGTCTTCAGGAGGTCAGATGACTAATGTCTTATTCCAGACTCAAAGTGCATAGAGGGCCATAGCAGCCAAAAGGATAAAGTAAGGACTCACATAAGTAGCTATTCAGCCAAGTATATTTAAGAATAGCTGTCTGCTAAAGTCTGCTGTCCAAAATACCTAACTCAACAGATACTTTAAATAACATGATTGTCTACTATTATGGTATAATAAAATATAAAGATAATATTGAATGATATATCTTGAACCTACATAAAACAAACATTGTATCAAATAATAAGTTAAAACAAAGATAATATCAAATAATACATCTTGAAACCAAACATAAAATAAATATTATATCAAATGATAAAGTAAAACAAAGATGATATCAAATAATATATCTTGAAATAAAACTTAAAACAAATATTATATCAAACACTAAAGTAAAACAAAGATGATCCTCATGTAAAGACCTCTAACCTATCAGCTAAAAAAAAGACTGCATCTGTTGCAAGAGCCCTACATCCTGATAGTACTCAATTGAGTCCTGCACCCAGTGCATCAGGTGCATCCTGAGTTTTGTTGTAGTCTTCAGTGGCGCCTGATGCATCCTGATTTTAGAAGTAACACTCAGTTGCATCCTGAGTTTGGACACCATACTTGGTTGTGCTCATTGTATCCTGAGTTTGGATGTGACACCCAATCATATTCTGAACTTGAATAGAATACTTGGTTGTGTCTAATACATCTTGAGTTTGGATCCAATACCTGGTCATACCCAGAGTTAGAATGCAATAATTGGTTGGAGGCTGTATAATTAGAGATTAGATATGATGCCTAGTTGAGTCTAAATGTTACGATTGGCTATAAGATCACTTCTTTCTTATATCTCGCAACAGGCAACGAGCCTGTCGTTAGTTTTTGTCTTAGAGATAATACTCACCTATCTCTTGTTGTATTCTCTTTCCTTCGAGAATTCCCAATACTTGTTATCTTACACCACATCTTAGACATTGACCGTTGTCAATACTAAGTCCTTATAGTGCTAACTAGTATTGATTCTGTTCTTCTTCGTGATTGTTGGCCTTTGTAGTAAAGAGCGTAAAGGTATTTTATTGGTAACTTATAAGATAGGAAATAACTTAGGTGGTTGCATGAAGAACTAACTATCAGGTCCTATCGACCTCCTTATATAGTTCTTCCAGCAACCCGCTTACAAATCAAATGAGTCACAACTGTGACTCATGCACTCGTGTAACATATAACCTCATAACCATACTTGGTCATGCGCGAAAGTCCCATGACCTTAAAGGGGTCATGTGCGAAACCTCATGACTCGTATAAATGAAGTCATACCTCTTAATCCTCATGACTCATAGGCGCACCTATGAGTCAACTCTCAACATATCAATCAAATTCAAACATAAACAACTATGACTCACAATTGTGAATCATATAAAACCCTATGACTCATATGTGAGTCATAGTGCGAAACATAATATCATATGACTCAATCGAGTCATGTGCAAAACCTTTAACAAATAAAATACTATGACATATAATTGTATGTCATGTGAAACCATTACAAACCATGTCGGGTTTGTAATACTAGCTCCCCTCTCCCTAAATCCTCAGTCCCTTGAGGATTCATGATGGTATCCTTCATAGTACATATCTTTTCTTATGTTTCTGCGGATGTGTGCCATATCCCCTGCAATCCTACTGAACCTTTTTTCTTCCTCCTTCCTCGCATAGCGTTCTCTTGCTAGCTCTCTTTCCAGGGCTCGAATCCTGATATCCTTGCCTGCTATCTCTCCTTTTGACCATTTCTTATGTACCTCCAGCTTTGCAATTTGCTCCTCCTTTTCCTTGACCTTTCTCTTCAAGGTTTCCTTCATCTCGAAGGAATCGGTATGGGTTATCATTGGACGATTTTCTAACTGTTCTCCATCTTTCTTGTCCTTGGGCCAAGATTTTTTGCCCCCTCTTCTCTTTGTTTTTGTCCCTGAAAACCTTGTTTGCTTTGCCATTAAAAGGATGTTGTTGTCGCATGGCGACTGGGGTGGTGTTCTCGGGGACAACGATGTTTCTTCCCATGTTGTCATGGGTGGTTGGAGTGGTGGTAGGGGGGTTCTGTGCTTCTTCGGCCAGTAATTGGCCCCTTCTTTTTCCGTAAAGTGTACTTGGCATCCATCGTCTAAGCAACCAGTCCAGTTTTTCTGGTTGTGTTCTTCTTGTTCATGTGTAATTGGCATGGATGTGGGGAGATCGGCTAGGTTGATCCAGTCCTTGTCACTCATTTGTTCCTCCTCTTTGACCAGGTTTCCGTGGGTTTTTTCGGTGAAAGTGTTCGATTGCATGTTTAGCGTTGCTAAAATTCTCTGCTGGGTACCACTCTTGGTCGTGTTGCGCAGAGTAACCGGTTCACTTGGCTCGGTATTGTAGTTTTCCGTAATGTAGTCTTGAATCGACTATTTGATCGAGTTCGTATTCGTCTTCTCCTTCTATCTCGATAGGAGGAGGGGGAAGTTTCTTTTGTGAGGGTAGAGGATTGTTCGAATAAAGTTTGAGTTTGCTGATGTGGAAGACTGGATGTTTTGTTTTCATTGAGGCTGGGAGGTTTAGCTTATAAGCTTTTTCTCCAATTTTTTCGATGATCCTGTACAGTCCTATTTTGCGATAATCCAGTTTCTTTGATGGCCTCATGGTCTGGATATCTTTTGTAATTAACCAGACTTTATCTCCTGATTCCAATCTTGGATCGGGTTTTCTGTAATGATGATTGTTTTCCTTCATTTTATCTTGTGCCATTCTTATTTCTGTTTTGATGAGTCCATGTAGTCGGCTGATATCGTCCTTTTCCAATATTCCTGGTAAGCCTATGTGTCCCATGGGTTCATTGATGGGGTGATGTCCATAATTTGCATAGAAGGGTGTTGTCTTGATGACGTCTTGTTTTGTATTGTTGTATGCAAATTCTGCAAATGATAGCCATCCTTCACAGTCTTGTTGGGAGTATTCCACATATGCTCTTAGGAATTGTTCGAGTGAGGCATTCGTTCGTTCTATTTGACCATCCATTTGGGGGTGAAATGCCATGCTTATCTTTCGTGTGATGTCCAATCCTTTAGTCATTTCTTTCCATAGGTCTGATGTGAATATTGATCCCCTATCGCTGATGATATCTTTCGGTAATCCATGTAGTTTGAAAACATTTTTCATAAACAATTGCGTAAATTATTTTGTTTTCATATCCTTCTGACAGGGTATGAAATGAGCCATCTTGGTTAATCGATCCACAATGACCCATATTGCATCATAGTTGTTCGATAGTGGCAAGTCTATGATGAAATCCATACTGATGGATTTCCATGGTTTTTCTGGTATTTGTAGTGGTTGCAATAGTCCATAAGGCGCGTGATGACTTGGTTTTGTCTGTTGACACATGTCGCAGTTTTTGACATATCACTTAATATCTTGGCGCATTCCTGGCCAATAGTATGTTCGTTGTGTCAATTCAAATGTTTTGGCTGTTCCACCATGTCCATTCTGTGGTGTGTCATGATTCCTTCTTATCGCTTCGGTTCTTATTGGTTCATTTTCTGGTAACCAGATTTTTCCTTCATACCACATGTATCCTTCCTTCCAGTCGCATGATCCTAGTGCCACCTTCAGGTATTCTTTATCCTTTCTTTCTATGGCTTTTCGAATATCTTGTAGCAACCCATCCTGTGATGTCTTTTCCTTGATATTCTTTTCGGTTCCTTGGTCTTCTATTGTCCATAGTTCCATAGTATTGATTTCTTCTCAACCCGAAGCATATCCTTCATTCACAAAGAATTGTTCTTTTGGTAACAGAATCCTTTGTCATTGCGTAATGTGATCATCTCCTTCCGTTAGTATGTCATTTGTTCTTCTTATAAGGGCATCCAGTTTTGCCCCCTTCCTTGCCTGGTTGATATTCAATTTTGATGTTGTATTGACTTAGCTCTTCACTCTATCTTATTTGTCTTCCATTCAGGGCTTTGGTAGTTGTGAATAGGACAAGGTTCTTGTAGTTTGTGAGGATTTTGACTGTATGAGGGCTTCCTTGTGCATATTTCCTCCATTCCTTAAGGGCTTGCATGATTGCAAGGAGTTCTTTGTCATGTATGTCATACTTGCATTCTGCCTTGGTCATTGTTTTTGACCAGTAGGCTATTGGTTTCCACAGTGCTTCCTTATCTTGTTGCGATATTATTCCTGAACAGATGTAATTAGATGCGTCAGTTTCAATCATAATAGGTGCCTCCGGGTCGAAGTGTCTTAGTATTGGGGTTGTGGTAAGTCTTTCTTTAATACTTTCGAAAGCCTTTTGCCCTTGCTCTTCCCATTCCCACTTCTGATTTTTCTTTGTTCTGTTGTATAGTGGTTTTGCTATTCTGCTGAATCCTTATATAAACCTTCGATAGAAGTTGCAGAATCCCACAAAGCTTTGAATGTCTTTGACCTTTTCTGGTATTGTCCATACTTTTATGGCATCTGTTTTGGTAGGATCCGTTTGGACTCCTTCAGAGTTGATGATGAATCATAGGTATTCGGTTTCTTCCTTGTGGAATTCGCATTTTGTAGGTTTGAGGCGAACTCCAATTTCCTTGAGTTTTGCAAGTATCATGGCCACGTCCTTTCGATGTTGTTCCATGGTATCTGAGTATATTAATAGGTCATCCAGGTAAGCTATGCAGTTGAGTATCTACGTCTGATATGTCCACTTTAAGCCCAGGATAACCATTTGGACAGTCTTCATTTAATACTTCAGGTGTTTCCTCTATTCTAGCGGGTCTATTAATAACTTTTTTATCAGAGTTGTGGTAAGTTCCTCCATGTTGTTGAAGTTGGGTGTCTTTCCCCGTTGGTTCCTAAGTCATCGTGTCTAGTGGTTCTCCTTCTTGGTAGAGTCCTGTTCTTTTTTGATAGCTATCGAAAGTAGAGTCGTGTTCGTAAGCCGTCCTACGTGTTTTTTCCTCTTTAGTGGCCTTAGGATTTTACCCTACTACGTTCTGAGTGCGACCGCCGATGCTGTTAATCGTGTCTTGATCGGGACGTTTTCTTTCCTTTCCCGTCTTTTCTTTGGAATTCTGTTTATCACGGATTTCTCATAGTGTTGAAGAATCTGTATAAACTTCTTTTTCTTTCTTGGCTCAACGGTGGTGTATCCCGTCGTCTGGTGTTCTAGCTTTGTCTTCGTGGCGGTGGTAAGTACTTTGAGATGGGGAATCCTCCCCTTCTTGAGTTCCTTGAGTCTCTTATGGACCTTTTCTTGGATCTTTCTACTACCTATTCTGGAAGCAGGAGTAGTCGTCCTCGTGGGTATGAGAAGTAGTTCTTTTTTCTACCTCCTAATTCCGAAACACACCTGATATCTCCGGATTTACGTCAATAGTTTTTTCCTGGCTATAGGTAATGGTAACTATTCGTTTCGGAACCTGGCTGACGTTTGCCGCTTTATAAAGTGGTTTGAGCTATAGTTCCTACGGATAGTTGTATATTCCTAACGGTTTCCTCTGCTTACCTTTTGTCGTAAGTCTTGTTCTATGCCTGATATACTTATATACCAGTACGGTAAGCCTGATCGATTACTTGGCCGTTGGAAGGTTGCTACCCAGTTATTACGTGAATCGTTTATAAACCTAC
>ML120452.1:319856-394896 GCA_003788595.2 Choiromyces venosus 120613-1
ACCGTACTGTACCGATTTTCTAGTGTTGGGTTCCTAGCTGACCGCTTTTCTCCTTTAGTGGAAGCTATCGCTGTCCACATTCCGTCATACGGAACTACGGAGGGGCTGCCATAACAATGCGTCATGGTTTTTTCCTTGGTTTCAATGTGCTCTTAGATTTTTCCTTCTGAAGATTGGTAGTGGTGATTCTTTCTTGGTTTGATCCTTTGGTCTCAGTTTTGCGACTCTCTTCTGCAGCTTCTATGGAGTGCTTTGCAATCGGTGTTCCGATTTACCGTCACTGGACAAGTCGTATCTTCTTCGTTGTATATGGTCAGTTCCGCTGTTTTCGAGGTAGGTTGTCCTTCGAGAGGTATCCTGTATGGTCTCTTGTGGATACGGACGTAGCGTGGGTCCTTCACTGAGCCGTTCGTTTTTACCGGAATGGTCATTACGACCTCAGTATCTACGTCTGATATGTTCTCTTTAAGCCCATGATAACCATTTGGTCAGTCTTCACCTAATACTTCAGGTGTTTCCTCTATTCTAGCGTGTCTATTAACACCTTCTTTTGAATCACTGTTTTGGTAAGTTCACTCGGATACCGTTGTTGCCGTTGGGTGTCTTTGCTCGTTGGTTCCTAAACTTTCTTCGTGCCTCGTGGTTCTCCTTCTTGGTTGAGCTCTTGTTCTTTTTNGATAGTTCTCGAAAAGCGAGTCGTGTTCGATAACCGTGCTACGTGTTTTTCGTTTTTTGTGATCTATAGGATTTTACCCGTACTACATTCTGCGTAGTTATACGTCGATGTTGTTAGTCGTGACTCGATCGTAATGTTTTCTTTCCCTTCCGACTAGTTTTCTTTGAAACTTCGTCTTGTTACGGATTCCTTATAGTGTTGAAGAGGTAATCCCGCCGTATGAGTTTAATTCAAGTATATCATCTCTCTAGCTTCCGATGGATGACCTCCCCACAAGTGTGGGGGGTCTTTGTTATCCTCAAACTTCTCTAGTTTCGATTCGTTCCGTTTATAAGAGTCCCAGTTTCCACAAGCGTGAATTCTTTCAATTCTCCAAAAACTGCCTTCATGAATCTATCATACCCTCAACCAACATCGGGCGCTATTGGGTCTGCGCCTTATATTTATAGCTCCATGAGGGTCGATAGTCTTTGTAGTTCGTTGCCTCTTCTCTAGAATAATTATATAAATAATGGAATGAGAACTCTTTTGATAATAATGTGTATAGGAAATATTTTATGAAGCCCTTTATGCTCGGATGGAATTGCTAGAAGCAAAATAGGATGAAATGGAATAAGGTTCTTCAAATACCGGATCTGGATGGTCGAGATAGATGCCAACCTGATGGGGTTTTGTCCATATGTGTCATGGTCTTTTCCTTTGTTAAGTCCTCTTAGACTTCTCAGCCTAAGATTCCTAGTCGTGGTTCCTTCCTGGTTTGATACTTCAGTATCAGTTTTCCGACTCTCTTCTGCGCTTCTATGGATACTTTCCAAGCGCTTTCCGACGTCCATCACTGGACAAGTCGTATCTTCTTCGTTGTTAGGGTCGTTCCCCTGTTTTCGAGGAACCTTGTCCTTAGAGCTACCCTGAAGGCCTCTTATGGATACGGGCGTAGCGTGGGTCTTCACCAAACCGTTCGTTTTTGCCGGAATGGTAATTACGACCTCAGTATCTACGTCTGATATGTTCTCTTTAAGCCCAGGATAACCATTTGGACAGTCTTCACCTAATACTTCAGGTGTTTCCTCTATTCTAGCGGGTCTATTAACAACTTTTTTATCAAAGTTGTGGTAAGTTCCTCCATGTTGTTGAAGTTGGGTGTCTTTCCCCGTTGGTTCCTAAGCCGTCGTGTCTAGTGGTTTTCCTTCTTGGTGGAGTCCTGTTCTTTTTTGATAGCTAGCGAAAGTAGAGTTGTGTTCGTAAGCCGTCCTACGTGTTCTTTCCTCTTTAGTGACCCTAGGATTTTACCCTGCTACGTTTTGAGTGCGACCCCCGATGTTGTTAATCGTGGCTTGATCGTGACGTTTTCTTTCCTTTCCCACCTTTTCTTTGGAATTCTGTTTATCACGGATTCCTCATAGTGTTGAAGAATCTGTATAAACTTCTTTTTCTTTCTTGGCTCAACGGTGGTGTATCCCGTCGCTTGGTGTTCTAGCTTTGTCTTCGTGGCGGTGGTAAGTACTTTGAGATGGGGAATTCTCCCCTTCGTGAGTTCGTTGAGTCTCTTATGAACCTTTTTAGGATGACCTCATGTTTGACAAGGTTCGCTACTAGGAAAGTTGCTTTCTCTTTGTGGCTTCCGATGTCCATAGGAATTTCTGTGACATGGGTAATTGGTCCTGCATTTGATACAGTTCCGTCTACCATGTATATGTCTCTTGGTTTTTCGATTTTCATCAAAGGTAACTGGTGACTTATAGCGAAGTTGCAGTCTATAAAATCTTCAGTTGCCCCTGAGTCGATCATCACATTTGTCGATATCTGTTATTGCTTGTTGTGGAGTTGTATTTTGACCATGATGTGGTCTGACTCGAGATTCCTTAGTTCCTTGTTGGTTATTGTGGTGTTGAGGTGTGCGATCTTGATGGTTTTTGTTTCATCGTCCTCTGGCCCATCATTTCCTGGGGATGTCTTTCTTCTTTTGATGGGTTTCATTCTATTGTCCCCAGGACCACCTATTCCTGAGGACTTTCATCGTTTAATGTCTCTTCTTGCTCTTTTTCCACCTCTAGTTCTCTGATCTTTGATCCCTTGATATTGGCCTTTTTGACTCGATAGTCTTTTGCCATGTGTCCCTTCTTTCCACACTGATAGCAGAGTCCTTCTTTCATGCGTTTCCTCCATTCTTCTTGAGGTAGCCTTTGGTACCTCCTTCGGTTTGTGGCATCCAGGTCCATAGGGTCCCCTTGCGGGATTTCCTTGAGTGTTGTTTTAAAAGTGCCATCTTGGTTTCTTGGGGTGCAGTATGTCTCTGTCTTGACTTTCTTTGCCTGGGGGGGGCGCAGATGTCTGAGTGTCGCCAGTCGAATTTCCTTGTTCATAGCCCATACTGCTAATTGGTCTACTGCCGTGATTGTTTGATCGTAGTGATCAAATTCTTCTTGCAATTTCGGGTTCATTCCTGCGTATAGCCATTCTCCTGCTGTCGTGTCGTCCAATTCCGCTTCTGTTAGGGCCAGTTTGAACTTGTTCTAGTATTCCGTCATAGTCTGAGTTCCTTGGATCATATTTTTGAGTTGTATCCTTGCTGTTCCCCTTGGATCAATTTCCCCAAATTGGTTTTTAATCGCTTCCTTGAATTCTTCCCAGTTGTTCCCGGGTTTGGTTCTTATTCCTTCCGTATAGGGTGTGAGCCATCAACTGGCCTCTTTCCTAAGTAGGCTGGATACATAGGTGATTTTTTCTTCATTGTGTTCTTCTGCCCATCCTACTGCTTGGAAGTAGATTTGCAGTTCCGCTAGCCAGTTCCTGAGTTCTTTTCTATCGCCTGTGTAGGTGCTTGGTGGTTTAACCTTCAGTTTCGGAATGTTCATGGCTTGTAGTATCTGCGCTAGTTGTCCAAGTGGTTCTTCTCCTGCTGGTGGCGGGTTTGCGGCCTGTCCCACTGCTTGTCCTTGGCCTGACATTCTTTCTGTTCTTTCTTCTTCTTTCCTTGAATATTCGTTATGCTGTGACCCTTCTTCTGGTGTGACTGGACTTGGTGTTCTCCCTCTTTCTGAGGCTGTTCTTGCAAGTTTGTGTGCAACCTCTGGGAGTTGTAAGGATTGGTCTTCGTATTCGAAATCTGTATTGTCGTTGGGTGTTGCTTGGGGACGCAACCAAATATTACGATCGGCTATAAGATCTCTCCTTTCTTATATCTCGCAACAGGCAATGAGCCTGTCGTTAGTTTTTGTCTTAGAGATAATACTCACCTATCTCTTGTTGTATTCTCTTTCCTTCGAGAATTCCCAATACTTGTTATCTTACACTACGTCTTAGATATTGACCGTTGTCAATACTAAGTCCTTATAGTGCTAACTAGTATTGATTCTGTTCTTCTTCGTGATTGTTGGCCTTTGTAGTAAAGAGCGTAAAGGTGTTTTATTGATAACTTATAAGATAGGAAATAACTTAGGTGGTTGCGTGAAGAACTAACTATCAGGTCCTATTGACCTCCTTATATAGTTCTTCCAGCAACCCGCTTACAAATCAAATGAGTCACAACTGTGACTCATGCACTCGCGTAACATATAACCTCATGACCATACTTGGTCATGCGCGAAAGTCCCATGACCTTAAAGGGGTCATGTGCGAAACCTCATGACTCGTATAAACGAAGTCATGCCTCTTAATCCTCATGACTCATAGGCACACCTATGAGTCAACGCTCAACATACCAATCAAATTCAAACATAAACAACTATGACTCACAATTGTGAATCATATAAAATCCTATGACTCGTATGTGAGTCATAGTGTAAAACATAATATCATATGACTCAATCGAGTCATGTGCGAAACCTTTAACAAATAAAATACTATGACATATAATTGTATGTCATGTGAAACCATTACAAACCATGCCGGGTTTGTAATACTAGATACCTGAATCTTTACTAAAATATATCACATTATACCCTGCATGTGAGACTAAGTAGATATAAACTACATATTAGCCACTATTCTTGAACACTAAACCAGATCAGGGATGGAAAAAATGGAGAATAGCCTGAGACAAATAATCTAGTTTTCTATTTTAGTTGTAAAACTATCAAATTAGAGAAAATCACACTTGGATTCAGTGCAAATACAAGTGATAGTTGTGACATAGTTGCTAACTAAGTACATTGTTATTATTTCTACACCAGTATATGTTTCTTCTTTCTCATTTACATTTACATCTACAAACTACATCTACTTATAATGATTTTCAGCAAGATTTGAAGCCAAACTCCTCTAGAATGAAGAGATAGTCTATTATGGAAAGAGCCTGTCCTGGTAACAGAATGCTAACTAGAAAGACAGATACTAAGATCATGCAATGATTCTAATGTCACAGCAATACCCTGACATTGTAATGTTGGGATGTGAACCTGATACAACATTGTTAGATGATTCCCAATATTGTGAAGTGATCCTGAATCTCCTCTACACCAGAGTTCTGACATATCTAGCCATGTCCCCATGATACCAGTCACTACGAAGTTCCTGACAGTTATGTAAATGAATTATTCTTTACAATTATGCTGACTTTGAAGGCAGGTATCTCTGTGGTTTAACCTTGGATCTTGAATCTCTCAATGGCTCCTAGATCCCCACAATGTCAGCTTTCCAATGCATTCTTCTACACCCAGTAGGTATCGTTTCCCATGGATCTTGAGCCTGTTATGCAAATGAAATATTCTATACCATTGTACTGAGTTTAAAGGCAGGTATCTCCTTGGTCTGATAAAGGATTTTGAATCTCTCAATAGATCCTAAATCTGCTTGATGCTAACTTTCTAATGCATCCTTCCACACCTGACTGGTATCATTTTCTGTGAATCTCAAACCTGTATTGCAAATGAATTATTCTATACAATGGTGATGACTTCACAGCTAGGTATCTCCACGGTCTGATGTCAGATCTTGAATCACTCAATGGAACCTCAATCCA
This sequence comes from Choiromyces venosus 120613-1, assembly GCA_003788595.2. Taxonomy (NCBI): domain Eukaryota; kingdom Fungi; phylum Ascomycota; class Pezizomycetes; order Pezizales; family Tuberaceae; genus Choiromyces; species Choiromyces venosus. Next base: position 325,493 of record ML120452.1, read on the forward strand.
CCTGATGCCAGTATTCTAACACATCCATTCATACCCAGCTGGTATCATTCCTGGTGAATCTCAAGCCTGTTATGCATATAAATTATTCTATAAAATTGTACTGACTTCAAAGGTAAGTATCTCTATGGTCTGAGGTCGGATCTCGCATCTCTCAACGCATCCTGGATTCTCTTGATGCCAGCTTTCCAACGCATCCTTCCATGCCCAGCTAGCATCCTTTCCCATAAATCTCCAACCTATCATACAAATAAATTATTCTATATAACTGTGTTGACTTCAATAGCAGGTATCTCCACAGTTCGAGAGCAGATTTTCAATCTCTCAACAGATCCTAAATTAGCTTGATATCAGCCTTCCAATGCATCCTTCCATGCCTGACTAGCATCATTTCCCATGAATCTTGAGCCTATTATGCAAATGAATTATTCTTTATAATTGTGCTAACTTCAAATACATGTATCTCTATGGTCTGATGTCAGATCTCGAATCTCTCAATGGAACCTGGATCCCCTTAATGCCAGCCTTCCAATACATACTTCTGCATCCAGCTGGCATCATTCCCCATAAACCTCGAGCCTTTTATGCAAATGAACCATTCTATACAATTATGCTAATTTTAAACTCAAGTATCTCCATGGTCTGATGTCTGATCTTGAATCTCTCAATGAATCCTAGATGCCCTTGATGCTAGCCCTCCAACACATCCTCCCATACCCCACTGACCTCATTCCCTATGAATCTCGAGCCTGTTATGCAAATGAATTATTCTATACAATTGTACTCACTTCAAAGGTAGGTATCTCTACAGTCTGATGTTGGATCTTGAATCCCTGAATTGATCCTCGATCCCCTTGATGCTGGACTTCCAATGCATACCTCTATGCTTGGCTAGTGTCATTCCCCATGAATCTTGAGCCTATTATTTAAATGAATTTTTCAGTACCATTGTACAAACTTCAATAGCATGTAGCTCCATAGTCTGATATTAGATCTGTATTTCTCATTGTATACTGTCGGGGGTAAAAATTGGTTTGGGAATAGTAGGGAAAAGTAAGGCTTTTTTATCTTGTAAACTTAGAGAATTGCAGCTATGTTTGTAGTGATTGGACATTGTTTAGTTTCATGGCTTGGTATAGCATAGAATTAGTTTATAAGGAGCAACAACTCCTGCCAATTCTATAGAGAGGACGATGAGAAGAGAAACGAATAATAGTTTCTAAAAATGTGAATATATTTTTATCTCCTCTTTCCCAGTTTTATTTTCCTTCCTTCACAACTGTGATTCCCTTCAATAGATTTGTTTCCCAAGGATGACCATTCGACTTCCAGCAGTATGAGCAGTAATTTGCCCACACCTGTTAGTGTTTGTTCACCCTTCAACTGATGATTCCCCTTTCTGTATTTGTTTCTCCTTAGAGAAGTGAACCTTCTCTATCATTTCTGTTTTACATCTGAACTGGTTTTGGTTCTCTCAATACTAGCTATAAATATTAAATAAGATAGATAATATTGATTTTGATTTTTCAAAAAATATCTTGTGACCTAAGTCCTATGTATGGATCACACATCTGGTATTTGTAGTATCATGAACATCCTGTAATACACCTAGTATCTGGATAGAATAATGCTGTACCAGAAGTTATTATAATGTATTAGTTGAGCGTCTGATATTATTAGGATGCAAATACCATGTATCAGAGGCTGTCAGGACACAACTGCCCTGCCCTAGATGTTGTTAGAGCATACCTAGTGGAGAGGTCCATGTCCAGGTACCATCAGAATATACTAGGTGCACAACTCAATATTCTGGTACCAACTTGCTTAGACAACAACCCCTGGTTAACAGTTATTATTATATATACACTGTACATCACATGCTCTGGGCATACTAGGTGCAAGAAATTATTTTTGCTGATGCCTCTGAGTCCCTGCACTCCTACATACCATTATATATGGAGAACCTATACCCATTACATTCCTCAAAATAAAACAAAGTTTTCAAATAAAAAATAAAAAAATGAAAGCAATGCTCCAAAATGAAATTCCTAATCTCTTCATAACACATCTTGCATAATCTGGTCCTGGCTATCAGTTGATTTAAAATTACTGTCAAAGTATGCTATAAAGTACCTTAGTTAAGATATCCATCAACCATCGACTGACTAGAGGTTTCTCTGGTGTCTATTCTATTTGTACAAATCCTAAACACACTAGTGACTTAGTTAATAACTCTTCCTCCTCATTCTCCTTCCACTAAGCCTCTACTAATTCCATCACATTCTCAAGTCATTTGATCAGTTTCCAGCTGTTTTTCGAACTAGGGTAATACTACTATTTGACAAGGAATTGGTCCTTCCTGAATCTTATATAGTAGTTTAGGATTTCTACTACATTCTATTCCTCTAATTTTATCAAGATAGCAGCAGGCTGCTCAAGATGGCAATCAAAGAATTTCTTATTGTTATTTGAGTAATATTATTTGGTAATTGAACAATAAAAGGTCCCTGTTCTCTTTTAGTTTATCTTGCTACTTAATTTCATCATCTAATTTTGAGTATTATCATTGTATTTGAGGATTTTGAAAGGTCCATACTACTATGGTTATAGTTTCCTGCTGCATCTGACTTAAGAAATGAATTAGATTCTAGTATAGATCATAAGGTATTGACCTATTAGGATATGGAAGTGGTGCTTTTAATGTTATCCTATCTTTCTGGTACTTCAAAAGTAAGTAAGCTGGAGGGCTTGGAAGGTAATATTTCTCAGAACTTAGTGATGGTTGATAAACACATCCAAGGCTGAGATAAATATGTCTAAGAATTTCAGGGTTGGTAGGAAGGAGTATTCCTTTTCAAAAAATACTTTGTAAGGTGACATCTCCAAGGTCTTAGAGTATCCAGCATTAATGTATCCCATCTGTTCTAGTAAGGTATTGGACTAAGTCTACTATCTCACATCTACCACATTCCTCAAGGCTGTCTTAAACTCCCTAATCTTTCATTCCACCTGGCTATGGGTCTTGTAATGACCTGATGTTGCTACAATTAGTTGAATGCTGAGGGATTTTATAGTTTGCCTCTAGAAATAGCTAGTGAATTGAAGATTTGCATTAGAGACAATACTAAAGGGGTACCCATGATGGCCAAAGATGTTTTCCTGAAGTAAGGTAAAGGTTTACTCTATTGTTACATTAGTAACAGTAAGAAGTAGCCTGACATAACCTGAAAGGTGATTAACTATGACAAGGATGAAATTAAAATCACCTGACTTGTTAAAGGGTCCAGCAAAATCAATTGCATATGATATAAAGATCTCAGATGGTATCATCCAAGTTTGTGCTATCCCTTCAGGTAATTAGTTTCATTCCTTATTTGCTTGACACAACTTACATTGCTGAATGTATTCTCAGATATATCCTGCCTCATCTGTGGTTAAAAGATATATTGTATAGCATAGTGGAGGTTTTATTCTATACTAAAGTATCCTTTACCAGGGATTTCATCAGTAATATATTACTATAATGTCTTACTAATTGAAGCATGTCTCTTTAGTATGAATAAACATTTTGCTCCCTATCATATTCAGCAATAGAGCAATTCATCAGATATTGAATAGTATTGAAAGTCTTCATGGTTGTGATTTCCAAAGTCTATAGCTTTCATATATACTAGGTTATTCCAGTAGCTACAAATCATTTGTTCCCTAAATATTGTTTTCAACTCATCTATAGTTGAGGTAATATCATGTTTAAGGCTGAATTCAGTTTTTTATTCTATCTCAGGTTCTATCATTGTATCCTTCTTGGGTTGGTCTAGGTCCTGCTCTTCTTTTTCTTCAATTATCTCACAGAGTACAGTCGTGTCTAATAAGTCCTCACACAGTTGCCAAGCAACCACTTTTTACCCCATCAACCGAACAACTCTGCACTACCATGGCTCCACCATATACCAAAAGACTTAGAGAAGACAGAAATAGAGAAATTTATGCCATATATAAGTACACTGATATGGGGTATGATAAAATTTCTAAGCAGATGAATATCCCCAAGGCAACCATTGCATCAGTGGTCAGAAGGGCCAAAATCCAGGATGGCAACACCCATGATTCCCCCAGATCTGGCAGACCAACAAAGATTACTGATGCCAAAAGGAAAGTGGTTCTTGATATTATTGATGCTGAGCCTCATTTAGCTCTAAGAGATATTACTGAAAAAGCTAATATTGGACTTGGCAAAGATACTATCAATAAGATCTCTGGTGAAGCTGGTTTTAAGCTCAAGATACCCAGAAAAAAACCATTTTGGAGGAAAGGACAGAAGGAGAAGAGGAAGGCATTTGTTAGAATTAGGAAGAACTGGACAAGAGCTTGGAAGTGGGTGGTTTTTGTTGATGAAGCCACTATTGAATATGATCCAAATCCAGTGGGTAGAAAGGTTAGACTTAGACCTGGTGAAGAGCTGGAAGAAAAAAACTTAAAGCCCAGCTTTAAGTCAGGGCGCACCAATATAGGTGTCTATGCTGCAATTATGCATGGAGGAAAGACTGAGTTAATTCTTGTCAGGAGGAGGACTGAGGAGGAAAGAACTGGCAAAAAAGATAGACTTGGCCTCAACTCCCACCAATATGCAACTGAGATTCACCAGCCATACCTTATTCCCTTCATAGAAGGGATAAACAGAGCTCCAGAAACCATCTATATGGCTGCTGATAATGCACCATGGCATGCTGGGTTGGAAAACAAAAAATTGCAAGAGGAATGTGGATATAAAAGATTGCCTTGGCCCTCCAACTCCCCAGATCTCAATCCAATTGAGAATGCCTGGGCACTTCTGAAAAGAGCCCTCAGAAAGCGATTCTCCAAGGTGGAAAGTAGGCCTCACAGTGCTGCTGAATTATTTCAGGCAGCAAAGGAAGAGTGGGATCTGATTCCTCAGGAGACATTGGATGGGTGGATTGAGAGAATGCCTGAAAGACTTCAGGCACTACTGGATGCAGATGGAGGTCATACAAAATGGTAGCATGTTAAATTGTTATTTTTTATTTCTACTAACTTATAACCTATTTTTTAATTGAGTTCATATCTTTTTTTTTTTTTATAGTTGCCATTGCCATTCGTTGTGGTGGTACTGTTGCCGGGGACCATGTGAAGACTTATTAGACATGACTGTACAGTCCCTCGGGGGCATCAGAGGTAGTATGATTTGGGGGATTGTAGCCTTACTGAAAGTGGTGTAAGAAGGTCCTCAATGGGGAGGTGACTTGAAGGGTTTGTAACTCATATCTTTGGAACCTTTCTTATGTCATCATTGTTTTCATGTAGGTCTCTATAGAAACCATTATGATCTCTTTTTTTTACTAAGGTAGCTCATACATCCATTATTGTAACATACTATACAACTTAGTTTATAGTGTTTAGATTGTGGGGAGAGGGTGACTTGGTTACCTCAGGTGTTACTGTTGTCAATCAAGTAATCAGAAACATTAGAGTCAGATAAGTTTGAGGCTTGTTCAAGTATTTCATTGATCAATACTGCAAATTCTTCCTGTACAGGTCATCTTGCTTCCTCCTCTATTTGTTCCTTCATAGCATCAAGTTACATGTCAGCTATCAACTGCATTAGTTCATCAAGAGTGAAGATATCCTTAAGGGGTTCTTTAAGGTTTTCTATATCTTTAACTGTATCAGGAGTCCAGGTACTATAGTAGGAATGAAGAAAGGTCTTGTTTTCAGTATAAAGGAGGTTCCAATAATAGAGGTCAGAAAGAAAACTTAAAGTATCTGGTATATCATCATCTTGTATTGTAGGATCTTGTAGGTAGTTTGCATTCTCATTTGGGTCTTCTATGTATAGGCAGGAAAGGGTATCAGCTAAATAGTTTTTTTGGACCAGGGTTGTATTCTATCATTATGTCATATTTACTGAGTTGTGTGATCCATCTAACCTGCTTTCTTTATAGTTTCTTGACTGTTCACAAATCTTTTAAGGGTTGGTGATTGGTGATAATTGTGAATTTTACTCCTGATAATATGTTGTTGAATATATTTAGTGCATCACCAATCACTAGTACTTCTTTATTGGTAGTTCTATAGTTCATCTATTCTCCTGTAAATTTCCTACTATGGAGTACCCCAGGTCTTACCATTTCAGGAGTTGGACCCTGTCCTACCCATACTCTTACTCTAATTTACAATGTATTAATAATGAGTTAGATGGAATCTTCTTCCTTTCCATACCATAGGGGTTTCATAACCTCCTATTGTTTCATCAATTACTTAATATTCTCAAATGCTCTAGTATGTATGTCAGTCCAAATAAATTCTGCCTTGCCAATAAATTCAGTTAACAGTGCAGTAACAGTTGCAAGAACTGGTAGGAATTAGAATATATAATTGACTATTCCTAGGAATCCTTATGGTTGTTTTTGATTCTAGAGCTATATTCATTTGTTGATCTTGGAGATCTTTTTGGGTGATACATGAATTCTATCATTATCAATAATATGCCTAAGAATCTCTAAGCAATCCACAAAGAATTCAGATTTCTTTTTACTTGCATAAAATTCCTCTTTTCTTAGTTGTTCACAAACCTGTTTTATGTGATCCAAATTATTGTTTTTTGTATCTGAGAATATCATAATGTTGTCAATATAAATCCAGACAAACTTACCAAAGAAATCACTACACAAGTCTTCTATTATTTACATCAATATAGCTGGTGTATTTGTATCTCCCTGTAATATAAATCTGCTCACAAATCCCCTATATAGTGTTTTGATTAAGTTGTATTTCTCATCCTCCTCTATGACTTGTATTTGGAAGTATGTATCACTTAAGTCAATCTTGCTCCTATAGCATACTCTTCACACCACATTCAGGTTTTGTTGTTGGTTTAGAATTGGATAGAGGTCCTTAATTGTAATTTTGTTTCATTTTCATAGATCAACCAGTATCATGATTTTTCCTCCTTTCTGAGGTTATAAGAATATGGGTGCTACTTCTGATGTCTCTGCATAGCAGATCACTCTAGCTCATAATTTGTCATCGATCTAGTTGCTAAATATTTCCTTATAAACCTCTACAATTGAGTATCCTTCTTGGTTTTTCAAACCTCCTGGGTCTTACAACCATATGTGGTGATTGATTTTCTGAAGTTTTGATAGATCCTTGGAGATCTTTTCTAGGAATTCATCTATAAATATTTCTATAATATTCTCCTTAATAGTTTCAGTAACTATTAGTCATATTTCACTACTTATAGATTTATATTGAACCTTTACCTTATGCTTCAGAAATTGAATATTCATATCTCCATATAATATCAAGGCCTTGTTCCTTCCTAAGAATTCTATTCCTCGCAGTGCATTATATTTTGCAATACTTCCTAATAATATAGGATTATTAATTGAATTCATTTTCCTAATTTTAATTGTTGGAAAACATTGCTTGTAACTGGTACTTTGTGAACCCTTCATCATTATATTGATTATGGCTACTACTTGGAGCTCATGTATATCAATGTAATATGTTGTGAGTAATGCAGTACTAATCATGTCTACTCCAATTATGTCTATATCAAATAGTACTTTAGTCTTTTATCTATTAATTATCATAGCTCCTTCAGGCATATTATTTGTTTTGCATATTCCTGGTAGATTAGTTCAATAGTATTCAATCTTTAATCTGTTTATCCAAACTTCCTGGACTGGTTCATCAGTTTCTTCTATTTCTGCTCAGTTTATTGATACCTTTTCCTTGATTGTTTTATCTTTCTTCTTATATAGACAGTCATGTAAAAGGTGTCCTTTCTTCTCAAAGGTAAAAACTTTGTCTATTTTCCTTTCATTTCTACTTTATCTTCTCAGATATGTTTGCCTTCCTGTTGAAGGTCTTCTTATTTCCATTTTTTTTTTTGTATTAATTTGATCCTTATACTATTTCACTAGTTTTTTATTATAATTGTGGAGTGCATATAAGGTGGCATCTGTTCAGTCTATGAGGTTGATTATGTTGCATAAATCATCTTCATGATCTTCTAGGAGTTCTACAGTCTGGCATAATTTTGGATGCATTACTTCATATAATCTTCTCTTCAGAGCATCGTTTGAGACCATTCCTATCAGCAGCTCTGATCTATATATGAGTATTTTTATTTTTATTTTTTTATCTCATGTATTCATTGTTAAGTACAAGAACATGAGTGGAGCCTTAATGGCTATGGCAGAAACAAAACTATAAATTAAATACAAAATATAAGAAACCTTGGCCCCTATCTCCTGATCTGACAAATCCATCACTGCATCCTAAATGGTGACTAATCTAGCTAGTAAAGAAATATACGAACTGATAGGCAAACTAAGAAAACTCATACAGTATGGAAAACTAACTAAAACAACAGGAAAGTATAGTGGTAGGACAGCTAAGGGTGGTCCTATCTAGGAGTAGAAAGCAGACCCCAGAGGGCCAGCATGGAGGGTGAGAACCCTGTTCCTATTACTTTGATGTAGTTTGCCAAGCCCAGAGTGAGCTCAGCAGTTGCCTAGACAGACAATTCTGGGCTGATATCAGTAACCTCAGGGAGATGGAGAAGGAAAAGATCGGCTTTGAAGGGGTAGTGAAGAATTGCATAATCCAGGGTCTCATCTCCTTCCTCACAGTATGGGCAGGTAGTGGAGGCCCCAAGGTTCTCCTACATAATGTGAGGTGCTAGGTAGCTTTTTCTGGAGTGCATCTGATGAATCCTGCTGGCCACAAACTTGTCAAGTCCCATAAAGCTATGGGGCCTCAGGGATGGTTGGTAACAGTCATAGGTAGGAGGAGGTAACTGGAGGGACCAGTCCTGGAGAAGTTGTGAGTAGAGATGAGACTTGACCTCCCTATATGGTTTGATCTCAGGGCACTTAGTAGATGGTAGTTCCAGGTGGAGATGGAGAGCAATCAGTGGGAACAAGTCTACAGAGCATAGCAGGGGAAGGAGAGAGTGGTAGAGGGCATCAATTGGGAGATGCCACCTGGTGGGTGTGAAGGTCTTGTAGGTGTTCCAGGGGAGGGGGATGCAGTTGGTCCTTCTGCCTGCTAGCACTGGTGCTCTTGTTCAGTGCCATATGTCTAAGGAGTCTATGATGGAGAGAGTGGTTGGCAGACCAGCAGCTGCAGAGTTGATAGCGGGTAAGGAACAGGCAAGTCTGAGAACTGCCATCCTTCGCTTGTATTTAAACAGGGTAGGGAGTAGAGGAAGGCAGGCCTTGTAGGCCAGGATGGTTGTGGGGGTTGCTTAGAAGCAGTTGGTTACCTAGTGTAGGACCCTGTTCTAGAAGATGGATATTTTGGGTGAAGTCACCACAGTGGACTGGAAGAGTTCAGTACTGTAAGAAAGGATTGGGAGGATAAGGCTAGAGGCAATCCTAAGGCATGCATAGGAGGGCATTCCCATTCTGGCAGGGGATAGTTGTTGGACAGTAGAGAAGGCCCCTTCTGACAGGCTGAGCCTCCTCAGAAAGTCAGTAGTGGTTTTGAGAGTGGGGATGAACCAGTATCTGAGCTAATGAACAATCTTGGAGGGGTGAAAGACTATGCCATTGAGGGAGATGGGGGAGTGTGAAACCTCTAAGTGGTACTTTTTAGTGCACCAGTAGATGAGTTCCATTTTTAGTATGGAGAAGGACATGCCAATCCTGGCTGCCCTGTTAGAAAGTAAATAAAAAATATGCTGAAGAGCTCTAATATTCCTCCTAAAAGAAGCAGAAGAAACAGCAACAGAAAAATCATCAATGTATGAAAAAATTATAGAATATAGTATTGAAATATGCAAACCAGAAACATAAATCAAAAACAACAAAAGAGAGACAGGGGAGCCTTGAGGGACTCCAACTTGAACAGGACAGTAGACACCAGGGGCCCCTTAGAAGAGGAGCTTGCACTGGCAGTTAGAAAGAAAAGGGTGGAGCTAGGAGACAAGGTACCTAGGTACCCCACATCTATATATGAGTATGTCTGTAGTAACTAGTACCCATCGTTGAACCTTTCTGTTCTTCTCTTGGCTTATCTCACTAGATTTCTTAAATAGTATATTGATATTTCTTGATGATTGAAATCCTAGTTATAGATGATCAACCATGTTTTCTCTACTGAGAACATTCTCATATGTTGCTAGTGCCTCGAAAAATACATCCATAGCTTGTTCACTAAGGAAAAGTCCATAAAGTCTTCCTACTCCTGGGCTTCTATATCCCTATTATTCAGAACCAGGTAGTAGTTTACTAAACTAGTCCATTGTGTAAATACTTCAGGTTGAAGGTCATTGTCTAGATCAGTGAAAGCATCTAGTATTGGGATCTTAAGTGTAGGTCATACTAGTTCTGGTGGAACAGGAGCATCTGCTTATTGTACTTAGTTCTCCATACCCCTGATCCTCCTAGATTACTAGGGAAACTAGAGTCATCTGAGTCATTACTATCTCAAGGAGGGTTTTTAGGCTGTTTGACTTTTAGTGACTGCAATGGTGATAGGGAAGGAAAATTGCCTTGTAGTATTTTTTTTTCTTCTTTCGCATCCTTAAAGAGTAGCTATACTACTTCCTGTACAAGTTATTGTGAGTCTTCTTCAAACTTAGGTCCCATCTTCCTTGGTCTTGCTTTTCTAGGAAGGTCCTTTCTTGGGATTTCCTTCCTACTATAGGTTTTAAGTATTTCCTCAATTTTGTCTTGTTGTACTGTCTAAGCTAAATACTCATTATTCTGCTACTCAATACTGCTAGCTTTGTAGAGTCTTCTTAAGGCTGATCAGTTTCTTTCTCCAGGTTTCTCAACTTACCTATTAAGGCTAAAACAATGTGACATGCTCTGTCTTTGACTAAGTACTACAATCACAGTAGTAATAAGTACAATTGATAAGACTCATGAGTGCTAACTAGTAGAGCTAAGTACAGTAGTATCTAAGGCAGTCTTCAGGAGTTGAGATGTCTAATGTCTAATTCTAGACTCTAAGTCCTCAGAGGTATAACATATATACATGTTCCAGCAGCTGTATACTGGTTATGCTTATATTTCCTTTGTTATATTATTTTGTTTGTTCTTACTTATGTTGATTGATTGATTGATTTACTACTGGTATGATTAGGATTCCAGTAGCTTGTTTATGTTTGTATTAGTTATGCTTCTGTACTGGCAAGGTTTTGCCCTAGGGATTCTGAGGGAAAGAATAGTTATGTATACTAGTGGTAGAGATAAGGCTTAGGTGAAGGATTGCCTTGACCTTTCAGGATTCTGGTAGGATGACAAGATTCCGGTAGTGTGTACTTACTGGTAATGACAGTGGTGGTGGGTTTTCAGGAACCTCTATCTTGGGTGCAGGAAATCATGAATTTAAGATAGGATTCCTGACTAGCAGGAACCACCAGACTTCAGACAGAACCTATATAAGAAATATACTTAGTTGAATAGCAATTCTCTTACTCCCTTTCCCCTTTACTTCTTCTAAGACCTTCTTGTCTTTACCTCTCTAGTCTCCTTTAGGAATTAAATGCTAGCTGACCTACTGTTAATCCCTATTGTATTAGTTCATATAGGTTACTACCTGTTACAAGAAGGCTGTAGCAGCCAGAAGGATAAAGCAAGGACTCAAAGAAGTAGCTATTCAATAAAGTATATTTAAGAATAACTGTCTGCCAAAGTCTGCTGTTTAAGATACCTGACTCAACAGACCCTTTTAATAATATGATTGTTCACTATTATAGTATAATAAAATATAAAGATAATATCAAATGATATATCTTGAACCCACATAAAACAAACATCATATCAAATGATAATATAAAATAAAGATGATATCAAATGATACATCTTGAAACCAAAGATAAAACAAATATTATATCAAATGATAAAGTAAAACAAAGATGATATCAAACAATACATCTTGAAACCAAACATAAAACAAATATCATATCAAATAATAAAGTAAAACAAATATGATATCAAACAATACATCTTGAAACCAAACATAAAACAAATATTGTATCAAACAATAAAATAAAACAAAGATGATCCTCATATAAGGACCTCATACCCCATGAGTAAGTGCACTCCTATGTATCAGAATATATAGAGTACCTGTACCCATTACAAAGGTAGATTAGGATTTCGCACTATGCCTTACAGTTAAGAGTCATATGGTTTCATATGACTGTATACTTGCTAGTTATAATTATTATTATTATGTTTGTTATTTGAATAACTCATGGTTATAAGTCATTTGAGTTGTTTGATAGGTTAGTTTTGATATGACACAGTCAAGTCATAAGGGTTTTACATAACTCATAGTTATGAGTCATATGGGTTAGGGTTTGTAGTAAGAAGTCTATATAAGGAGGGAGTTTCTTCCAAGTTGTTAGCTCTTCATGCAACTACTTAAGTTATTTTTTATCTATTGTGCGTTAACAAAAATAACTGTACATCAACGGACAGAAAAACTCAGCCATGGCAACCCCACCATCATGAAAACCAAAAAAAATTTAAAAAAATGTAAATACATAGTAGAAATTAATATTTAGTATACCATCCATCAACCTTAATAATTTCTTCTACCCTATCTACCATTGATCCTGCCAAAGTATCAAAAACCTTTGGGTCAAGAAGTTCCCAACAATTAGTAATGGCCTCCTCTATTGCTTTTTTGACCTCATCAACAGGACCCTTCATGAGATAGAGCTCAGGATAGTTCTTGTGAAGCTTATCTTTCACCAGAGACCAAACATTCTCAATAGGATTGAGATCTGGTGAATAGGCAGGAATTTCCAGAAGAGTAATTCCCTGCACTCTGAGCCATCTCCTAAAGGGCAAGTGAGTCTTAGCATTGTCAATGATAAAAAATACCTCTTCATCTCCAACCCTTTCTCTGATATCCTCCCATATCCCTAGAAAGTCATAATGATCATAAACATCAATAATTGACTTTCCAGTCACTCCACCCCTAGCAGAAGTAGGATCAGGAAAAACAGGTAAAAAGAGACCATGAGTTTGACCATAAAAACAACCAGTCATCATTTGGCTAATCTTCCTCTCTCCTCTCCTAGCAGCAGGCTTAATACAATCCTTATCCCACTTCTCTTTTGGATATCTAAATATCCATTTTCTCCTCTTTCCTCCTCCTCTCTCCACAGCTACCTCATCTCCCCACATTGCCTTTCTTCTCCACATCTCCCTTGTCCAATGCCTATAAACTAATGCCCATTCTAATCTCTCTTGAGCTAGATCCTCATCCAAATGAACCCTTTCTTGTACCAACCACTTTTTTAGATGCTTTTGTTGAAGTCTTCTCCTCACTGTCATAGAAGAGATATTGGGAGCAACTTTTTTGGCAATCTCAGAATAGCTAGTATTGTGATAGCTCTGAGCTTCCTCCACCATAGCATCATCCTGCAACTTGGTAGTTTTAGGATATCATCCTCTACCCTTTCTCTCCTGGCCCTCTTAATCTCCTTTTAGGATACTATCTTTAATAGTGTTGAGGGGGATATCAAGGTAAGAGGAAATTTGGCGATAGCTCATTTGAGGTTCGTGTAACCCGAGAATTCTCTCCCTGGTAAACTCTGAGAGGTGCTTGGAGGGAATAGGCTTTTTGGCATGACTGCGAAGAATAGGAGGCATAGTTTCTTAAAACAAAAGAATTAGGAAAATTGGTTGGGTTTTGGTTGATGTAGAGGAATTTCTTTAGGTGGTGTTCAAAGTGAGAGGTGATGAGGAGGGTTGCGTTGCCACAGATCATAGATGTATAGTTAATTTTGTTAACGTACAATATATACTTTACAAATAAAACACTATTTAGGTTTCTCTAATAGCTAAGCACTATTGAAGACTTGAGACTACTAATCAGTAGGCACTATTAAATGTCATGTAGTAGAACTATAAAAATAGTTTAGCATATAGTAACCTGTACTAATAAGGAGTATAAAAATCAATAGTACTGAAACTATATCATTGCCTATTGTGTAATAAAAAAAATAGTCAAGAGTTAACAGTTACTTTCCTTGTACAATCACTTATATATACAGCCCTTCATCAGATGTGTTAGTGATCTGAGATATGCTTAATTGCAGTTGCACCATAATGTGGTGGGGCAATGGTGGAGTTGTCAACTAGCACTGGTGTGTGTACAGTCGTGTCTAATAAGTCCTCACACAGTTGCCAAGCAACCACTTTTTACCCCATCAACCGAACAACTCCGCACTACCATGGCTCCACCACATACCAAAAGACTTAGAGAAGACAGAAATAGAGAAATTTATGCCCTATATAAGCACACTGATATGGGGTATGATAAAATTTCTAAGCAGATGAATATCCCCAAGGCAACCATTGCATCAGTGGTCAGAAGGGCCAAAATCCAGGATGGCAACACCCATGATTCCCCCAGATCTGGCAGACCAACAAAGATTACTGATGCCAAAAGGAAAGTGGTTCTTGATATTATTGATGCTGAGCCTCATTTAGCTCTAAGAGATATTACTGAAAAAGCTAATATTGGACTTGGCAAAGATACTATCAATAAGATCTCTGGTGAAGCTGGTTTTAAGCTCAAGATACCCAGAAAAAAACCATTTTGGAGGAAAGGACAGAAGGAGAAGAGGAAGGCATTTGGTAGAATTAGGAAGAACTGGACAAGAGCTTGGAAGTGGGTGGTTTTTGTTGATGAAGCCACTATTGAATATGATCCAAATCCAGTGGGTAGAAAGGTTAGACTTAGACCTGGTGAAGAGCTGGAAGAAAAAAACTTAAAGCCCAGCTTTAAGTCAGGGTACACCAATATAGGTGTCTAAGCTGCAATTATGCATGGAGGAAAGACTGAGTTAATTCTTGTCAGGAGGAGGACTGAGGAGGAAAGAACTGGCAAAAAAGATAGACTTGGCCTCAACTCCCACCAATATGCAACTGAGATTCACCAGCCATACCTTATTCCCTTCATAGAAGGGATAAACAGAGCTCCAGAAACCATCTATATGGCTGCTGATAATGCTCCATGGCATGCTGGGTTGGAAAACAAAAAATTGCAAGAGGAATGTGGATATAAAAGATTGCCTTGGCCCCCCAACTCCCCAGATCTCAATCCAATTGAGAATGCCTGGGCACTTCTGAAAAGAGCCCTCAGAAAGTGATTCTCCAAGGTGGAAAGTAGGCCTCACAGTGCTGCTGAATTATTTCAGGCAGCAAAGGAAGAGTGTGATCTGATTCCTCAGGAGACATTGGATGGGTGGATTGAGAGAATGCCTGAAAGACTTCAGGCACTACTGGATGCAGATGGAGGTCATACAAAATGGTAGCATGTTAAATTGTTATTTTTTATTTCTACTATAACCTATTTTTTAATTGAGTTCATATCTTTTTTTTTTTATGGTTGCCGTTGCCATTCGTTGTGGTGGTGCCGTTGCCGGGGACTGTGTGAAGACTTATTAGACATGATTGTACATGTACACTCGTGTCCGCAAAGTCTTCATACCCCTACGGCGCAACCACACAACCACCCCAACCCTTCATAGAAACTAGAAAAAAAAAAAGTAGACAACTCAATTAAGAAAACCATAAAAGTAGAACTAGTAAAGATTAAGAAAACATTATTACCACTTGGTATGACTTCCATTTGCATCTAGTACAGCCTGAAGTCTCTCAGGCATCCTCTCAATCCACCCATCCACCTTCTCTTAGGGAATTAAATCTCATTCCTCCTTTGCTGCCTGAAATAATTCAGCAGCACTGTGAGGCCTTCTTTCCAACCTGGAGAATCGCTTTCTGGGGGCTCTTTTGAGTAGTGCCCAGGTGTTCTCAATAGGATTGAGATCTGGTGAGTTGGGTGGCCAAGGAAGTTTTTGATAACCACAATCTGCTTGCAAATTTCGATTTTCCACACCAGCATGCCAGGGAGCATTGTCTGCAGCAAGGTAGATGTCATTAGAAGGTCTATCTAGACCTTCTATGAAAGGGATAAGGTAGGGCTGGTGGATCTCAGTTGCATATTGGTGGGAATTGAGGCCAAGTCTGTCTCTTGGGCCTGTCCTTTCCTCCTCCTTCCTCTTCCTCACAAGAATTAACTCAGTCCTCCCCCCCTTGACTATTCCAGCATATACCCCAATGCTAGTCCTCCCAGACTTAAAGTTAGGCTTTAAGTTTTTTTCTTCCAGCTCTTCTCCAGGTCTAACTCTGACCTTTCTGCCAGTAGGATTTGGATCATAGATGATGGTAGCTTCATCTACAAATACAACCCAATTCCATGCCCTCCTCCAGTTCCTCCTTCTCCTAGCAAACTCCTTTCTTTTCTCCTTTTGTCCATTCCTCCAAAAGGGCTTTTTTCTGGGCATCAGAAGCTTAAAACCAGCCTCAGAGATGATCTTATCAACAGTGGTCTTAGAAAGACCAATATTGGCCTTTTGGGTAATATCTCTTAGTGCTAAATGAGGCTCAGCATCAATAATAGCCCCCACTATCTGTCTTTTTTGGTCTGTAATGGTTGTTGGTCTGCCAGATCTGTTGGCATCATGGGTGTTTCCATCTCTTTCTTCAGCCCTTTTGACTACTGATTGAACAGTTGCTTTTGAGATACCCAGAACCTTAGAAATTTTATTATACCCCATATCTGTGTGTTTATATAGGGTATAAATTTCTTTATTCCTGTCTTCTCTGGCTCTTTTGGTATGTGGTGGAGGCATGGTGGGGGGGGGTTATTGTCGTGAAGTGGGGTAATGGCGTTGCGCTGCAGGGGTATGAGGACTTTACGGACACGAGTGTACAATCACCTCTTAACAACTACCTCTCAATGATCAATCATCAACTATATATATTTTAGAGTAACAAAATAATAAATAAAACTAGCTAATACCTTGTATAACCTCCCTTTGCTTCCAATACTGCAGCTACTCTATTAGGCATTGATTTCCACAACTTTTCAAAAAACTCCTCAGGAATTGTCTCCCAAACTAAAGGTAATACTTGTGCAAGCCTCTTCTTAACAGTATCTTTTCCTCCTAGGGTATCTCCAATGCTTGGATACTGCTGGTGTAATTGCTTTTTGAGCTCAACCCACATATGCTCAATAGGATTTAAATTAGGGGAGTAAGGGGGGTGTTCTACCACTTTAATACAATTTCTCTCTAACCAATTCATAATATTATAAGCCTTGTGAACAGGAGCATTGTCTTGCTGAAAAAGAATATTCTCAAGTTGCATACCAAAAGAAATCATTTGATGAATTACAGGAAAAAGATATCTTTTTAAGAGCCTAACATACCTAGTCTTGTTGATATTTTAGGTAATAGGAACCAAAGGATCTTTTCTCTTACCCCAAAAGCACCCCCATACCATAAGTGAAATACCCTTATCCTTTTCCTTTGGGTGAATACACTCTGTAAGTCACTACTCCCCAGGTTCTTTTAAAACTCACTGCTACCTTGGATCCTTAGATTTCTCTACACTGTACTCATCACTCTAAATGACCCTCTCAAAATCCTCAGCTGTCCAATCCTTATAAGGTATAGCTCACTTCAATCTCTTCGCAATATGGACAGCCTTGAGCTTTGGTCTTGATTTGGCTAGCTATTTCTTGATATTGGCTTCTCTGAGTACTCTATCTACTATAAAATTGTTAGGGAATTGTGACCTATCACTCAGGTGAGTACTAACTAGTAAAAAGAGAAACACCTGGTGCATATTTATCCCTGAAATCTGATCTGTTTGTTTTCTGGTTGGATTTGGCTGCCCAGATGATTGTGCAATACTATTGTTAGCTGAGAACAGGTATGCAACCAGGGCAGGGAATATTATCCAGTGATTGATGCTCACATATATGAGCAAGGAAGCTTTTAATAGTTGTCCATGGCCATCTAATAATTTGAGCAACAAGGGCAATGTTCTGGAGGCAGTAGAAAAATCTGATGATCATGCCTTTTTCAACATTGGTCATTTCTCTTCAGGAGGTCTTCAGGTTTCACTTTTTTTTTTTTTGATGGATATCTAGATCAGTTAACCATTGGAAATTCAGAGAAAGCAAATTATTAAATTAAAATCAAGGAGGTGGTATATAGTCATGATAGTTGTGGTAGTGGCAAGTATGGTTGCAATCAACTTAGTGAGGTGGCATTTGGTGAGGTACTAGTTGCTTAGTAAGGTGAGATATATTTCACAAACACTTCTGATGAGGGGCTGTATAAGTTACTACTTGGTTTACAAACTAAAATCCTAAAGGTATGCCTTCAACTTACATCTTGAAGGGTGGAAAGAAGACTCTAATTGACACTTAGGTAAACTTGTAAAAAGATAACTTATGTAATACTTACACCAATATTACTGCTTGATTGAGATATCTAGATAGATCTAGTAATATTAAGAGTAATAAGGACTGACATTTCCTACTGTACTAAGAAGTAGTTGGTTGTCATAATAATAACCTAGAGTTACCTTTGTCTTTTTCTCCTATCCTAAAATTATGTCCTTCTCTTTATCTAAGAGTATTACTATTCTTAATAATACTGATATGGCTAAATTCTCCTCCAGTTCACCTACTCCACTTCTCTATCACCTCTATAAACCTTACAGCATTGTTCTTCTTAATACTCCTACAAATTGAAGACTTCCTAAAGTCGTATTTTATAAGGTTATTCATGATTTAAAATTATGAATTTCTTTTTCCTTCTTAATGTTTTGATACCATTTTCTCTTTTTTTAAGGTCTTTTTGTTGGATAATATTTGTATTTCTTTTTCTTCTTCATATCATCTTGCTTATATATTTCTTTTCATTTTAACTACTCTTATTTAGTTTAATTTAACTGAGAATTGCATTAGTGGTTATTTTTTTTTTTACTGCTATTAAATGATATTTTGCTTTCTAGTAGTATCTACTAGTTGTATATATTAATAGACTATCAAGGACATCTACTTAACCATTTAAAATGTATATGGATGCTTTTGTACCAAAACCGATACTAATCAACATAAGGTATCCAGATACTTTTTAAATTGCCAAGTCCATGGTGGCTTGACAATATAACTGAATTTTTTTCTTTTTTATTTCATTAAGTCTACTGGTTACTTACTCTTTGTATCTTATTTTTGTTCTAATTTTTTCCATTGTTCATTTTACCACCATTATTATTATTGACTATAATAGTCAGTTATGACTTTTTTAGTTTTTCCTTTCCTGTTTTATTTTGATGGTTTAACTGTTCTGTATTCCTAACCTAATTCTAATCTTTAAAAGTACATTGTACCTAAGTGTGTTTGGTCCTGAGGTCATTGTTTATCACTTGATTGTAACAGTTGATAACCTGTATGAACTAAATACAATAGAGATCAGTAGTAGGTCAGCTAGCATTTGATTCCTAATGGAGACTAGAGAGGTAAAGACAAGAAGG
Source organism: Choiromyces venosus 120613-1 (assembly GCA_003788595.2). Lineage (NCBI taxonomy): Eukaryota > Fungi > Ascomycota > Pezizomycetes > Pezizales > Tuberaceae > Choiromyces > Choiromyces venosus. Next base: position 344,881 of record ML120452.1, read on the forward strand.
TCTTAGAAGAAGTGAAGGGGGAAAGAAGCAAGAGAATTGTCATTCAACCAAGTATATTTCTTATCTAGGTTCTGTCTGGAGTCTGAAGTCTGGCAGTTCCTGCTAGTCAGGAAGACTGTCTTAAATACATGATTTCCTCCACCCCAGGTAGAGGTTCCTGAAAACCTGCAACCACAATCATTACTAGTAAGTGCATACTACCAGAATCTTGTGATCCTACCAGAATCCTGAAAGCCCAAGGGAATCCTTTACCTAAACCTTATCTCTACCACTGATATACATAACTATTCCTTCCCTTGGAATCCATAAGGTAATACCTTACTAGTACAAAAGTATAACTAATACAAATATAAACAAGTTACTGGAATCCTAGTGATACCAGTAGTGAAACAATCAATCAATCAACATAAGCAAGAACAAATAAAATAATATAATAAAGGAAAATATAAACATAACTAGTATATAGTTGCCAGAATATGTACACATATTACATTCATGTAATAACCTTGGTATTATAGGAGCAAAAAATATAGTCAAGAAATTAGTGACTAGTGTTCATTACAGGGCAGAGCAGGGTAGGTTTTCACTTGTTGGCCTTGCTGTTACTCCAGCCCAGGGGGAAATCTTTCCTTCATCATCTCTACTAGTACTCCTCCCCCCACACAGGACTTGAACCTACTCATTCTCTGGACAGGCTCCTATTTTGTGCCTCCCATTTTTGATGAGAGACTATTCAGGCCATGGGCAAAGTAGGGGCCTGGGTGGGAGCAGGTGCAGGGAATGATGAAAAAAATACCCTGCTCCTGGACTGCTAAGTGGGGCAGGGTGAGGGAAGGGGCTGAGAGCCTGTATATTTTAGTGTCCCAGAGGCCCTATAATGAACACTATTGATGACAACTCCAAAAGAAAGATTTTCAAAAGACTAGAACCATAGATCAAATATTATACCTTTTCTTTTCTTCTCTAAATTCTTTTTTTGAAAATCTTTTGGCTATTGGAGCCTGATAAATTCCTTCAAATTGCTTACTAAATAAGTATTTTGTGTCAAGACTACCTTCTCTAGGCTAAAAAAAAGAACTGTTTGCTTCCTCAGCTACTATGAAAGCTTCAGGTTTGGGCCTACTAGTTCTAAGCTATTTATATAAGGACTATTAGAGACTGTAGTAGTAGTAATTACTAGAGCCAAATAAAACTATCTATAGAGAAATTGAAAATTTTAAAGTTTTTCTTTCCATGTTATTGACTCTCTCAAGTACAGCTTTGTTAAAAAACTTCTTGTACCCCTCCATATATTCTAGCAGTTTCTTGGTAATTGTGGATGTATTCTCATGTACTAGTCTAGTCATACTCTACTATCCCAGATCTCAATAACTGTAATACCTTACTGCCCCATATGAATATCTGTGAATTCTATATTCTTTTACACTAAAGCCCAACCTGATGTTCCAGGTCACCTACTATATTGGGTAGATTCTTTGGATTTTAGTTGTTCAAGAGAGTGAAGTAAAACTGTACATTTATTATCATGACAATGACTATCCTTTAATATGCCCACCTCCAGCAGCTTTAACAGCTTACAGCTAATCCAGGAGACTATCTATAAGAGTATTGAGAATAGATTGATCAATTGCCTCCCATTCCTCTAACATGGTTGTATATAATTCCTCTTGATTATTAGGTCTCTTTTTCTCTACTGTGAAATGTTCAAGTTTTTAGAGGCAAATTTTCAGAAGGTGTCAACCATTTTCAATAGGATCAGGATTAGGAGAATTTACTGGGACTGTTAACATGTAGATATTGTCAGCCCTCAAAATGATTTGATTTTTATAACTACTGTGATATTTGACATTATCTTGAATAACCCAAGAATCATTTGAATGTTCCTATGAAAGGAGAAAAGGAATCTGGCAAAGGTCATCAATTTTAGTTGTACACTGTATGGAATTAAGACCAAGAGAGTCTTGGTTTGCTGTTTAATCTTGTACTGTTCACTGCCAAATTTGAATTAATAGTATTCAATCACCCTAAGTGATTACTATCTAACATCCTACAGAATATCTAGAGGTACAAGAATAGAAGATGATGGTCCAATATTTCTCTAATAATTCTTCCCCTTCTTTTATTTATATTTTCCTTCCTGGTTGAAAGGTAACATATTCAATCTTCCATTCATTCAGCAAAACTATTTGTTTTCATCCATTTAGTAACTAGTGTAACTTTCCTTGATACCAATTCCTTCTCCAAATTTTTTGTGGACCATCAAGGTACAGTTTCTTTTATGGTACTCAAAGTTTAAATCCAAGTACTTTTATTACCTTATCAATGGTATTATAGCTAAGCTAAAGCTGACTTAGCTTATCTATAAGCTTTCTTAATGAAGATCAAGGATTTTCCTGAACAGTAACTTCAATTCCTTGCTTAATATTATCATTGAGTTTTGTTGATCTTCCAGTATAGAGACCATGTATAACATATCCTCATGCTTGATATTATTTGACTAATCCTTGAACTATTGATCTTAGTATGTTCTTATAATTCACAATATGTTTGTAAGCCTATCTAATGTCAAAAAGATGTATTATATGATGGTTCACTACAGGTATAAGATAGTGATATATGGTGTAGTAATACCTGGTTTGACTGTCCATTAGTTCTTCAACCCTCATACTTTTTATGATTGCTTCCTAATAGTCATATATACATCTCACCTCTTAACCTTTGGGTTCTATATCTTGTATTCTGATTTAGTTCAATATTGGGTAACTATAATGAAGAATATAGGTACAATTGGTTAGTGTAGAAATGGATTGGGTGGAATGTCACTCTGGCAGATATGTTGGATAGTGAGATACTGCTAAGATCAGTACAGTTAAGAACTGAGTATTTTGAGGTCTCTTACAGGTAACTGTATTCCCAGCATAACTGCCAAAGTAACATACCACCTGATATGATTCCTGGAATTGCATAGTTCAGTATTTGATATGGGTAATCAGATCTGTAATTACTGGTATAGTCATACCCTGTTGTCCCAAATAGTCAAAACTCTAAGAATCTGTCTGGGGCAATGAGTAATCCAATACAGCAAGTGATCAAGAACAACAGGTTGGGTTTTGGTGTAAAAAAATTTAGAATTCACAGATATTCATATGGGGCAGTGAGGTATCTGGATTATTGAGATCCAGGATAGTAAGGTACTAGTATGACTGTACTAGTATATGAGAATACATCTACATTTGCCAAGAAACTACCACAATACATAGAGGGTATGAGAACTTTTTTAATAGGACTATATATAGTCCCCTCATTGGAGATTCTAATATAAATTGCATTTACATAACTATGAGCTGTACTCTAGAGGAAGTGTACTCTGCAGGCTCAGTACTCACAGTAAAGAGCTATGATAATATATGAGCTTTTCAGAAAGTGCTGGGTTGTTGATAATAGTATATTGAGTTTCCATATCCCATGACTTCTTATCTTAATATCTACCCTGAGTAGCATGGTTACTAACTAGTGGTGCCAGAACCTAGACATCTATACTCAAGTAGTACTTATACAGTACTGTACCATTCTGAGAAGCACCTTCTTTAGGTGATTACAACCAAAAATTGACCTTCTGCTTGAGTGGGTTGGGCCGCATTGGAGGCATAGACCTTATTGGATATTAGATTCTCTTTTGTACTAGTACATACTTACTTAGGGTGGGAGAGAGTATCCAGGTGAGACCAGCCAAACCCAACCAGAATTTTGAAAATCTTTATCTGTTCACATAACAACATCTACAATAAACAAAGTGTATAGTGATAAAAAAAAAGATCTTTTTTTTGGCACATGTCTAATACTGGTAGGCTTCATGGGAGGCATTTTGCTGTTGTTGAAGGTGTAGATGGGATAAATTTTTCGGGTTGTCGTGGTTCCAATCTACTCGGGGTAGGGGCGAAGTATTGGGACATGCAGGGGTCAGAGGCCTGTGCATACTACAAAAGAGGTAATAAAGATGTTATTCTAAACTAAAAATGTAAAATACCTTTCCCTAATAGATCAATTCCAACATTTCCACGTTGCCTCAGCTGCTAATAAATACACTCTTTATATTCTTCGCATCGACATTTGACCACCCTGCTTGTCCCAATATTTTCCCCCTCACCCCAGTACAACACTTGCAATATGATGGTTGGGGCTTGGCTTGTCTCACCTGGATACTTTTCCTCACCCCAAGTCACACGTCTTTGCCAAGAATGCCTCCGCCAGCCCATATTTGGCGGGAGTCCTCACCAAATTTTTGGCTTGCGGAGGCATTCTTGGCAGAGACGAGTGAGTGCACTCTTACTCTCTCAACCCAGTGAACACCTATTTGTTTCTCTGTAATGTGTATTATTAATTGTCAAAAACTATCGAAATAAACCGTTTTTCTTAGCATTGCTTCTACTTAGGCTTGGGCTGAAATACGGTGTTATTGAAACTCGATAAACTGATGAGCATGTGGACTTGCGGAGGGAGGTACACTGGGACTGGTGGGGAGTACTAGTACTGTATAATCCGGCGAAAGTCGGATTGGCACTAGTGTAGATTTTCTTGAACCTGCCCAATCGCCACTCTCTACTCCTGCGGCCGAATATGTTTAACCTATGGCAAGCCGGCGGTCTTCGTTCCCTCTTGTTTGCTTGGTTGGCTTAGTTTCTCTTTGGTCCCCTTTAGCTCCAATCCGACTTTTGCCGTACCGTATCATCTCATGAAAGTCGGATTGGAGCTAAATGGGACTAAAGAGAAACTAAGGGAACGAAGACCGCCGGCTTGCCACAGTTTAAACATATAGAGAGCGGCGATTGGGCAGGTTCAAGAAAATCCCCATTAGTGCTAATCTGACTTTCATGAGATTACGGTACCACATGTTATCACACTTTCTTTGCCCTTAAGTGAATCCTTACACACCCTCCCCCAACTAGTCTTCTTACCCTCCCCACCCTCCTTCCCTCACTTCCTCTCACTCTGCCACACCTGGTTCTTCATCTTTGATTCTGATTTTTCGGTATGGTAGGGAGATATGATCCAATTTGTGGTGGACGGGCCTAAACTTGAATATCCTACTGTAACGCAACGCAGGGAAGAAAAAGAAGAAAATAAAAGAAGAAAAAAAAGAGGTTGATATCATCCCTGAAATATTTATCGTCATGCTTTTTCATCCCCACCATCGGGAGAAGACTACTCCCATTTTCATCACCAAGAACCCCCCTCCCCATTTCTTGAGGAATGGGGCGAAGATCTCGCTTGTCCTGTCAATCCCGGCCTGTGGGGGATTAAATCCTGACAGCGCCTACCCGTTCGTCCACCTTACTGATACAATATCACACTCGAACATAAACTGTATATCATAATAGTGTTACCCCCGATTATCATCAGCCCTCCCTCCCCCCCTTCTGCATTTACTTCGATGTTCGTTATTGCTTCCTAGCACTGCAGGGTACGAATTGCTTTTCGATTACGAATTCTCCCATCTCATCAACAACGCCACCGCCTCTCTTCTGCTGCGCAATTTGGTTACCAAACTTAAAGGGAGAATACTAGAGTAAAGGGTCTATCCCTTAAGGCTAAGGAGTAAAAGGGTAGGGAGAGAAGAAAGAGCGAGTGACAGGGAGAAGAAGAAGAAGAAAAAAAAGAACAGGACAAAGGGAGGAACTTTTTGGAAAGGAGATGCCACGTCTAAGCAGATACCCAAAGGTTATGCCCGCGGCCTTTAAACCTGCTCCAACTCATCCCCGTGATCCAAGATTGGTTGCTCCTCCCACGAGGCCTACTCCCCGATCCTGGAGTTCGCAAAAATGCCACTCTGCGGATACCGGTATCTCTACCTCAGAACAGACCGTGTCAGCCGAACTTCTTCGCCTTCTTCCAAAGGATTGCCGGGTCGTGGATTTTCCTGAGGAGGATCCCAACTTATCAAAATGGCGGAATAATGAGCCCCCAAAAATTTACACCCTTAACGACTTACCGCCTTACAAAATTGCCTCGAAGGCTACCTCTGCTTTCTTTGCATCGTCTGCATGTGTGCTTAGTTTTGTGGAGCAGGATGAAGTGGATCGGATGATGGATTTGGTGTATTCGGGGAAAGGGACGCTTTTAATGATGTGTGAACTTCTCGCTGTCGCAGCTGTTGCCTCCCATTGGGATTCTGAGATATCTGTAAAGCAACGGAACAATTTTTTCGAAACAGTTCGCTATTATAGCGATGATTGTGTTGAGCAGAATGATATTGTGGGGATGAAAATACTTACGCTTTCAGCCGTGTTTTTCATTGCTGAGAAGCGTGTATCAAGTTGGACCTTTGTTTGTAAGTTTTTCTCTCCCAAACCCTGTACTTGTATTGTACTACCATACTCTCCTCTTCGAGCCACAGGCTGATCAATCGTGGCTGGATGATTTAGGCAATGCGTTGGCTCTTGTAACGAAGCGAAAAATTCCCTTAAATCAACGTCCGGATGACATATCTGAGAAAGAATGGGGTCGCCTAAGACGTCTATGGCGTTCTCTGATATTTCTAGAGAGGTTGGGAATCCCTATCGGTTTTTCCAAAAATTATACCATGGGCGGCAAAATCTAATATCGATAATAGTTGGCTATCTGGATCTCTGGGACGATTACCAGCATGGAGTATTGGTTATCATAACCTTGAGTTATCTGAATCTGTTTGTCTCTCCCGCTCAAGGTTTTCTATCCTTCTATCTTCCTCCTTGCTAATTAGAGCTACTTCAGGAACGAACAATTGGCGGGACAGCACAAATCAGATCCAATGCTCATCAATTACAACTGGCAAACATTGGTGTCTTGATGGGAAATATCTTGAAAGATGTCTACGTATCACCAACAGTGAATTTACATATTGTTCGAACATACAACCGTAAATGTTTGAATTGGTTCGACGCGCTGCCGAATTTTATGCAGCTCTCCAGCCTTTTGAAACATGAGGTCCCCCCAACAGAAAGATGCTCACTATACCTTATACATCTGATGTATCTGGGTACAATTATTCTCTTGAATAGAAAAGTTTTGATCGAAGTTGCTAAGAGGGGACGTAACCCTGAATGGAAGGCTGAGGGCGATCTTGAAGCTGCAGATGGGTTTGCCAAAGATTGTATTTCAGCAGCTCGCACAATCAGCAGTATCTTGGAGATAAACTACCACGATGGGTTGTTCCGCAAGTGTTGGATAGCGATGTATGTGCCATCTTTCCTACCCTGATTTTATCGTTCTCTAATATTGATGTTTGCCATAGCTATTGTTCATGGAATGCCTCGTTGATCCTGTTATTCGACACAGCCCAAAAGAAGTTCCAAGGTTACCCCCATGACGAGTATTCTGAGAACTACACCAAGGCTGCTGCATGTGTCAAAATTCTTGAGTACTGTGCAGAGGAGGATAAACTAGCACCGGCCTATCTTCGCTTGCTCCAACCATTTCTTACCGCCCTCGCGGAATATTGCCCATTGCTTACACCCTCTCTCTCGCCCTGCGATGGTTTGTCTGCGATGTCCCCGACCCCTCCTATAACCTCGCTTCCTCTGCTGCGTCAGATATCCCCGAAGAATCACATTGCCCATCAAGTCATAGATGTGCTTTCGAAGCCATTTGGAGGGAGTTCTGAAATAGAGGTTCCGTCAGATGGCGATTATCCATGCTTTACTGAGCATGACAAATATTGGCCTTCGGGAGATTTTGAAAAACCCTTCCCTCTCGAGTACCAAATGCCTAGCCCTGAGGAGAGTGCGTGGGCACCTGCAAATGGGATCAGAGTTACTCTTTCAGAGGATAGGAAGAGACAACGGGATTCTGGCAGCCATGATTCGGATTCCGACTCTGGTCACCGCAAAAAAAGATTCTCGCCAGCTGAATTGGAGGCATTTTTGAAAAGAGTTGCCTAATTCAGAACCTCAAAATTTGATGTAAAAAAAGATGTGCTTGGTTGCCGTTAAAGGAGTTTTATTTTGGAAGTATCTGGGTTTCCCTCCTTCCTTTTTCCAGTTTTTTCTTGCGGAGTTCTTGTCCTGGAATTTTTGAGAAACATTTCACAAATGCCATTTCGGGAAAACTTTTGGGGTCGGGAGGGGTCACCGGGAATACTGGATCATTCGTCCTATGCTTGGGTCTTAAGTTACTTTTTTTTTATTTTTTTTTTAAAAGGGTTCATGTTATAATTAAGTTAATTAAATCACATTTTGGCTATCTAGATCAGTCTCTTTGATTTTCGACGAGATGCAAGGCCTCTGTAGCAATTCAACCTGTGATCCGCCCTGGATGTTTCGTCATTCGCTTGTGTCGAGGGTCGGTAGGCGTGAGTTTAACTACGAGCAGGTTGCAGTATGCAGTAGGCAGCTTACGGTGATGCAACCTACAGAATGCTCTTGGCTGTGATAATTCCATATATTTTATCATCGTTGTTTACCGACCCGGCTTCAAAGATAGTTAGAAGGGGGTGTCCCTTTATCCAAACGTCCACGATTATCGCGGTCCCTCTATTCACAATTCAATATTTATAATCGCTGATATTCACCGTTCGCTTGTCCACCGACCAGGTTCCAGTGCCCGCCAGATAGTCTAAATATTCCGACGAACAAAACATAATAGTTATAGGAGGCTAAATTGCTCCTTTCCGATAGCTCCAGCCCTAGCCCTTGCACTGAAGATCTCTCAAAACAGTCCTTTCCCCGATGCTACAGACTACAGACTCCGGATTATCGTATCCTGCGCAGAGCAACAGGCTGAATATCTCATCCCCGGGATATCAAAATGCGGGGTGGGAGTTGCGCATGTCGGGCATCGGGGGAATGGCTGAGGAATGATACGGGATGATGAATGTGGGGGAAGGAGAGGCATTGAGGCGAAGATTGGCGTTGATATCTGTAGATAGCATGAAGGGGGTGAAGGGAGGGAAATGAACTAGGAATTGAACTAGTTTGGCGAGTATTAGGCAATATACAGAATAATACTAGGAAGGAAAGTTGTCGGGAAGAGTGTTGGGCAGGAAGGAATTGGCGGTTATCGACTCTAGAGAGTAAAATATTTAAGTCAAAACAAATCGTAAAAACCGGAGGTCTAACCTCCATCTAAAAATATTCAGAATTCCAGCCATGTCTTTACGTTCACGAGTTCTTGCTACTGCGGCGTTGATTTCTCTTGCCTCAGCGCTTGCCGTTGATCGGACGTCCACCCCGCCTATGGGATGGAACTCGTATAATTACTATTAGGGAGTCTCACACCGCCGGTTCAGATCTGGGACTCGTACCGCGGTTCATGGCAGTACGGTGTGAGGCTTCTTGGTTCGTGATATAAATTCGTTGCTGGTTTGGAAAAATATGTAGTCAAGAGACTAATGCCGGAAAGAGAAAGGCGGGGCTGTTAGTTGAAGATCCAGAGCGCAGGATGCTTTTAGCTTGCAAGATTTTCACCACTAGTCATTGCACTTTTCTTGTATTGTAGATCCCACATGGTATCAACTCTCTCTGAATCACCGAAACATCCTGTGTACCACCTCCAGAGTCGGTACTAGTACCACGGTTCACTTTTCAAGTTCACAGTTCATGAACCGCGCTGAACCGGCGGTGTGAGACCCCCTATTTTGTGCTACGCTACCGAGGACATGGTCAAGGCCAATGCGAAGGCAATGGCAGATCTAGGCCTGGCGGCTGCGGGATATGAATGTGTTGTTCCAGATTGTGGTTGGAGGTATGCTTGCTCTGGGTTTTGTGGGTTTCCTAGGATGGGGTTAATCAATTGCGGGCAGTGCAAAAGAGCGGACTGCGGAGGGGGAGATTACCTGGAACGAGACGTTTTGTCCTTCGGGGTATCCAGCATCGGCGGACTACGTCCACGGGCTGAATCTAAAGTTTGGGATTCATTCTGGGGCGAGGACATATCAATGCATGACATCTTTAGATTAGTCCAGTTTTAGATACTAACGAGCCAACCAGGTCATCCCGAGGGCGGGAATTATTTAATCCAGGCCTCACTTGGTATGATGCGATTCGCGAGACCCAAGCTAATCGACACGGTGAGAGGCCATGAACAAAGTGATGCGGAAACTTTCGCAGAATGGGGCGGGGTTTATTTGAAATAGCAACACTGTCCCGATATCCCCACCTCCGCCTAACAATTGGATTGGGTTGAATTGTCTCTGACGGGGACTCGGTGGCGATAACTGCTGGGCTAACGGCAAGAACTTTGTTGTCTTCTACGGTACCCCGACGAACCGGATCCATCTGCTCGATTTGACACTATGGCGAACGCCTTGGCGTCGGTCGATCGAGATATCGTGTACAGCATCTGCCAATGGGGTATTGGTGACAATATGGCGGAATGGGCTGGGCCGATCGGTAGCTCGTGGGGAATTTCCAACGATATTATTAATAATTGGATCTCTGTCTTTCGGATTACCAATCAGATTGTCCCGTTTGCGAAGTATTCGGCCCCGGGCAAGTATAATGATATGGATATGCTCATGGTGAGTCTTGAGGCAATTATGGAGTTGCTGTGTTTACTAACCGTGATGCAGGTTGGCAATGGAGGAATGACGGTTGAGGAGAGTAAAACTCATTTTACTCTCTGGTGCATTGAGAAATCTCTGCTTTTCCTCGGCGCCGGTTTGGAAAGAAATCTTCTCGATGCTACTTCACTTGAGATCTTGAAGAATATGGAACTTGTTGCAATTAACAAAGCTCCATTGGGAGAAGTAGCAAAGCTTATGCGCTGGTATACGGAGGAGCAGTATGATGTTTGGGCTGGTAATCTATCCAATTCAAGAACCATATTTATTGTTGCCAATTGGGGGAGAACGGCCAAGACTATCACTGTTGACCTTCCTGACGCGGGCATTCAAAGTGCTGGCAAGACGAGAGACGTCTGGTCAAAGAGTGACATCGGTGCTTTAGATGGGAGGTACACTGCGGAAGTCACAGGGCATGGCGTCAAGGTGTTGATTTTGGAGAACACAGTTGCTGCTCGGAGTTATAAGAGCTTGGTATTTGATAGCCAGAGGTAACGAAACCCAACTCTAAAAAATAGCCTAAGGTCAGGGCTAACCTTGTCTGCAAAGCTCCACTTCAGGCTTTGGGAAGGTCTATGCCCATACCAGCTCAGAGTATTCCTACGAGGTTACAACTCCAGCCAGACAATCCCGCCAAATTACTGTCACAGCGGGTAACTGTAAGTTACGAGCACCCACAGTGTCCGGGGCCCAACCTACACGATTCCATCCATCCCACTCTCTACCGGCCAAAACTCGGTCATAATTATCGACCCCGCAGGTGCCATCTCCTCTCTGAAGTCACGGATAAGCTCCCAATCAAATTACTACTCAGCACAAAACGCGGCCCGCTCCGGTGCCGCTGCCCTTGCCAAGTCTGCTAACGCGGACGGCTGCAAGCCCTCAAACTACAAGGTCACCAATATGACGGCCGGAGCATCAAGTCTGACCCTCTCTGGCGTTTCAGGCGGGAGCGCAGCGGGTTCCAAGTTGGTAACGTTGACTATATTAATTGTGACCTTGCCTTCGATCTTGCGTGGGGTGGAATGAGAGCGAACGTTCTTAACGCTTCGTTCGCCGTGAATGGTGGGAAAGAGAAGATGTGGTCATTCCCGATCTCTGGGGGAGATTGGCAAGATACTGGACGTATGGCAGCGTTGTTGGATGGATTCGTTGCGGGGAATGCAAACATTGTCAAGGTTAGTGCCCCTGGGTGGAGGTTTGGGCCGGATCTTGTTGGGTTGGAGGTTCTGTCGTAGGTGTGTGTTGTATTTCTAATGTATAGCTGGGGATGGAATACAAATATACGGAGGTCAGTAGCTTGTATAATATATCGGTGGTTTTGTCACTTAGGGACTTTGATTTGTACCTCACATTGCGCCGAACCTGCAAACACTGAGTGGACCTTAGGTTACGAGTGACCGATTACGAATTCGGCGTTAAGCTACGGGTACAGATGACAGGTTTATCTCCTTGACTGGTGCGACAGTGGAAAATGTCCTGCCGCCAATGCCATTGCCTGAGACACAGGTTAATAAGCAACATTTGTTAATTACCACAAATTCGCAGATGCGCAAACTTGGGACCATATCTAATATTAGCTATATGATTGTACAGTACCTAGGCACATCATCACTGAAGAATACTGAGGCAGCACCTTAGTCAGCTCTGTCTTAGACATGGCCTTGGCGGCAGGACATTAGAGACTTTGCGGTGGACGCATCCAGAGTCTTTTTGACTATCTGGGCATACGCATGCCAAGCCCCACAACATCCAGACAAGAGCAATTTCGACAAATTTGACCTCTACAACTTCTGTCCGCAATAGAATTTTTAATATCGATTCTTTTTAATATTTTTTTCCTAGCATCAGAACTAGAGAAGCAGAGGTGTATGATCTATCAAAATCATGGGATTTGAGTTCAAGCCTGGGTGAACGGAGTGTTGGCAAATCAAGTCAATTATTCGTTTGGGAAAAATGTGAAGCTTGACAAACGCTGTTTTTTTTTTGGGGGCTCAACTAGACCGTGAGCCCGCTCACGGTCTACCGCAAAGTGAAAATCGCATCCAGCTCCAAATCCCTTGTTTCTTGGCACCTAGGGTGTCTGGATACATCCACCGCAAAGTCTCTATTTTCCACTGTCGCACCAGTCAAGGAGATACCGGTATCATGCCGAATTAGTTCGGGTCCTGTGCCTAGTGAAGCAATCTAAGGATCAGCCGTGACAATGATTACTACAGTGAAACCTCCGTTATCTCCAGGTCTTAGGGTGACTGGATTTCTTGGAAGTAAAAGGGGATGGAAAATAGCGAACAGGCTTGGCAGAGGGGGGGTGTTGAAACATGCTTCTGGCACTACTATGGTGTCACTCGCACTATTGCCTTTCCCCTTGCATTAGACCTTATGGCTGAGTCTAGATCTCTAGTCGAGACCCCTCACACCATTGGATATACTCCTTAAATCTTTTTTACTCTTCTTTCTTTTGTTATTGTGATTGTTCGCTCGACCCCTTTTTTGTCTTGCTCCCAACAGTAGATAGTCAGGGTCTTTGGCCCTTCCCTTTGAGATAGTTAAGCATTCTTGTTTCTCAAGCAATCAATCACTTCATCGTATTATCACTCCATTCCAATATTCTCACAACAGGGGGTGAAATCAGGAGAGAAGACTTTGGGGACAAGATGAAGTATAGAAAAGTAGAATAAGCGAAATAGAATGTGTTCAGTGAAAAATAGTTGTTAAAGTTGTTTTGTTACTAGTTAAGGAAAGCAAAACATTGACGGTGATGACCTGGAATATATCCAAACTTCAAAGTCTTGTACAGCCATCAGAATTCCCCAAACATTCTGTACCAGCTCTCATACCAAATACCAACACCATCATTCCAAATACTAACATCCTCATTCCAAATACCAACATCCCTATTCCGAATACCAACGTTCCCATTCCGAATACCAACATCCCTATTCCGAATACCAACCATCATTCTGAATACCAGCCATCATTCCAACAATGCATTTCTGACATTTCTGACAACACTCCCACTCTTCCTTGTGCTCCAGTAGAGTGCAAGGAAGAACCAAAGGAAAGACATGGTAATAGTGGTTGGCCTCATTAAAAACCTGTCGGATCTGTGAGCAGGGAAAAAAAGTACCACCATACAAAAGTTGTAAAGAAAAGAAAAGAAAATAAGTAAACAAAATAAAAGTAAAAGTAATAATAATAATAATAATAAAAGAAACTAATCTGCAAATCTAAACTACTACTTGATACTCCATTAAGCCCAACCCTAAGGTGTGTTTCCAATGAGTGTCTTGTAGAAGAGGTTTCATTAGGATATCAGCCATTTGCTCTATCATCGATACAGAGTTGAGTTTGATCTCACCATTCTTGTGGGATGTACAGATGAAGTGATATTTGACATTAATATGCTTCATTCTCTTGTGGAATTTAGGGTTTTTGGTGATATCAATTGCTCTTTGGTTGTCACAAGCAATTGGTAGTGGTCCTAATACTTCACTAGTGATCTCATCATAAAGGCATCTCATCCAGATTCCTTCTCTGACTGCCTCTGAACAATTGATGTATTCTGCCTCCAACATAGACAGCAAAACTAGCTTCTGTTTTTTTGCTTTCCAAGATATCACACCTCCAGCAAGAGCAAAGACATAACCACTTGTAGGCTTTCGATCCTCCATGTCGCCAGCATAGTCAGAGTTTGTGTAGCTGAATAATCCTTACCAGTAGTTCCTATTAGGTTTCTTTTGCTGTCTGTAGGTAAGTGTGAGGTTTTGAGGGTGTTTAAGATAACGTAGTAGGCATTTTGCAGCAGCAAGATGGATAGTGTTTGGTCATGAGTTGAATTTACTTAATGTAGCTACTGCGAATGCGATATCTGGATAGGTGCTGACCATAAGATACATCAAGCTTCCGATCAACAATTGATAGTTACCAATATCAACCAATGTATCAGTAGTCTGTGATGATCGTAGCTTTAGACCAGGTTCCATAGGTGTCAATAACTCTATTACAGTCATTCATACTAAAGCATTTCAGAATAGTTGATATGAACTGAGACTGGTGTATCTGAATCGTATCGGGAGTAGCCCAAGCTACTTCGAGACCTAAAAACTGACAAATCTTTCCTAAGTCATTCATGCAGTATTTATGATGTAATAAGTTTTTCACATCATTAATATTTCATGAGTCTCATGCAGTTATTAGCAAATCATCCACACAGAGGAGAATAAATACTTTCAGTATTTCTATTTTCTGATATGAGGAGGAATGAAGGTATAAATTTGGATCGTTCTCAGATTGTTGGAAGTTTATCGATCTCAGAAACTGATTGATATTGTTATGCATATGGAAAAAAGGGCCAAAGTTACACGGCCTTTACGTAGGATTATTTCTACCATACCCCTGCAGCCCCCTTGTAGGGACCGGGCGTCATTACGGTATTACGGCCGAGTTGCGTCCCGACACTTTAGCCACAATAAATGGCACCTTCAGCATAACACCATATACGTCGTCGCCGTCTGTCCGACCGGATGCTGTCCGTAGGATATATGAGAGGGCACCTTTGGCGACTCATGGGAAGTGACTCGGAGGAATTTGGTTAAGTTTTGAGCAAGCTATTACCTTGTACATTAGCAGTTAAATATTATGGCTGATAAGTAATGGGACGATTTGGGAAGAAACCTTGGTGACCGAATATCGTGAGCCTATGGCACCGACGGGTAGCCATAGAGCCGAGCCTTTTGCTTTGAAAGAAGTAGTGCCCCAAGAGGGCCTACTCGAGAATCGGTATGAGAGGTTTTCGCTGGACAAGCTATTGGCTCAATCCAGAGCAAAAAACCCTATATATCCGATGGGCCTTGTGATGCATCAATATGCAACACAATGGCCGCGCTCATTCATTAAAGCTGATCACTTTATGTTTTGAGGCAGAACAATTGGTATAGTCACCATTAGGGCGGTATACTCAAATTAAGTTCATATAGTGGAGAGATCAAAGGCTACCTACTGGAGAGGCGTTCACACCTCCCAGAAACAATAGGAGTCTGAAGAGATCAAAGCCAAGCAAGGCAAATATTCTCAGGGTCAAGAGTATTCGCACTTAGGCAAATTAAGAGGTTTTCGACAGAGGTACTTAGATAGTATGGGAGTTGAATGTAGTCCGCGATAACCCAGACGCGGAATATAAATATCGAGGTACTCCCAGCTATCAGAAACATCAAGCAACGGAGAAGAGATCTTATTAATAAATTTATTAACTTACTCTTGAAAAAACTTTATTACACATATTCTTTCTAAACAAGCCTTTGGGAAATATGAGCCTATCTTAACGATCTTTGTTTTATCCTACCTTACTTTATTTCAAGAAACCTACAGCCTAGACCTACTGGCCCTATCTACGGTTGGACTACCCCGAAACAGATATGCTCATACCAGAGCCACAGAGCCTGCTTTAATCCATAAAGTGCTTTCTTCAATCGGCAAATATTTCCAGAATCTACCCCAGTGCTCAACCAATCAATGCCTTCTGGGAGCTGCATGTATAACAGATTATCAATCAGGGGATTCAAGAAGGCAGTAACTATATCTATATGATGTATGTCCCATCGGTTGAGTGATGCATATACCAATATCAAGTGCAGGCTCACAAGCTTTGCCACAGATGCAAATGTGTCTCCAAAATCTATGCCAGGAACTTGGTCGTATCCTTTAATCACCAGATGTGCCTTATTTCTCAGACTCCCATCTGGATTCATTTTCTTTCTGAAAACCCAATGGCACCCTATAATACTCATATAGCCTGGTAACACTTCAGAGTTCACATAAGACCATGTTTCATTCACTCCAAGTGAGTGAAATTCTTCTCTCATTGCAGTCTTCCACTGTGGAGTACAGGCCTAATGAAGCATGTCCTGGTAGCTAATTGGTTTGCCTTCATCTGCCATATCATCATCTATGATACTCCCTTCAACTGTCATACATGCAGTGAGTTTACACTTTTCTCAATTGCACCTCAATCTTTGTAAATACAGTATAACTTCTGTGGGAGTCTGAGATAGAGTATCCTCTGATCCAGAGTTTATCAAGTGTATATGTAGACTTTCGGTGCAAGAGCGACTATCTTCAATAACTGTTTCCTCTTCCTGCATACTAACAGTATTATCAACTGTTCTCAGATCACAATGATCATCATGATCATCTGTGACCACAACTGATGTCTCATTATCTTCCAATAGAAGATCTTTTAGAATACATAACTTCAACATACTTGAGTCAGAATCGGTATGGTCTCTAACAAATGTTCTGATAACCCGTAGGTCATCAAACTGAATGTCTGAAGCCTGAAGAACATACTTTCCTGTGGGGTCCCAAAGCCTCCAAATCTTAAACATGTTATCGACATAACCAAGGAATCTACATTCCTATGCCTGTTCAGCAAACTTGCCTTGCCTTTGCTCCTCTGGTATCAGTTTGTAAGCAGCACAACTGAAGAGATGAAGATGACCGATGTCTGGTTTGTCTTTATGTAGTAGATCGTAGGGAGTCTTATTTTTAATCGAATGAGATGGTGATTGATCATGTAAATAAGCCGCAGTATTAACTGCCTAGGTCTAGAATTGATCTCAGAATCAAGAGTTGATCAATATTGCTTGCGCCTTTGTAACTAAGATCCTAATCATCCACTCACTCACACTATTCTTATGCTGGGTGTAGGATAGAGAAGGTTTGAAGAATATTCTGGAAACACGCAAAATTCCTCAAAAGAGGCTATTATCATACTCGCCATGCTCATTGTCACACTTGAAGTATGCGATAGGCCATTGGGAATACTTTTTCTCCAAAGCTGCCTTGAACTCTTAGAAGATAGAAACTACCTCAATGGCAGCTTTAGATCACAAAAAATAAACCCCGATGGACTGTGAAAAATCGTCAATGTAGACAATAAAATACTTGAGTCCGGAAGTCGACTCAGGTGTAATTGGTCTACAGAGGTCAGAGTGAATCAATTGAAAGGGTTGCATCAAACATTCAACTGGGGCTCACTGGATCTTTCGTTGATGTTTGGACTTGATGCAAACGTCTCATATGCCTTACGGAAAGGACTCAGGTGTGTTATCATAAGCTGATGCAGGTACAAGAAGTTTGATGTTGTCAAGACTTAGGTGAGCAAGTCTTTGATGCCATAATATAAGAGGTATTGTCTGAGATTTTGCCACATTTACTAAAACTAATACATTATTTGTGCCTTAACTGAAAGAGGTAAAATTATAGGAAGTACATAACTGATACAGACCTACTATCAAAATTCCAAGCACTATGCTAGGATTACTCTTTCTATCTGAGTCGCCAATATAGCATACCTTATCTGTAATCCAGATATGATACTGGGCTGAAAGTCTACCAACTGAGAGTAGACTATATCTAAGCTGAGGTACAAAGAGGGCATGGATCAAAATAGTTGAGGCAGGGAGTTGAAGAGAGATAAGTCCAGAAGCAGTTGCCATTAAGCAAGAACCATCACCCATTGAGATCTTGACAGGCAACAGGTGTTTGATAGTACTGAAGCATCTCCTATCACAGCACATGTGATGTGAAGCACCGAAGTCAATGATCTAAGCTGTATTATCTGGGTCAATGGTTTGAGGAGGCATGGCAATAAGTACTTTAACCATCATAAAGGCTGATTCTGAAGGACTATTGATGGATGAAACATTTCTTCCTGGTAGTCATTTGGAATGTGCTTTATTGGCTTTCTTTTTGATAAAGCAGTCATCTTGCTTGTGTCTATGCTTATTGCAATACTAGCAGGAGACTGGAAGAGCTGATTGTGAGTTTGAGTTATTGTTTTAAGATGACATAGCTGAATAATTATTTTGAGATGTTCCACAATAACGAAAATGACTGTGACCCCATCCATAACCTCATCCTCCACGACTGAAACTGCCTCCACCTTCTCTATTTACCATTACCAATGTGTTTCCAGATGTCATTATACTACTGATGGTGGCATTTGATCTAACTTCTTTCTTCCAATTTCATATAGAGGTTTCCCATTCTACAAGAGTGGTGATTACATAGTTGATGGTCCGGTATTCAGCAGGTTGATGGGTTATAATGTCGATAATTAAGTTACATTCAGCTGGCAGTGTAGTGATAAGGTGAGTAATAAAGGTTTTGTCTGAAATCATTTGTTCAGATCCTTCTAACTCCTGATGACAGTCCAGAAGATGGGTGATATATTCTGCAAGAGTGGAGTTGGTGGTCGGATGCAGTTGATTGAAGTTCCTAAGGATTGCTGTTTAACTGGCATGAGTGTTCGAGGTATCTAGCTTGGTTTTCAGTTCTTCCTACATGAGACAAGGTAATCTCTTTCCATTGATATAGGTTTTAATGGAAGAATGGCACAATGTGTTGATCATAGCAACCATCTTACCTGAACAGTGTTCAAAATCTGCTGCTCCATGGCTGCCTAGAGTGTCTTCTTCTCTAAGCACTATAGCTAGAGCAGATTTGGCCTGTAGAAAGAATTTGACATCATGCTTCCAGCATGCATAATTATAATGGGTTAGCTTATTCATCTCCCTATACTTACAGTGGTAGATTTCATCCCTATAAACTTGAGAGGTTGCTGATTCCATTGCGACGATAGAAAGGGTGACGTCTCTAGTAGTTTGCAGATATTAGTTGAAGGGATAAACTAAGGTGGAGGCAGCAGAGAATAAAGAAGACAGGTATGGAGTGAAGGGGATCGGCTCTTAGGTATGTGCTTAGAGATCTGGGCTCATGGCCTGAAATCAAGAGAGAAGACTTTAGGGACAAGATGAAGTATAGAAAAGTAGAGTCAGCGAAATAGAATGTGTTCAGTGAAAAATAGTTGTTAAAGTTGTTTTGTTACTAGTTAAGGAAAGCAAAACATTGACGGTGATGACCTGGAATATATGCAAACTTCAAAGTCTTGTACAGCCATCAGAATTCCCCAAACATTCTGTACCAGCTCTCATACCAAATACCAACACCATCATTCCAAATACTAACATCCTCATTCCAAATACCAACATCCCCATTCTGAATACTAACGTTCCCAATCCCAATACCAACATCCCCATTCCGAATACCAACCATCATTCTGAATACCAGCCATTATTCCAACAATGCATTTCCGACATTTTGGACAACAGGGGGTACCGGAAATAAAATGAGTGATAGTTGATGATGGCGGACATGCCTTATTTTCAACTTATTCGTGTAGAAAAATAACATTTCTCCAGCTTATCCATCGGATTCTACTTGAATCTTTATCCTAAAAACATACATATTCATTCAACTCTCTAAACATTTGTCAGTCTGTCATCCTATCCATCACCTTGCCCAATACCCTATCCACACCATAGCTTGCAGCAAGAGATGCATTAGTGGGTGATTTTCCTCCATTTGGGGGAAACTTTTCCTTGTGTAGTTCAAACTTTGCAAGGTTGAGGTTTTTGTGCTTTGTTTGTGCTCATTTTTCATAGGTGAGTAAACGTTGAATATGTTTTACTGAAGTGTTTGGCATGTTGATCGAGGAGGGGTTTTTTTTTCTTTTTCTTTTTGTTCTTCACAATAAGAGTCAGTGGCAGGAGGCAGAACAGTTGAAATGTGCTTTGTTTCCTTCCTACTTTCCCCAGGCTATTTATCTCCTGAAAACCTGACAAACTTTCTCTTCCCCACGGGAAGTGACATGAAAAAGATTTTCATGCTAATGAATCCTGGAATTTAGGGGCATTTACAGTCTGGAAAGAGGAATTAATAGAATTCTAGAACTAAACCCGTCTCCCAGCAAGGGGTAGAAATATTGGAGTTCTGGAAACATCGGAGGGTGGAGCTAACGGAGGTTTCACTGTATTCAATGCAAACCGAACGTTGTACTGTACTCAAGGCGCCGGTTTGCTCTGCCAGTTCCTATAATGGTACTGCTCATCCTCGGATGTTTTAGCCAATAAAATACCTGGAATAGCCACAGTTGCAGCAGTGAATGAAATGGTAAAGGACACCTTAAAACCAAACTGTAACACTGGCTACCTGTATTATATATGTACGTGAAACAAAAAAAACCTAAATCAACATATTCTACGCGATAGTGAGCGCCCAGCGTAGCAAGCTATCTGCAATCTTTGTTGGTGAGGGCTTTTGTAAGGGCTTTCAGCGGTTGTGGTAATAAGGTTCTTTGTTGTCGTCCAAGAGAACTGAGGTGGTTGTAGTCCAGGTCCTTGAGGTTCACAGTTTTCCGAGCTAGGTTGCAACCGTGCTTCCCCGATGCATTTTACTGGCCAAAAGGCTCGCGGATGAGCGATACCAGGAACTAGCAGAGCAAACCGGCGCCTTGAGTACAGCACTGTGGAAGATAATTTATGTCGCATCATACCAGAGTTGGGTGGTATCCTGTGTTGTAGCTAGGTCTTAGCAGCTGTGACTTAGCTAGTCAGTTTTTCTGGTTGGGGCGTGTGACGCATGTGGCCTCTTAGGTCACTTGGGAATATTCCGTGGTGGTCGTCAACCATCCATCTGTCAACTGTCAATGCTCCTGGCTCCATCCTACAACCAACTGGCAACACACGGACAACCGACAACCAGAGAACAGCAGAACGAGCACCAGACAAGCGACAACCGCGGACAGTAAGACATCGAGAAACGCAACGAAGACATCGATAGCCGCAACAGACCACCGCAGAGAATTCGAGAGCTTGGTTTCTTTTCTTTTTCTTTCCCTTTTACCCGCTTTAGAGAGATAGCTTGAGAGACAGAAAGGTATTTTAGTTTCTGTGTTTGTCTCCGGTTTGCTCCTAGTGCTTTGTGACCCAGCGAGAGAGAAAGTGACCGAGCTTCGTCCGAAACGCCTATCTCCCGAGGGAGAGGAAACAGTATGATACCGTAGACTACAGCGCTCGCAACCGCAAGTGTTGGAATATGTGTCGGAATATGTGGATATGAAACTAGTGTTAAGCTAGGAGACACTTAGCGTGAAGCTAGGAGATACTTAACCCTTAGGTCAAGGGACTAGTAAGGGGCTGGTGTTTGGAGGTTGGTGGTGTTCCGAATACGGACAACCAGAAAAGGGGTTATTGTATTATATAGAGGTGTGTTATAGGTATTACCACAAAAACAAGCAATTTTTCATCAATCAATTATTCCTCTCTTACTTGTCGATATTCATTCTGGGTTTTACAACAGCAAGTTCCAAGTTCCAACCGAGTGAGATTGAGTGAGACCCATCATTTACCCACCCATCCATCCCCAACCTAGGACACCTAGGGCCTGCTTTACCAGCTTCGCTGAGCAGCCCCTTGGAGCAAATCCCCCCATTTTGTGAGCCGTGTACCAATCTACTCCTATCTTATCTACAAATGCCAAGAGATATCAAGATCAGTGAAAAATCAGATATGAATTTCAGACTTGACATGTGATTGTAGAGTTTGCAGAGTTCGCAAGGTCAAATTTGAACCATTTAGTTGTCTATTTTCTTGAACTGATGCCCCATCAGCAGTTCCCAAGCATTGCTCTTCCATTATTTAATTGGTGTTTTGATTGTGCTGAAATTGTTGTGGATATATTTGTTTGTTGAATTGGGATTTGAAAGAGAAGTTGAGATGCAAAGTTCTCTGACCTCTCTTGCTGTCTGTAATTACAAATGCGTAATTAGTTACAGGTTTGTGTTTTCGGGACGGTTACAACATGGAATAAAATTCTTTTATGGCACTACTTCATATCAGATCTTTTCTTGAATGGGCAAAATTTTAGCCTTTTAGGTAAGGTAAGAGTTGATTGGTACACGGCTCACAAAATGGGGGGATTTGTTCCAAGGGGCTGCTCAGCGAAGCTGGTAAAGCAGACCCTAGGTAGTCTACCCAAGGTTGATCCATCCCCATCAATCGCATGTCAGACACTGCAAGTCCGCATCTGCGCATGAACCGAAATGCGCGTAGGATACCGGTAGAATCATTATCATGAATATCTCCCTTGAAATCAAATCACCCTTCTCGCTGATAGACTCCCCCGCATTAATCTCCTCATCCCTTGCCTACCTGCCTGCCTGACCAACTTGTCATATTCTCCCGTTGTCAACCGAGGACGCGACAGTTGGATTCCGACATGTGCTTCCTCCCGCTTTGCTGTCTGTCTCTACGAGTATTCGTTTATCTCTATGTAAAGTACTTGCCGATTCCACAGGTATTCGGAAACCTTGGCGTTTCCCAGGCCTAAACTGTGCCAAGATTTCCGGATACTTGTGGAATCGGCAAGTATCTGTGCGCAGGACGAACGAGGCTATGATCCAAACTTATCTCTCTATCATAGGCATCATTTTGTAAATTCATTCATTCATTCCTGTTCTCTTCTCTACGAGTACTACCCGTTTTCACAAGTATCCGGATGCCTTGGCGCCAAGATATTTTTGCCCGAATTGAGAATGTGCCGAGGACAATAATTTATTGAAACTATTAACTATCCATGAAATTTATTCCCTCCTTTTTGGCTAATACATTGAGCTAGAATATTAGGTAGTTTAGATACTTCCCTATTAATTTCCTCGATAGTGATCTTTTCCCATTCCTGCTTCAAAACTAATTTCATTTCCCAAGCTGAAGTTACCCTTTCAACACCTCTCTGGGTTTGAATCCTGGACTTCATTATATTCCACAGATGCTCTATCGGGTTTAAATGAGGTGAATTAGGTGGCCAATCGACCTTATTAATCCCCTCCTTTTGTCTCTCATAGTTGGTGAAGTCTGAATCATGTACTGGCGTGTTGTCTTCCATTAAGAGAGAGTCTGGGTATAACAATTTTCTTGCTTGGCATGTGGGCCATAACAGAGGATGAGCAAGGCAGGTCACATATTGCCATGAGTCTATACCTTTTGAATCCCCTCTCTTAAGTTTCTTAATCTTATACTTCTTACCTCTCCATGACTGAGTTGTTTTGGTCTTAATACCAGTAAGAGAAGTGAGAAGTCAGGCTTCACAAGCATTGGCCAATTCTTTTCTCCATAATTCCTGCCATTCCTCAGACAATCGCCATGCAGTATTAAGACAAGACTCTTCTTCCCCACAGTTCTTATTATAGCTGAGGATCTTGCTTGTTGCTCTCAATTTTTCCTCCTCAGTTTTGCTCTCCCAAACCCAAAATGGACCTTTCCATCCATAGGATATCATTCCCCAACACATAATGGAAGCACCTTGCTTCTTTTTTGCCCTTATGCAATCATCCTCCCACCACTTGCTCTTTTCTCTCCAAACAAAACATGGCCCATAGAGACCCCCAATCTCTATTGACATCTCATCTGTAAAAGCATAATCAGCCCACTCTTCTGCTGGCTGCCACCTTGCCCATGGTTCACAGTATTCCTTTTATTTTGTTAGTACTAGTAGTACTAGTCACACCATACCCTCTATACTCGCATTTGTAAAGTTCTCATAACCTTTCTTATACTTCAAGACAAATACCTATCTACAATAATGGGACAGCAAGAGCCCTTTGGATAACTATTTTTTTTTTCCAGATATGCCTCTTTAGACATTGTAGACTCTTATCACAATGTATTATACTGAATAATTGAGGGAGAGAATTAGCAAAGTATTTTTAATTGCTCTTAGTCCTTGGAAGGGTATGAGAACTTTATGAATGTGACTTTACTTGAGTAGTCAAGTTAATAGGATATATTGGAGTCAACTACTTACCAATTGCTTCTTTTAGTTTTCCTTATTCAAAATAAATTTGAACACTTCTTGGTATGCACTAATTTCCTGCTCCTGCAAAGCCCGATAAACAGTTGTATCACTGACATGTGACAAGCTAGCCTCATGTCAAATATCACATAGAGTCATCCTCTGTGTCACAAAGTCCTTCTTCACTAACTTGACAAGTTTATTCTTATCACCTTTACTCAAGAAAGGAGGATGACCACTATGAGGATCTGAATCCAAAACTGAAGCACAAATCAATTCCATTAAGGTGAATTCTTTATCAGATATGGGGAGGCTTGAGGGACCTGGGGCCCATATCTGTGCGAGGGTACTTGTATGTAAAAGGGTGGTAAGTGGAGGTACCAGAGGTGCAGTAGCTGGAGTTACAGTAGCTGGAAGAGCTGTAGGCAGCAGAGTGCTAGCAGGAAGAGAAGTCGGTAGCTGAGTCAGAGGAGCAGTAGGCAGAAGAGCTGGAGGAGTGGTAGCTTGAGGCAAAAGAGGTAGAGGAGTGGTAGGCTGAAGAGTAGTAGGTGCAAGAGCAGTAGCAGCAAGTCAAGCACTTCTTGCATTTGCTAAGGCATGTCGCCAGATATCCGAGGTGGTAGAACTAGAAACACCAGTGATTTCTTCGATTTTCTTATATGTCATTAGAATATCCAGACACCTTAAGGTGACTATGGCTGTCCAGTGCCAAGGGGTTATTTCCTTTCCTATTTTATCATTAGTCTAAGTTCTGGTAGTTAAGAAACTAGCATTCAAAGTATTCCCTCACCTCTCTTAGCAATAACATGCACCATCCTGGAAACCTTCTCACTGTTGTACTGGTATTCCAAATAGGTGTGATGTTGTGGGACATGAGGAACTTGGATAGTGTAGATTTGGGAAACTTCAATCTGGCTTCCTGGTGATATCTACCGGGCAAAAATATCTTGGTGCCAAGGCATCAGGATACTTGTAAAAATGGGTAGTACAGTATGCCAGCCCATCTGGCCAGTCCTGTGAATACCGGTATCTAATATGTACTCTACAACCATTTGTAAGTGTCCACAGTTTTCACCAAGGCAACCTTCAAGATCTAATCTCTCAACAAACTAATCTGATTCTTTTTTCCACTGAACACAACTACTGACTGGTAAAATATAGTAATAAATTCTCAGTGCTATTTCTGACTGGGTAAGTGGAAACATGCAAAGCTAGAAAAAGCCAGAAAATCAAGTCTTAAGAGGAAATATAGAATAAGATATAGTAGGAACCATAACAGAAACTATACAAAGAAGGATACAAAAATAGAGAGGAATATTACAAGAGGAGAGAAAATAATTAGAGGAAATGAGAGGAGGAAAATGATGGAAGGAGAGAATGAAGTAATGGAAGAATAAAAAGAGTATGATATAAGTAGCTGAGGGGGAAAAAAACCAAAAGGTGATAGTTGAGGGGGAGAAAAGTAGACATCAAAAGGAACAAGAATAAAGAGGGGTAAAGGAAGGAAAAAGTAAAAAGAATAAAATAGGCAGATGAGGGAGAAAGTTGAGGAATAAAGAAAATAATAGGAGAAAATACATGACGAAAGGACTAATAATACTAGCTCTGAAGTGTAATGCGGGAATAAGCAATAGTTTGGGAATAGTAGAGGAAAGGTTAGGTTTTATATATCAGACAAACTAAAATTCAGTTTGATTTTCGTTATTGTGATATCGTTTTACTTTTGTGGGTTGCTAAGTTACCAATACTATACTATAACAGTTGAGGTGGGAAAAAGACCAAGAACAAAAAAACAGAAAACTGTGTTAGGGTTCAGGAACTCAACTATATAATAACCAACAAAACAACAAACCAAAAAAGACCAAAGGCAAAAAAATAGAAAGAAAAAGTACAGTACTGGAAGGTAGATGAAGGTAGACAACAAAAAAAAAACTGGAAAAGAGATAAGAGTTGTCGAAATCATGAAATAACTGAATACCGTAATTGGAATTGAATAGTAACAATAGTAGAATAGATATATTGGGATGGCTGTAAGAAATTCCAAAGGTAAAGAAATTACATATAGGTACTACTAAAGGTTAGACATTGAGATATTCCATAGGGTTGAGCTATTAGAATGTAGTCTTAGTCTCAGGTAACCAGTAGTGAATGAGTTAAGGTTTTATTACCAGGCAGTAATGCCTCACCACACTGTAAAAATATTGTCTACAGAGAAGTTTTTAGTAGCAATTAGTATTTCCAGTTGTTTTTCCTGTGCCAGTCTCTCCTTTGTTGACAGGGTCTGTAAGTCACTCAATATTATTATTCAAAGTATTTCAGTCATACTATATAAAAATAAAACACAGGCTACATCCTTGCAAGAAATAGTTCATATCCTATACAATATATAATGTTAAATCTACCCCAACCTGTGTCTGATTTCATTCCTTTGTATTGAAATAATTTACATTGATCACCACTTGCGGTACTGTGTGGTTCACACATGGACCATTACTTGTTCCTATATAAGGAACAATAATCCTGAACTTTTTATCAAGAGACAGAGAGACAAATAACAGAGTCAGCACCAACAACAAACAGAAATAGATTTTCCTCTCAGTTTTCCTATTTTATTTCTTTTCCTCTGGAGTATGTTTCCCTTCAGTAGACTTGTTCACTCCAGCTCAGCCAGTTCACTTCCAGTTGTCTACTCAGTATTTGGTTCAACACAGGTAATGTTTATGTCCTGTTTGACTGGCAGATCTATTACTTATATTGATTACGCTTTGGGGAAGTGAACCTTTATTAACTTTTTTGTCTAAAGGGGTGACCTACACTTGACAGCGCAGTGGCAAGATGGTATCATAGCATTGTAGTAGTTATCATTAGGATAAATTGGAGGAAGCTTATGATCGTGACCGAAATGGTCAATTAAAGAAAACATGTCATCAATGCCTGATATGGATCTACAACTTTTCTAAATCTGTCACTTGCCAAAAAGAAAGAAAGAATATTAACAGGAAATAATTTAGGACCAGAGAAGAAATCGCAGAGTTGAACAAGTCATGGAGAATCTGCTCAGTAGTACAGTTGCTATACTAGTGCGGAGAGTAAATGGTACTCTCAATCTGGCATATATTCAAAACAGAAGTTACTGGAGTATGCACAGTCTTGGCAAGATGAATATTCTGTACTTTCACTGCTATGCCATGCATTGGAAGGATGAAATAAGGCAAGGTAGTCAAGTAGGAGTTCAAAGTTTCAAATCATGCTGTAAGCATGGAGATGTGGTGATAGAACCTTTACTAGAACTACCTGAACCTCTGGGGTCTTTGATGGATGGTGAAGATGCCAAGTCAAAATAGTTCTGTAAGGATCTGAGGCGTTGGAATAGCACCTTTACCTTTATATCCATAAAATATAATATAGATCAGCCAAATATCAACTCTCATGGGGGTATACAGATCTTCAAGGTACATGGTGTTATATACTACCTCCAAGGTCCATTAATTGCACCTGCTAGACAAGATGCTGTATTCTCCTAAGTTTACCTCTATGATCCTGACTTCACCACTTAAGCTAATTTAGTCCAGGCTCCAGAACTAAATGTACAAACAATAGTGGAATTAACCAACATGTTACAACAATGTTCACCATTGATTCCATTATACCAGACTGCCAATGAGTGGTTGGCTCAAATGCACCCTAATCAGCCTAACTTTAAGGTTATATTAGATCCAAAATGTGAATAGTGGTTCAAATTGGGTCAGACCAACAGAGGGAGAATATTCCAACAGCCAATGAGCTTGCTGTTACTATTCCAGATGAGTATGGAGATGGAGGTTTTCATGATATTGTTCTTGCATCTACAGTCAATGGAGATGATATAGTTAATCAGGGTCTTACAGTCATTAATCCAAACCATGTCTCATACCTTGCCCTCCATTATATCCTATTATTTCCAAGAAGTGAAGCAGGTTGGCACTGGGGTTGTATTGTATGTTAACAAAATTAACCGTACATCCATGATCCATGGCAACACAACCCTTCTCATCACACCTCACTTTGAACACTACCTAAAGAAATTCCTCTACATCAACCAAAGCCCAACCAATTTTCCTAATTCTTTTGTTTTAAGAAACTATGCCTCCTATTCTTCCCAGTCATGCCAAAAACCCTATTCCCTCCAAGCACCTCTCAGAGTTTACCAGGGGGAGAATTCTCAGGTTACACAAACCTCAAATGAGCTATCGCCAAATTTCCCACTACCTTGACATCCCCCTCAACACTGTTAAAGATATTATCTTAAAAGGAGATTAAGAGGGCCAGGAGAGAAAGGGTAGAGGAAGATATCCTAAAACTACCAAGTTGCAGGATGATGCTATGGTGGAGGAAGCTCAGAGCTATCACAATACTAGCTATTCTGAGATTGCCAAAAAAGTTGCTGCCAATGTCTCTTCTATGACAGTGAGGAGAAGACTTCAACAAAAGCATCTAAAAAAGTAGTTGGTACAAGAAAGGGTTCATTTGGATGAGGATCTAGCTCAAGAGAGATTGGAATGGGCATTAGCTCATAGGCATTGGACAAGAGAGATGTGGAGAAGGAAGGCAATATGGGGAGATGAGGTAGCTGTAGAGAGAGGAGGAGGAAAGAGGAGAAAATGGATATTTAGATATCCAAAAGAGAAGTGGGATAAGGATTGTATTAAGCCTGCTGCTAGGAAAAGAGAGAGGAAGATTAACCAGATGATGACTGGTTGTTTTTATGGTCAAACTCATGGTCTCTTTTTGCCTGTTTTTCCTGATCCTACATCTGCTAGGGGTGGAGTGACTGCAAAGTCAATTATTGATGTTTATGATCATTATGACTTTCTAGGAATATGGGAGGATATCAGAGAAAGGGTTGGAGATGAAGAGGTATTTTTTATCATTGACAATACTAAGACTCACTTGCCCTTTAGGAGATGGCTTAGAGTGCAGCGAATTACTCTTCTGGAAATTCCTGCCTATTCACCAGATCTCAATCCTATTGAAAATGTTTGGTCTCTGGTGAAAGATAAGCTTCACAAGAACTATCCTGAGCTCTATGTCATGAAGGGTCCTGTTGATGAGGTCAAAAAAGCAATAGAGGAGGCCGTTACTAATTGTTGGGAACTTCTTGACCCAAAGGTTTTTGATACTTTGGTAGGATTAATGGTAGATAGGGTGGAAGCAATTATTAAGGCTGATGGATGGTATACTAAATATTAATTCCTACTATGTATTTACATTTTTTTAATTTTTTTTTGGATCTCATGATGGTGGGGTAGTGGGGTTGCCATGGCCGAGTTTTTCCGTCAGTTGATGTACAGTTAATTTTGTTAACGGACAATACTTTGAAAAATGAGAGTGGACGACAAGAGTCTGTTAGGATGCCACAATGCTCGTTCTACCGATACCACTTACATACCCATACAGATGAGCCTCTTACTATTTTTAAGGCTCAAAGACTATTTCAACAGTTTGTTGTTGATGCATGGGCAGTCTATGATCAGAACAAGCTCGCTTGGTTGAAAAATCATCAGTCAAATATTTGATCTGATTTGTCTAATGGGCTGGCAGATATTCTTCAGGAGGGTGATGTCAACCTCCAGGGAGTTGGGAAGAGGTTTATTTTACCTGCATCATATACTGGAGGGGACCGCTTTATGCACAGGCTATATCAAGACAGGATGCCCATTGTCCATCATTTTGGAAGACCATCACTGGTTATTACTTTCACTGCAAATCCAAAGTGGATAGAGATTCAGAGAGAATTGTTGCGCAACCAGATAGCAGCTGATCATCCTGACCTTGTTGTACAAGTATTTCTCCTAAAGGTTAAGGATTTGCTGGATCAGATAAAAAATAGGGAAATCTTTGGGGAGTGGCTTGGTTGAGTATGGACCATCAAATACCAAAAGTGAGGATTACCACATCTTCACTTACTTGTTTTCCTAAAAACAGATGGCCAATTCTTAACTGTGGAGACCATAGACAATCTCATATCAGCTGAGCTGCCAGATGAATTGGAAGATCATGGAAGTGAATTGCTTGGAATTATTCTCTCATTGATAGTACAAACCCATTGTATAGGGGGTAATAATCAAGCACTTTGCATGCAAGACCATCAAGGCATGGTTATTCTATTTTGCAACAAAGGATATCCACACTCATTTCAAGAGGAAACGGTTGTCCAGGTTAACAGTTATCCAATGTATAGGAGGCGTGATAATGGGCAAAGCTTTACCATACTAGTCTAAAATGTAGGACCTGGAGTTACTGTAGTGATTGATAATCAAAGAGTTGTTCCATACAACCCATATATCTGCCTTCGCTATAAGGCACATATTAATGTCAAAGTCTGTAGTTCAATCTAGGCAGTAAAATATATTCATAGATATATCTACAAACGCAGTGATTATATCACAGCAGAGTTCTGTTCTGAAGTGGATGAGATCAAGCACTATCTGACAGGCCATTATATTGGGCCAACTCAGGTAGTTTGGCATCTCTTCGAATTTGGTACTCATGAGGAGCTCCAACCAGTCATAAATCTCATGGTGCACCTTCCTGGACACCAACCTCTATATTTTGCTCTAACTGAAGATCTGGCCATTTTGCGAGACATGTTAGAAGGTTCTATGACAAACTTGACAGCATTTTTTGACTATAACCAAAAAGATCTGGATGGACGGATGTACTTGTATCATGAATTTCTTGAGAATAATGTATATATACAGGAAAAAGGTTGGAAGAAGAGAGAACATAGATTGGCAATAGAAAGAATGTTTTCAGCCAGTCCATTTATGGGAGAACGCTACTACCTTCACTGGCTACTCACTGTTGTTCATGGACCTGAGAGTTTTGTGGATCTACGAATAGTGGATGGAGAGTTGTATCCCACTTTTAAAGGTACTTGTATCACATTATGGCTTCTAGAGGATGATGGTGAGTGGGTTTCACTATTTACTGAGGGAGCAGGTTTCAGAACAGGAAGCGCTTTATGTCATCTATTTGCTCTTGTACCCCACTATACCACAATCACCTATCCATTAGCTATTTGGGAGCAGTTCCATGAAAGTATGTATGATGATATTGCAAACATGCTTAGAAGATGTGCACTCCGAATTCCTGTGAACATTCCTGATACAGTTGAGATACAATATGACTATGGATTATACTTGATTCAGAATCACCTTATAGAATTTACCAAGAGTCTTACAGATTTTAGGTTACCCACTCCTCAGATCAACTGGGCTGTGGTAGGCCAAGTCCCATGATCCCAAAATCTATTTCTCACTGAAGAGATGGCATATGATCATGAAGAGCAAGCAAACACTACTGCCCAAATGCTAAGAGACCTCAATGAGGACCAGGCTGTCCGCTTTGATGCTATTGTCTCTGTAGTCAATAGATATTCTGGGAATTGACAGGCATGAGACCAATGAGCTTACTTTCTCCATGGACCAGCTGGAACAGGCAAGACATTCCTATATAATGCTCTTTGTTACTATTTCTGAGCTCAAGGCAAAATTGTTTTATGTGTTGCATTATCTGGGATTACAGCACAACTTCTCCCTGGTAGTCGAACTACCTACTCATGATTTCGAATACCCCTCTCTAATGATGTTAATGCAGTATGCAACATCTCGGGTGGGTCTACTCTAGCTGCTCTAATCTAGGCTACCTCTTTAGTTATATGGGATGAGGTCCCAATGCAACATAAAGCCAACTTTAAGGTACTGAATTTTAGTCTCAATGATCTTTGTGGGATATTTGAAGGATATCTGTTTGGTGGGATACCAACAGTGCTGAGTAGTGATTTAGGGCAAATTCTCCCTGTTATTCGGCATGGGAACTGACAGGCAATGGTTTCAGCTTGCATCCAATATTGCTCTTTCAGGTCTTGCCTGATCATGTTAAAACTTACAAGAAATATGAGAGTTCCTGCTAATGATGCAAACCAAGTATTCCTGGACTTCCTAAAATTGCTTGTTGGTAACCCACAATTTTATGGTAAACCAACAATTCCAAACTACATTTGCAGTGTACTACTGTAGAAGCTTTGAGTGACCAGGTCTATCCACAGGTCCTCCTTGATGTTGCTGCTAGAGATCATAATACCTTTAAAGGAAAAGCAATTCTTGCTTATAAGAATGAGACAGTAAATGAGTTCAATAAGTATTTGCTTGAGTGAATGCCTGGGGAAGAACATACCTTTGAAGCTATGAATAAGGTGCAGCATGATGATGATTATCAGGGACCTGAGGTTTTTCCTGATGAGTATCTTCAAAGTATAAATCTACCCAGAGTACCAACCTCTTATCTGAAACTAAAAATTGGGGCACCAGTAATTTTGATATGGAACCTTAGGCCAAAGCAAGGAATGTGTAATGGAACTCGGATGCGAATAGTTGGACTTGGACAGAATTGTATTCAGGTTGAGATTTTCGGTAGCAGGTGGGATGGTCAGATATGTTTATTGCCATGAATAAGGTTAACAACAAATGAGGAGGACTTACCCTTCATCTTGGAGAGAAAGCAGTTCCCAATTCGCCTCTGCTTTGTGATGACTGTGAACAAATCCCTAGGACAATCATTGCAAAATGTGGGGGTTGATTTGCATGATAATGCTTTTACTCATGGGCAACTCTATGTTGCTCTCTCAAGGGTAACTTCTTTAGATGGTTTAACTCTTCTTCTCTCAGAGTGAAGTCCAAGGGTAACTGACAATATTGTTTTTCCTGAAGTGCTACTATAATTGCTATACTTTACGTTCTTACTTCTTTGATTCTTATTACAGTAAATTCAGTCTTCTATCTTATTAGTTATTATTTATCTTTGTTTTCTACTTTTAAATCATATATTACAGGTATATAAATTTATCTTGCTTGTTTTACCACCAACAGTATGACTGTATTCTTCTTTGTTAATTTTTTACTTCTATCAATTCATTAGAGGTCTCAAAAGTTCATTCATCAGTATCTCTATTCTCCATAATTGATCTGGATACATTCTGGTAATGTAGGAAAGGTCCTGAAGCTTCCTCCCATAACAAGTGTCTCCTTTTATCCATTACCACTGGTAAGGAAAGTAATTCATGAACTAAGATACTACAATGCATACAATCCAAATTTTGAAACCCTCGAGTATTCGAGGGGGGGACTGCTAGTATACGATACTACGGCACACCTCCGCGCCTATCCGCCGGCTCGCCTCAAGTGATTAATTTTGCCTGAATGTACGGCATGTAACCCTGGCAAAATACTGCACTGTACTCGCACAAGAAGAATGGAAATAGCGTATTTATTTTTTCCCATGAGGGGTTTTGTTTGGTTTCGACTTTGGCGACTTACTTGGTGTACTTTTGTGCTCTTCTGGGGTGGAAGCGGGGGGCATGGTACATCACTTGCCCCTCGAAATATATTAAGTCTGGCGTACCGCGATA
Organism: Choiromyces venosus 120613-1; assembly: GCA_003788595.2. Lineage (NCBI taxonomy): Eukaryota > Fungi > Ascomycota > Pezizomycetes > Pezizales > Tuberaceae > Choiromyces > Choiromyces venosus. Next base: position 378,555 of record ML120452.1, read on the forward strand.
CGAGTACTTGCAAGTAACTACTGTGGTTTAAAGTGAGGTGAGGGATGAGGTACGGTAGAGCATTACTGTAAGTCAGGGTGAGGTGCCGATGGGGGTAGAGATTGTATGCACGTCTATAATGCGGGCGCGAAGGAGGGGAGAGAAAGGCTACGGTGGATAAGTTAAGTTGGGTTGAACCTTGTATTTTATTTTTCTGCTTCAGTGCTTCTAAAGTACGGTATGGTTGGTGATTTGCGGCTTGCTTGCTTGATGCTGGAGATCCGCCGTTTGTGACATCACTCGTTGATTGCGCCGATGCCAGCATGTCAGGTGAGTTGGGTAGGGTAAATGTATGGATGGTAAGGATTGGAGGAGAGGTGGGGGCTGTGACTTTTGGACATCTCTTTGTGCGACTTACAGTCCTTGAGCGTTGGGCGTTCAACACTTTTACACTATCTACCCTACTCTACCAACTATGGTAAACACAAGGCAAAAGGAAATGTCCGTGTGGAGATACTTGTATCATACTCCAGCAGACGCAGAGGAATTGAATTCTTAGTGAATGTGGAGGAAAAAAAAAATTTAATGGGATGTTGGCTGCACCACCACACCACCACACCACACCACCTCATCCGACTCCCCCAGCCTATCTCGATCCCCATCTTTTTGACAAACACCGCACACGACCTATTCTTTTTTCTCTCTCCCTCCCATCCTCCCACTCTGTCTGGTCACTCCACATTGTGCGCGGGGTGTACCGGTAGACAAGGTAGGCATGCAGGTGTGGAGGTGGGAAGAATCGGGGTTTAACTTAAGAAGCTCACCAGGCCGTCGTGTGCCTTGTTGTTCTTCACGTACTTTACTGTACCGCACGGTTTGTTGGAAATCAACCGGGCTTGGGCAGTTCCATGGAGCTGCGATACCGCCATCATCAGCGATACAATACCGCATCGAACATTATTATACCTCAACCTTGACTTAAATACCTCGAGTATCCCCCGAAAAATCTGCCAAGACTGGAGTCACTAGTGAAGTCTTTTACTTCTTCATTAATATACAACGAAACTTTGCCCCTTCTCGTTGTACACCCCCGTTACCGCTATTCTTGATAATTTAAATACACGCATAGTTATTATGGACCCTTCGCTTATTCCACCGCCGCTGGCGGATTACGTCCTTGACGATGCGGAGGAGTGGGAGTACTTTGGAGAAGGAGCCGCAAACGTGCTGTACCGGTACGTTGGAACTGATCCGTTCTTCGTTCGTAACACTCCTTCTACTACCGCCTTATGTTGTTGAAAACGCAGCTGCTAAGGATGATGATAGGGACCGTACCTCCTCCGCTTACGAAAACGCCTTCCCGGAGCACCCACGACTCAGCAATTACATGCGTACCTGCACTCCCGCTGGGGTCCGCTGCTGGACAGCTACCTTTTGAAAACAGAGATCGTCAAACTAGGCATCAACATAATCCCCGACCTGAACAGCATGCTCGCCATGGGTGACGCGGATGAGGCAACAGACTGGTCCGGCCGTCCGGTCAAGCCGCCGAAGAAGCGGCGATTGCTGGACGAGACCGAATCGTGGGGATTACTCGTGGAGGACATGAGTTGCGGGAACTACCTGTACAGCGAAATGCAGATGCAATCGGAGTCCATGCAGGAAGATGAAGAGATGGAGGACGTGCAGGACGATGGAAGCGACGAGTGGAAGGACATGGCCATGATAGAGTTCAAGCCGAAATGGCTCACCCAATCCCCGAACGCCCCGGGGAATTGGGTACTTTGTCGGACGTGCGCCGTGAGGCACATGAAGTCCGCCAAGAAACAGACCAAAGGCTCACTCTGCGTACCCGGGGATGAAGACGACGACTTGGAGGAGGAAGCCCTAGACTTTTGCCCACTAGACCTATCATCCGGCGACCCAGCACGCATCGAAAAAGCCACCTTCGCAATCCTCAACATGGAAAACTCCGTCATGATAGCCGACCCCACACCCCCGTCGGACGACGAGGGCGACAGCGATACCCCTGCGGCCCCAACACTAAACCAGAAACTCGTAAAGTCCCTGGAAAACTCTCTCGTTACGCTCCTGACAAACTTCTTTCGCACATCCCCGCTCATCCCGCTCCTCACGAAGCTGCAATCGCGCTTCGGCTCGCGCGGGGTCTTCACCTCTGCTACGCTGACATTAATGGGCGAGAAGGACGTTCTCCCGTCCGAAGACGAGATTCGCAGGGCCTGCATGGCGACCGGAGAGAAGTATGAACCGGTCGTGTCCGACGAAGACGATATTTGGACCGCCATGACGCTGAGAGATTGTAGTCTCTTTTTGAAAGTGTGGGTGCGTAAGCGGCGTGGAAGAGGTATGGAAGCGAAGATTGACGCGAAGGTTGGGGACTTGGATCTCAAAGGCGGGGAGGGCGGGCGTGCGGTGTACTGGCGCGATGTAGAGCGGCGGTTGCGCATGGGCGGGTGGTATAGTGGTAAAGGGAGTACTAGGAATTGCAGGACTGGGCAGGAGTAGTCTCTTACTAGATTACTTCTTCACTTTCCTGGTTTGGGAGATTTTTTCCCTGGCGGGGTTGGTTCGTGTGAATAATTGACTTTTTCGTGGACATTCATTCCTCTCAATCCTTTTTTTTTTTTCCGGGTGAGTGGTGCTGTTTCATTTGTTTGGGGTTGGGGTTGGGGATATGGTGCTTTGGTGCGTGCGGGCTTTGCTTTCCAGTGCGGTTTTTCATATCGTGGTGTTTGGTTGCCTTGTGGTTTAACATATTCACTGGAGGTTTGAAGAATATAGTTTGGCTTTGGTACCGTTTAGATTTCTCGTATTGCACAAAGTGAATATCGGTCCGAATCACGGAAACGCAGAAACGCACTTTGAACCAATAATGTCGGTTTGTCCGAGTAGAAAACAGAGTGAGAAACCATAACCTCGTCCAACCGCCTCAGTAAATCATGGTATCAAAATAGTAGAATTAAATAACCACAACGAATGTACCCTCACAAATTAAACACATACACCAAATCCCCACTCCCTCGAAATTCCACATGTCGCGCTTCAAAACATATTACTCCAAAGAAATAAACGCCCCAACATCCACCCATTCATCCCCCTCCACCTCTGCCGCGCCATTAAACCCCTTATACGAAATCTTCTCCAGCAGCTGCTCAGTCAAATTGCCCAGCGTATACGTCACAAAGAACAACTCAGAAATGTGCTCGACGCCCGCCTCCACGCGCGTTTTGAGGTACTCACCCAGCCGCAGAATGCGTGCGTGGTCCGCGCGCACGCACTCGGCGAAGGGGTCGTCGAGGATGTTGGTGAAGAGGATGATGGCGGCGCAGATAAAGCTGATCGCGCAGGAGCGGTATACACGGAAGTTTAGCTCTTCGACGAGGTCGACGTATGTGAGTGCTGAGCGTGCCGCCTGCAGACAGTTCTCGAAGCCCTCGAAGAGCGCCATTTGTGGGGGTTGGGTGCGGTCCCAGGGAAAGTCGAAGGCGGGGGATAATGGGCTATAGAGGTGAGCTAAGAGTCAGGAATAAGGATGAAAAAAGGGGATTGGGGAGGGGGCTACCGTCGGATTGCGGCGGAACAGCTGTAGTATGCTAGCCGGAGTTTCAAGAAGTGGACACATTCAAAGACGTCCCGTTTCTTGAGTTTACCAACACTAATTTCCATGGGCTTGCCGCAGCCGGCTCTCCACTGTTCGAGCTCTGAGTCTAAGAGTGCGATTGCGTTTAGCAAAGCTGAATCTGGAAGTGTTTGTTTCCCACGGGGTGAGCACAGCAGTCTGGCAACTTTGCTCTGGATCCTAGCGAGTTTGGATAACTCAAGAAAGAATTGGCCAGGGGTGTCGTCCGGGGAGTTTACGGATGGAAGTTTGACGGTAAAGTCGTTGTCGACGATTGTTGATGGACGACCGGTTCTCATTGATAGTTCCTTGTCCATTAGATAGGCTACCCAGAAGACCTTTCTTCGGATTTCAATCTCGTGTGGATCGAATCGTTGGCTAGCACTATTACGGTGAATGCCGAGGTCATTACCGATGCTGGTTGCGATACCGAGAAGGGTGAAGACTGATTCTAGATTAGGAGTCTCGGTGAGGAAGACGATCTGATGTTGTTTAGCTTTCGATTCAACAGTTGATTGTGAGGTTTACACTAAATACCATTGCCAAAAGTGCTTGCACTGCACTGATATCCCTATTGGTAAATAGCACAAGGGGTATACCGTTGCATGCATTGCGAAAGTACAACCATGACTCTTTCTCCTCGCTTTCCCATTGTTCCTTGCTTGGTTGTGTTGCAGTACTTCGACAGCCCATAGCGATAATCATGTTAAGTGACAATATCCAAGCCGGAGGTGCCTTTTCCCCATGTTCATAAAAGTAATCAAGCTCACTTAAGAACTGATCTCGGTCATAAATGGGCAGCCATGGGTTCATTCTATTCATGTAGTCTTGCATAATTGAGTATTTATTACCGAGTGGTTGTTTGGGAAAAGTACATACTGTTGACGTATTGCATGACGGTAGGACGTGGAGGCAAAGGTGTCTCTTCACCCCCGAAAAAGTCCACGCTGCCCATGATTGGGTTCGAGCCTTTCCAGTGTTCATTGCCTGCAACCTCAAGCATTTTTGCCTGACAAAAAGGATGTTCAAAGTCCTTGCCCAATTTTTCCGTCATCCAGCGGAGACCACGGGGCAAGAAGACGGAGAGTACAGATGATTCGCCTGCACTATTTTATTAGCCATATGAATTAATAGTGCTTGATTATGACAAGATGTACCTATAAACTTTATCCTCCCGTGAAAGTCTTCGAGTAATCCTTCGGGATCCTCACCCACCATGTTGGAATCATCTTCCATGGAAAGTCTCCATATATATAACCTATTCGATTGTTCGGTTACTAGGTCTGATCGGGTAGTGCTTTTCTTGTGTGGTGCTGAGGGGGCAATATTGCTCGTTATATCCCCATGAGCTAGGCGATTCGTCAAGTGCTCCTTAATTGCTTGTTCGATCCGATTGAGTCGTTCTTCAAGCTCAGCTGCAGCGGCAGGCCTACCGGTATGGCACGTCAGTATGTAGCGCAAAGCCAGATAAGCGATCCCGCCCTACCAAACGTTGTTGATACCGGCAACTCGGCTTTCTGGGCAGATGTCCGGGTAGCTTAACTTACCCTGCGCTTCCTTCCGAGCCAGATCTCTTTTGTTTCGTTGCGAGTGATCTTTTCCTTCCACTGGTCCTGGGAGCGTTATAAAGGCATTGCAGATTTGATGTTATACAATTCCGACATCCTGTTACTCTTCCATCACATTTAATCTGTCAGGGACAAGGTTGTAAGTAAGTTTGTTCGGAAGATGCGGATGGTGGGAATGGCATCATGGGTAGATTAATGTGAGACTTGGATTGAAGCGGGCACTAAACCTTCTTACGACGACAATGGTCGCAGGCTCTGAAGCGGGTGAATTCCACAGCGGAAGGCGAGGATGGTGTAGGCTGTATTATCGGAGGAGGTTCCATCGCCATGATAATTATTAAATAATTCAAGGAGTGTGAATGTCACTTGTGCAGTATAGCATATAATTTAGAGGAAGGAAAAGTTGTGGGAGTTTGACGCAGGGAAAAAGGGAAATGGATCGTTAGTGGTGTAAGCAGCGAGTAATCAACCATCAATGGGAGGATGGCACCATTTTTTTCTCGCTTAATAAAACAGATTATATAGAAGTGTTGAAAGAAACACACTGGGGGAACAATTCATACAATTATACCGTCATTCTTCATACTTGGATCTTGCTCGCAATATGGCATGGGAGATCAGGAGGGAGATGGTAAATTAGGATTCATGTGTGTCTGTCTATCATATTTGCAACATTTCTACACCAATTTTGGGGAGGATAAGCTAGGCAGGATTCGGCAGTGTAAGCCAACCGAAGTCAAATGCCTCCCAGATTCTTCTTCCCGGTGTTCCGCGGGTCCCAGTACTGTATTTGTAGCTCGGATTCCGGCCGGAGTTTATAACGATGGAGGTCATTGCGGAACCCGAACGGAACCCGATATGGTCACAATATATAATACAAAAATGCCCCTCATTTTTTTGTAAATCGGACACGCTTCCGAGATATCTCTTTGGATTTGTTGTCACTAACCTTATCAATTTTAATTATACCTCTTTATCCCAACTTTCTCGACACTCTTTTGACACGGAATATATAATCCAATCATGACCGTCCCACCAGACCCTGTTCCCCCTTCTATAGCCGGGGATGAGAAGCTTACTCTCGACGATCGTAGCAGTGTTTCGGATTCAGGTATCAATTCGCGCAATAATTTGGTATGGCTTGCTGGTGGTGTTACCCTATGTTTCCGGGGGGGAGCTAACATTGCCACAGACAGAAATCGAAACGCACCATAGCACACGAGTAGAGAACCCCGAACTAACCAGAGAAAAGTCTATCGTTATCGAGAAATCCTACTCCCACCCACTATCACGACTTCAGGATAATATTGTAGGATGGGAGGGAGTAGATGATCCGGAGGATCCAAGGTACTACCGAGTCACGGATTAACACTCGGAATATTTCTGACAGAATTCGACTTTAGGAATTGGCCAGCGAAGAGGAAATGGACCGTTTTGTTTCTCGTTAGCAGCATTACCTTCATCAGGTAAATCTTTAGCCCTTGATGGATGCACGGGAGTTTGTCGCTAACTCCATCTGTTCTAGTCCTTTGGCCTCTTCAATATTTGCCCCAGGGGTTGGCTTCATGAACGAAGAATTTGGCAATCATTCAATAACTCTATCCTCCTTCGTCGTTTCTATCTTCATTCTTGGATTTGCCGTAAGTATCCTTCACCTATTAGCTATCCTATAACCATTCTCACCATTCTTAGTTGGGACCTCTTGTCCTCTCTCCTCTGAGCGAAATTTACGGCAGAGCACCGGTTCTAGATGCTGCCAATTTTTGGTTTGTCGTATGGCAAATCGGTTGTGCTCTGGCCCCTAATCTCGAATCACTCATCATCTTCCGACTTTTCAGTGGTATTGGTGGATCAGGTTGTTTGACCATCGGTGGTGGTGTGATCAGTGATTTGTTCCCGCCAGAACAGCGAGGAAAGGCTACTGCTATCTACACCATAGGCCCTCTTTTTGGACCAGTCATTGGACCTATTTGTGGTGGATTCGTTGCTCAAAGAGTTGGTTGGAGATGGGTTTTCTGGGTACTACTTATAGCCTCTGCCCTCGCTTCCGTTGCAATCTGTTTCTTGAACCAAGAATCAAACCCTCGTGTGTTGCTTGCACGCAAGGTCAAGAAGTTGAAAGCGGAGACCGGCAATCAGGACTTGGAAAGCTGGTACGACCGGGGTCTCGGACCACAGGCCAAAGCCCACGTTATCAAGCATGGCCTGATTAGACCTCTCAAGGTATAGTGACATATTTCTGGTCCTCACCTATCGTAGCTAACACCACGCAGCTTCTCTTCAAGTCTCCCATTGTAGCCCTTCTCAGTCTTTACATGGCTCTCACTTACGGTCTACTCTACTTACTGTTCACCACTATCACTGCCGTCTTTCAATCCACCTACGGTTGGGAACCAGAAGTCACTGGTCTTGCCTATATCGGCCTTGGTGTAGGATTTATGATTGGGGTTGGCGCTGTTGCAAAACTGTCTGACGCAACGCTTATCAAGCTCTCCGAGCGAAACGGCGGTGTCGCTGAACCTGAGATGCGTCTCCCAACCTGCATCTTCTTTGGCTGCTTCATGACAATTTCGCTCTTCTGGTATGGTTGGTCTACCGAGAAGCATGCACACTGGATAGTACCCATCCTCGGCATGATTCCCTTCGGCTTCGGCATGATGGGTATATTCATTCCGATTCAAACCTATCTTATCGACGCCTTCCCTGAATATGCTGCAAGTAGTATCGCTGCTCTGACCAGTGTACGGAGTATCTTTGGAGCATTCCTCCCCATGGCCGGCCCCGAAATGTACAAGGCGTTGGGTCTTGGATGGGGAAATTCACTCCTTGGCTTCCTATCTATCGGACTTCTACCGTTTTTGCCATTCATTTACAAGTAAGCACCCCCCACCTCAGTGATACATCCCATCTCAATCAATCACTAACATAACCAAGATACGGAGGAGTGATCCGCAACAAGTGGCCCGTCGACTTGCGGTGATTGGGTGAAAATGGTGAATTCAACATGTTTTCGCTTTTGGTTTTATTTCTTGGGAATCTTTTTTGTATTAGAAACAGACCGCATAGATTTGGTTACGGCTGGGTTTAAACCATATATTCACTTGGTTTTTTTAATGGTTTTTTCATTCGTTTTATTATAAATACTCCCATTTAATGTACTCTATTTAGTTAGACGGAGAGAGACGGTTGTCGGACTTACGGATGGAGGTCTAGGGTGATATTCCTGATATTTAGCATGGATGCTAAGGAATAGAGTGTGTTCTTAAACACAGACTTTTGAATGAAGGACGTGATGTTGGACATCGTGAATGCCGGGATGAGGAACATGTGGTGGTGGAGCGGGGGAAGAGACGTGATATATAGCCCTGTAGTAGTAGGGATTCGTGTCCTCCCGCGCCAAGCGCTGCCAACGCTAGATCTCCAGATCCAGGGGTGCTGTGCGTGATATCCCGGACCGTTACCGCGTGGCGTTCCGGAAGCCGATAGAGGGACGGGTTCCGGTCATACGCACGGCTTTCGTGATACCAAGAAGCTGGAACCGGAATCCAAGTGTTCGAAGTCGGGGGGCGGGAGGGATGTTAGTGGGGGTGTTCTTAGAAGAGTATAGAGATATATATAGAAGCAGATATATTATCAGAGAGATGGAGCTACGCGCGTTTGATATTGCAAGGGAAGAAAATAAGGATGGGAGGGTGGATGAGTGAGAGGGGATCATCTAAGATCACTCGAATCTTCTATTGGACTTAATGAAGTTGGAACCGGAAGTGTATAAAGGTTATGATAAAGTGTTGTAAAGTGTTTGAGTAAGATTAGCAATGCATAGTAAAGAATAGAGATGTATTGTAGAAAGATGTAATTCTATCATTGGTGATTCTTTTTAACACCAGAACAAACTATGACTGTATACTACAATAATCCAACCTCCTAGATATTCTGAAGGTTGGCTATATCCACTTCATCCCTTTCACACCATTCCATTGCAGCCATTCCACTACATCTCAATTATTCTCAAGTCACTCCTAACATTCCAGTCATGTTACTCCTTATATTCTGGTCATTGGTACTCCTTGCATGAGGTTATCATGAAGCCACCAAATAATTCCTGCCACATTCCAACACTTTCACACTTCTAGATAATCTTTCACTAAAACTAAATAGAAGGGAAAGAGTAAGATAATTGGTAACCTCATTAAAAAACTTACCTAAGACTGTGACTGATAGGAGGAAAACGGGGGGGGGGGGGGGTTCAAAAGGTTGTTGATGATCATTTGATTCGGGGAATCCTCACTCCATTTCCTCTTCTATCCTAGTCTACCAACGAGGAGCCTCACAGCCCAACACTTGCCCTATTTACCAACCCTCTAACTAAACCTCAGATGATAGTCAAGCCTCATACAATTTATATCACTACATCTACCTCCCCCTCAAAAAAAGCTTTCTTTCCCCAGATTAACATTCTTTTTTTTTTTTTTTTTTGACATTCCTTTCTCCTTTGATGACAGGCCACCAAATACAACTCAGGTTACCATTTTCTCAGCTGCTCTTCCATGTCTATCTTCTGTGCCATGACTCCTCTTTAAAACAATAAAGATTTCCCCTTCCCCTTCCTCTCGTGAAACCATAAAACTCTTCCCATTGTCATGTTCCGCCAATACAGTCCCCTGAAGAATATTTAATATCCACTGCTTTCATTTCCTTCCACTCCAATAAAGTTTGTGACTAGTGTCAATTTTATCCTGATTGCGTGCTTCAAACACAGCTAAAGCGTCATCGGCATGAGTTAAGTTCTCTAACGGTTCCCAAGTGTGTTCTGCTTCCCCCACCCACTTCACCTCATACTCTAATCGTCCTTTCTGTTCAGAGTTTCACCACTTTAATAATATTCTCTCCAGTTCAAAAACAGCATCTGCATCCAGAAAATCATGATTCCGTTCTATCCAAAGTGGAGGAGGCCCATCCTGATATCGAGAGTAATCAACTATAGACTTCTTCAGCTTGTCAACATTGACGGTTCATGATAGCTTCCAATGTTATGGGAAATCTGCTATCTCGAAGGTATTTTCCCCTCTTGCCTTTCCAAGTTCAAACTCTCCCATGTACTGATGTTGTAATGCTTTGTGATGAGCATTATTAGGTTTACCTGCAGTTGTACCATCATTAACATAGGTAACAGGGAGATTACGTGTCGAGATATAAACTATTACAAACCTGGCTTGGTTTGTAATGGTTTCACATGACATACAATTATTTGTCATAGTATTTTATTTGTTATGGTTTTTGCGCATGACTTAGTTAAGTCATATGATGTTATGTTTTTATACTACGACTCACATACGAGTCATAGGGTTTTACATGATTCATAATTGTGAGTCATAGTTGTTTATGTTTGAAGTTTGATTGGTACGTTGAGCATTGACTCATAGGTATGCCTATGAGTCATGAGGATTAAGAGGCATGACTTCGTTTATACGAGTCATGAGGTTTCGCAACATGACCCCATTAAGGTCATGGGACTTTCGCGCATGACCAAGTATGGTCATGAGATTATATGTTACGCGAGTGTATGAGTCACAGTTGTGACTCATTTGATTTGTAAGCGGGTTGCTGGAAGAACTATATAAGGAGGTCGTTAGGACCTGATAGTTAGTTCTTCACACAACCACCTAAGTTATTTCCTATCTTATAAGTTATCAATAAAACACCTTTACGCTCTTTACTACAAAGACCAACAATCACGAAGAGGAACAGACTCATTACTAGTTAGTGCTATAAGGACTTAGTATTGACAAGGGTCAATATCTAAGATATAGCGTAAGATAACAAGTATTGAGAATTCTCGAGGGAAAGAGAATACAACAAGAGATAGGTAAGTAATACCTCTAGAAGAAAGCTGACAATAGGATCATTGCCTGTTGCGAGATATAAGAAAGGAGAGATCATATAGCCAATCGTAACATAAACCTTATCTCCTTCCTGAAAGGTATGTGGTCGGCGATGTTTGTTGGCAGCTAAGACTGATTGCTCCTGAGCTTGAAATAGGTTTTGTCTTATCTCTACCAGGATATCATGCATCCTCTCAGCAAATGTTTGGCCTGACCCAACTGTATTTGCTTCCATTCCCCTCTTTTGGTTTCTTTTTGTCCCAACCAATGTACTTGCTCTTGTGGCAGCAATAGTATCCAGTGGTATTTGAGGGACATAACCAATATCCGCTTCAAAAGGAGTCATCTGAATTGCTGTCTGAATTGTTGAATTATAAGTGAACTCAGCTAAGGGAAGTAATTTGTCCCAACTCCGCTGTCTAGTCATTGCATAAGCCCGTAAATACCTCTCGACTATACTGTTTGCCTTTTCTGCTTGATCATCTGTTTGTGGATGGAAAGCAGTACTCATTGCTAATTTGGTCTTCCAGATTCGCATTAACTTTGTCCAGAATTCAGAAGTAAATCGTACGTCGTGATCAGATACAATAATATCAGGTAGGCCATGGAGGCGAACATAATACTCTAGGAATAGTTGAGTAAAATCTGCCAACGACATACTTTCCTTAGTTGCCACCCAATGTGCTCTCTTAGTCAACCCGTCAATAAATATTACAATAGTATTATTTCCGCTATCAGTAGTAGGCAACTTTGTTATGAAGTCAATATTTATCATCTCCCACCAGTTTTCTGGGATATCAAGTGGTTTCAAAAGACCGTAAGGAACCTGATTAGAGCTTTTGGTTCTATGACATGTTGCACACCCATGTACATACTTCTTTGTCTCTTGAAAAAGTTGAGGCCAGTAAAATCTTTGAGTAATTGTGGCAGCCGTACGCCTCGTACCAAAATGGCCACCAGATAGGCTATCATAGGCTTTGTAAAACATCGAGAGTCAGAGTTCCTTATTATTTGGTATACATAGTGTGTTTGTATTAATGTGAATAATAAAGCCATCTGGATCAAGCCAATATAAGCAAGCTTGGGCATCTGCTCTTCTCCTCTTTGCTTGCTATTCTTTTCCACTTATAGCCTGTTCAACAACTATTCCCATGAGGCTCTGCAGTACCTCATCAAAATAAGGGTCCTCAAGATAGCCCAACTTTACTCGATCAAGCCAAGGGGTTCCCTTATTAACCATCAATGTATTCAGAGTGAGCGAATCAATCTTTTTCTTAATATAGGGGAGGGGGGGTCCTTGTAATCTGAACGTCGACACTATACATCTTGTATGTAATTTTTTGCTACTGGGAGGTAATCAATCTCCATATTATACTCTTGCAAATCTTGTAATACTCTCATTTGCCTAGGGGAAAGTCTAGGCTGTGTTAACACATGGCGTAAACTAGCATGATCTGTAGAGACCTTAATTCTTCGACCTCCACCAAGCAAATAATACTGCCAATGAGTCAACGCCTCCTGAATTACTAGTAACTCTTTATCATAAGTCGAGTACCTGGTCTCTACATCTGTTAACTTCTGAGAAAAATAGGCTAAAATCTTTTCTTCTCAAGGGCTATCCTTTGTTCTGCCTTGTACTTGACATAGTGTTGCCCCTTCAGCATACCCAGAGGCATCCGTCCGAACAATAAACTCCAGATTGTTCTCTTCTGGTAGAGAAAGTACTGGATGTTGTGTCATTATATCCTTTAATTTCTCCATCGCAGCTTTGACTTCTCTTTTTCTATCTTTATCATCCATGATAGCATTAAACATTCGTTGGTCGACATTAAGTAGCTTGAATAAAGGTAATGCATGTAGTGCAAAATGTAGTGTGAACCGACAGTAAACACCTGCCAATCCTAGGAATGATCTCACATCCTTTGGCAATTTAACCAAAGGCCATTCACGGATTGATTTTATCTTCTCCTCTGTTATCTGAACACCATCCTTGCCAATATCAAAGCCTAGGAAGTTTACCTCTTGGGCAAAAAAGGAACATTTCTTCCCTTTTAGGAGAAAATTATGCAGCCTGATTGTTTCCAGTACCTCCCAGACATGTTGTTCATGCTCCTCCTGAGTCTTCAAAAAAATGAGTACATCATCAAGGAAGATAACACAATATCCGTTATGTTTCCTGAGAATATCACTCATCATCCTCATAAACCAAGCTGGAGTGGTTGCAATCCCTTGAGGCATTATGAGCCATTCAAACAACCCATCTGGTCCAACAAAAGCTGTTTTCTCAATATCCTCAGAAGCTACATGATTTTGGTGATAGCCAGACCAGAAGTCTATTTTAGAAAACCAATTCCTTCCTTGTAATTGATCCATCAGTTCTTCTGGATAGGGTAATGGGAACCGGTCTTTGACAAGAATTGAATTCAAAGCACGGTAGTCTATCACCATTCTCAATTCACCAGCCTCACCTCCTGGCTTTGGAACAAATAGAACTGGAGTGGCATAGGGTGACTTGGATTTTCTTATCCACCCACGGTCTAAGAACTCCCTAGTTTGCCTTGTATATTCTTCCCATTCAGCTGGCGTTAGACACTATGGGCTACAATAAGGTGCCTCTGACCCTGGCAACAACCGAATTTGGAAGTCTCCGAATTGCTGACGATGGGGGGGTAGGCCAGTAGGTTCACGAAATAGATCCTCAAACTCCTTCCTAATCTTTCCGTCCAGTGAGCATAGCAAGCTAAACAGAGATATGTCGTCCTCCAGACTTTGACCCCATACTCCTCTGAGTCTTCCATTATTGCTATCATCATTTTGAAGATCGATAACCTCTCCAACCACAGTATTTGCATGCCCATGACTGAGCATATCATGGCTACTATCGTCTCCCATACTCTCTGGTTGGAAGACATCTATCTCCGCAATTACAACTTCAACAACATTTTTAATACTGTGATCTTTCCCTTCTTCATTCTCCTGAGAAATCCTTTCACCCATGCGATATCCTTGGACTCCAGTATCCCCATCCCTCCTTCCATTCACCATGTTGGCTACAGCCTCAGCTGTTCTCTCCTTTCCATCCACCTCCTTGCTGCTCTTCCCTTCATCTTCCTCCCTATTTTCATCATCATCAATAGTCTCTTTTTCAGCCAGGCCTATGATGTGATAGTCCCAACAGTTGTTTGCATGTTCATCTTGATTCCTCCCAAGCATCAGAATATTCTTTCGGTGATCAATCTTGTGCTCAACCTCTGCCAACCACTCTTTGCCTAACACAATATCGTACTTTACCAGATCGAAGATGATAAACCACCTGGTATAGGGAAATCCATTTAAGTCTACAGTCAATTGAACCTTTTTCAATGGTATTTCTGCTTCTGAATTCTCAGTTGTGATCTTCATTTTTCCCTTCTCCAATGTTGGGATTGGCTTTCCCGGAATTTGCCCTAACCTCTATAGAAAGCTTGGTTGAACAAATTTATAGCTTGTGCTACTATCACTCAGAACATGCATCAGCAAAAATATTATCTTGCGCCCTGTGCGTCCCTTGCGTCTGACGCACAGGGTGCCCGTAACGATAACCGTTAACCAGGACGTGCTGTCGAACCGACGTCGTGTCCTGAGGTCGAGTCGTACGCCTGGTGCATCCTGACGGTATCCGGACACGGACCCCTATGCCAGGTGCGCCCTGACAACATCTGATTCTGCACTCTTGCATCCTAACAACATCTGGTCCTCGGATGTTGCATCATAACAACGTCTGATTCTTGGGTGTTGCATCATAACAATGTCTGATTCTCGGGTGTTGCATCCGAACACCATCTGATCCTAGCCTGTTGCGTCCGGACGCTACTTGATCCTAAGCTCTTACATCATGGCGATGCCTAATTCTGGCATCTTCTGCCCTGACGTCGCATCCTCGCCTGTGTGCATCGGGATTCCACGATACTCACGATGCGCGCCCTGGCGCCGCCTATCATCAGGCTTTTCCATCCAGATTCTTTCTACGTCACGCTCCTCTCATCTGGATCCCCGCCTGCATACACGATGCGTCCAGATTTCACCTCGACCACGACGCCTCATCTTGATGCTACTACTTCATGTCTGGACCTCCTCAGGATGCCTTCCGAAGTGTGGTCAATTACCCCTGACGCCGTCTGCACGTTGTGCCCAGTATTGTCCAATCTTCTCAACTTCCTCCTGATATCCGATATACTACATTGTGATTGCCCTGACACCCTCCAGATGGCCGCCTTTCATAGATTCTACGGTGAATATTGCCCTGATTATTCCTTTGCACTACGTCCTTTGGTTTCTATTGTAGTGTCGTCATAGTAAGCTAAATTAAGTCAATTACTCATAATCTTTACATGTTCTTAATTCCCCTTAATCACCCTCGGTGACGGTCCCACCCCCCCGCTCGTCATCATCCAGCTTACGATGACATCCCCGCTGGTGCTTCTTGCCCTTCCTGAGAATCCTCAAGGCTCAACGAGACCCCACGAGATAGAGAAGCGATCGTCACTCTGTCCGCCATCGGTCCTATGGTCGGATTATGTGAGTCATCTGGTCTCAGAGCATCTGAATCTTGTAACTGATGCTCCCGGGGTACCGACATCTGGCTCAAGTCAAACCAGCTCTAAGTTTCTGCGACGGATTCCGACATTCCTGATTTCCCACTAGGTCCAAGTTCCAGTGATTAGTGTGTCGCGGTACAGGCTGTGTAGAAGTGTCGTTAGATATCCGACTCTCGAGCTCAGCGCTTACGGCTTCCCAATCATCGTCGTATCCTTCACGGTGGTCCCGCTGCACCCCGTGAACTTGCCCAACCCTCTTATCAATTGTTTCTCGAATATTTTGGACAATCATATCCTGGATCCTCCGTGGGCACTTACCCCAAGTTTCTTTTTGCCGGTCAAAAAGGTCTTGTGTTTGGTAACAGGTTAGCCACCTTGGTCGCGAATGAACAGTTGGATGATTCGGTGACTCACCCCCGGCTGCCTCAGGCTTGAAGTCCCTGGGCTCCTGATATATCCCCGTTTGCCATGCACGCAGTGTATGGCAGATTATGGTGCACGTCAAGCAGATCATAGTGCCATTGATGCGTGCAAGAAACCCGGGATCCACAATACCTTGCATCTTCTTCCCTGCAAAGTACTTATGGAAAATCGCCTCAGGAATCTGGGGCGCAAGGAATCGTAATGTCAGGCCCTGGGTTACGTCCAATTACAGTCAGTAGTGGTCACTATATGGTAGGTATCTGGTGGAAACAA
>ML120452.1:408099-445716 GCA_003788595.2 Choiromyces venosus 120613-1
TTATGCCACATATGAACGTCTCGAACAAGAAAATGAGCATCGGTCGACAGACTCTGGGTCAGGAGACATGAATACTACGTTTGATGCACTTGGTATCACGATGGGTCGGAATGTTTTTCATGGGCTTCAACAGGTTTCAGCACCCGATCTGCACAAGCCGGATTTGCTCCATACAGTTTATTTGGGACTATTCAAGCATATGATGGACTGGGTTCAGGGATTCCTCAAGAAACACGCATGACTGCAGGCTTTTGACGATGCCTGGAAGGCTTTACCACCATACCCGGGATTCTTTGCACACAAAAAAGCATACCGCGTGGTTACGCAGTAGCAAGGAAAGGAGATGAGGAACCTGGGGCATTGTCTTTTGGGAGTTCTCGCCGTGGCATTGAGGCAGCCTGAGAGTACGCAAGTATTACCAATCAAACATGCGCTCGCCTGCATCAGGTCATTACTCAATTTCACTTTGATGGTCCAATATCGAAGCCATACACCTGAGACCTTGGATTATATGGAACAATATCTCAATCGGTTTCATGATACAAAAGATATCTTCTTGGAGTTTCGAATATCGAAGAGGACACGGGCAAAGGTTGACAAGCAGCGAAGGCAGCTACGACATCAGAGAACACGGGTAAACCAATGTGTTGCGAAATCCAACCGGCGTCGGGTACAGGAGCAGGATCGTGAAGAAGAGATCGACCAACGTATGGAACTAATCCATACGGAATCTCATTTCAACTTCATTAAGATGCATCTACTAAGTCATTTTCAGGGTCACATATACCAGTTTGGCAACATTCAGATGTATTCCACGGAGTTTGGCGAGCTCGCGCATAAGGAACAAATCAAGGAGGGGTGGCGCCGTTCCAATAAAAACGATGCCGCAAGACAGATCCTGCACAGCTATGGTCGCCAGCATGCCATCCGAATGAGACTTTTGAACCTGGATTCCCTGCGACGTCGCGGGGCTGATCTCCCTGCCAATGTCGTGGAACATTTAGATAAAACGAATTCCATATCCGTGCCAGTCACCAATTGTAGGATCCTGAAGGGTCGTCATGATGATGTTTCCAATGTGATGGATTTTTGCAAGGTCTTGGGTATCTCACCGGAGAGCATCTGTCGGGAATTGATTCGATATAGCCGGAATAGCCTGCCCACCGAGCACTGCCTTTCTGAAGATCCTGCCATACTTCGATTCCTTCCGGTTGAACTACTAACGCAACTTGAAATCCCCGTTCTAGCGTTCCAGGAAACCGACATTTACGATATCCATAGGACACGCTCCACTGGTACCCGACTCTTCAGGAACCAGGCGAGTCGCAATGATTGGGTTTGGGTCCAGATGGGTGGCGAGCATATGTATGGTGTCCTCCGAGGCCGTCTCCCCGGAAAGCTCCTGGCGTGCTTCAAAATCAGACACTACACGCACGAGGACACGGTTCGCAGGCTTGCATGTGTCCAAATATTGAATGTGGTTAACTCGGGACGCGTATCCGACGTCCATGGCCTTGTCACGGTACAGCTAAGGGAAAATGCGCGAGAGTTTATTATAGTAGACATAGGGACCATCCTAGGCCTGGCACACCTCATCCCAGAGACAGACCAGCGATGACTTGTTAACAGCCATATTGATTTAAGGACATTTAACGAGATTTATTGAGGAATCATGAGATCAGATAGTCGGGCGACAACTGTTGGCTTGGGCAAGTATTCTGCATCGAGGATGGTTGAATGGCACGGAGAATATTATAGCATCTTTCATTGCAACCTGTATATAGAAACCTCTATGTAGAAACTAATTAATAGAAACTAAATAATAGATACAACTAAAAGTACACAATGTAGAAAATTACGGTAGGGGATTGGTCAGTCCTTGAGATTGGTACCCTGATGACACCACGCAGTGAAACGTCATGGGTCCCGACATCGCGATGACGCCGTGGGACATCGTCGATCCCGAGGTCGCTAGGACGCAGTGAAGAAACCAGAGAGATTGCGACGAATCGCCGCAATGCCCTGTGGCCTCACAGTGAGGAACCGACAACGGTGACGCGTCAGGATGCTGGGAAGGTTCAGGGCTGGGAGGGGGACATTGGGGGATGGAACGCATCTGTGGTCGATGTTAGGATGGAGTTATGGCGTCGCGATGAGAGACAGAAGGAACGTGACGAAGGGCGGCCCTGTATGGCCACGCCCAGTGGCACTCCCGTGAGGCAGCGGCCATAGCCAGACGTCAGGATATGGGGAAGAAGCTGCGACAGAGATGCAGATGTCCAGGGGTCGTGAGGATGTCGACCCGATGTCAGGTAGTGTCCTGACGCCGCAAAGCGTTGCTATGCGACACAGGATGCACCAGGCGCAATGTTGTGTTGCAACACACATCATGATGCTTAGGGCGCAACAGAGGATTGCAACGGAACTCAGGACGTTCCAGGCGCACCGGGCGCATGAGAAATGCGGCGTGCATCAGGACGCGACGCCCATACATCAGACGTGGATTTTTTTTTTGCTGATGTGCGCCCGCTTCGTACTGGACCTACTGCTGATATTGTCATCTCCATGCTCCAGATTATTATCACTCCTCAAGGGTGGGGTATTTATTTGTGAGTGTCTTAAAACATTAATGCAAAAGTGTAAAAGAGTTGTATTATGGCTATTTTTCTCCAGAGATCCATACATGACCATACCATCTAAAGCCTTTTCCTCTTCTACACATTCCATTTTCTGTTTCTCAAGGACTGACCTGCACTCTAATTTGTCAGTCCTTCCTAGTTTTTTGCCAAGCATTGCTCCTGGTATCTACCAGAGTCAAGCCCTCCTCCATCTTTATTTCTCTCCACAGCTCCAGCAGCCAGATTCTCTCCTTGCAAATTGCCTCCAAGGTGTCTATCAGGCTCTGGACCAGAGCAGGCAAACTGTCCAAGTTCTTTGCAGTTATAACACTGGGTATTCGCGAAGTGGTTACTCAGTATAGATGTGCGGGTGAAGCTATTTGGTCTAGGTGATTGACCACACTGCACATATAACGTAGAAAGCTCCATAGTTGGTTTTGCAATTGAACTTCTTTGAAATAGTGCATTTTCCAATTCAGCTACGTGTTCCATGCAATCGGTCAAAAGGATAGGCTTATCAATGCTGTGGAGGAGGCAGAGATGTGTGATAAGGTTTCCTCAGGTAGTAGGATTATCTTCAAGCTTGTCCTTATATGCATCCAACACTTGAGTTTCTTCCAGGGGGGCATGTGGGTTGAGCTCTGAGCGAACTTGTCGGAATACCTTGTTAAACACAGCAACAGAACTATTTTTCAGGATCCTCAATTTCCTCCAAGTTTCCTTTAACGTATCGACTGCATCAAGTGGCAAGTATTCAGCCTTTAGCTTCTGTTGAAACTCCTCCCAAGAAGTAACTTTATCAAGTGGAAACATATGTCTACCCCAGGTAGCTGTGGCATCCTTTAGCTGTATGACTACATAAATACCCCAACCATCATGCTTAGCCACACCCTGGGTATCAAGCCATCCAATCTCATGACTTCTCAGCTCAAAGTGTCTTTGAATCTCACACAAGAAGTTTGTAACACCAGATAATGAATGCTCTCCAGAAAATGTAGGGAGAATTCTTTGACAAGAATCTGAAATTGTAAACTTCATAGTTGTAATAGGAGAAATAGAGGGGGTGCTCATATTGGTTTCGCTTCTTGAACTTAGGAGTCTGATCAATTGTGTATTACTAATCTCAATCGAGACTTGCTTCTCCTCAAGCTCCTTCACTTTTTTTGTAAGTTCTAAGACTGCCAGAGCTTCAAGATAATCCACCAAGGTCACCTTCAACTCCTGAATCTCATCATCCTTCTTCTTCATCTGAGCCTCATAGCTTTCGACAGCCTCAAATGCTTCATCCTCGAATGCTTTGACAAACCTTCTTGTCTTCCCATCATAGGATGCAACACCCTACTCAATCACCCAATCTCTATACTTCTTATACTCAGCTGTACACACAGCCCCCTCACCTCGTACCAGTGGGAATATCTCTCCTTCATATTCAACATTCTCCTCAATCTCTCACTCATTTTCTGATACTGCTCTCAGATCACTTGTCACTGCAGATGCCATCAATGATCCACTTCGACTACTCTCCGGCATTCCACCATCTTCAGCAACCCCGGCAGTGCTCTCTCCACCAAAGTAATCTGTGAGTCTCCTTCCTTTCTTAACTCCACTCGAACCTCCACCAGTGCTTTCGTTCAATCTTACCATCTCGATCTGGCAAACTCACTCCTCTTGTCTTCCTTCCTCTTTTTTTTCTTTTTTCTTTTTTGCTTGGATTCAACTAAGAAACAGAAATAGTCAGCTTCTACAGGTGTTTGCTGTTACTACCAATTTGATAGGAGGAAAATGGGGGGGGGGGGGGGGTTCAAAAGGTTGTTGATGATCATTTGATTTGGGGAATCCTCCCTCCATTTCCTCTTCTATCCTGGTCTACTAACGAGGAGCCTCACAGCCCAACACTTGCCCTATTTACCAACCCTCTAACTAAATCTCAGATGATAGTCAAGCCTCATACAATTTATATCACTACAGTGACTAGGAAAAAGAGTATCTCATACATGATGAAAAGAAAGAAAAATAAACATCCATCAGAAAGAGAAATAAACACTAATACTAAGAGACCATACACTAACTAAAAGACTGTCAAAATCTCAAAGACTATAGAAGCCTCCTACACAAAAGCTAAAGCCAAGATACTGTCACCCTTCAACTGAATTACATCAAACCTATGCCTCTGATATACTGTTGATGAGTATCATATGGGAGAGCTTTTATCATGATGTTGATAGTTATTTTGATGGTCCATATATAGCTAGGTCGCACAAGGTAATTGGTGCAAGAATCATAGATAAAATGATACTTGATGTCAATGTGTTTGGTCCAGTCACTAAACCTTGATACCTGAGCCAGACTGATCACACTTTGACTGCCAGAGAGGAGTAGCTGAACTGCTGGGAGTAGTTGATTTTAATTGATCATTGGTAATTGTATGGTAAAGTCAACATAGTCATATAGCCTCTCATACAGCCTCTGAACAGCTGATATACTTAACTTTAGTTGATAACAGGAATACCAAGGATTGTTTCTTAAACTTCCAAGAAACTGCTATACTGGCAAGAGTAAAAACATAGCCAGAAGTAGATTTTTGATCATTCAAATCACCAGTAAAGTTGGAATCTGTAAATCTGACCAAACTACTATTCTGAGTACAACTATAAATCAGAGGCAAAGTGGTGGTTTATCTAAGGTACTGGAGAATACATGTTTTAGCAAGGAGGTGTGTTATTACTAGTTATGCATTGAATTTGCTCAAAGTTGAAATTGTGAAAGCAATATCCAGTCGAGTGCTGAGAAAACAAAAAAAAGTTTCATTTTATTTCAAAGCACTACTGAGAAATAAAACAAACAATGAAGGAAAGCACTTGCAGGGTAGCCAAGCAGAAGGGAAGGAGTTCACTTTTCCAATAAATAGGCTGTAGAAAGGGGAACTGTAAATATAAGGGAGAACAACCACTACTAAAAGGGGCAATCACTGCATGTACAACTAGAAGACAGATTTATTTGTCTAAAGGGAAAATATAATTCCATCACTAGAATTGCTGTAAAGAGAAAAACAAAAAGAAATTTATAAAAGAGAAAATAAATCTGGGTTCCTGATCCTGATGTCTCGATGTTCATCTGTCCCCTTCTCATCTTGTCTGTCCCCTTGCTTTTTCATCTCTTCTCTCTCTCTCTTGTTGTTTCCTGATGCTCATCCTACCTATATAACAATTTTCCTTGCCAAGACATCAACCTATGGCAACTAGCAAACAAGCAACCCTTCTCTTCAACTAATTGTCCAAACCCTGACCCTCAAGATAACTAGCTTATCTGATAAAAATAAACTACAACTTCTAGCTAAAACATTACAGACCATTTTCCTTCCCCATTGTGCTGACAACTAAATACATTAAACTCCCAACTAAGGACTGATACTCACATGGTTCAACCACCTCATCTGTCTCCTCAGCTGGCAATAATTTCTGACTAGTTTCCATGAGTGTGTGGACATTATTGCAATTCTCCATATTGAAATATTGTAAAACTTTTATGACAGATCATGCTTGATTAAGTGTGAGGCTTCCATCCATTAAAGGATCAATTTCAGGCCCAAGGAACTATCTTGCAGGGCTTAAGTCATTTATCTTATGATGCCTATAAAGTTATTATTTGACTTGATCAATCTGGTGATACCCTTTAGGAACAATTAATAAGTTGTAAACATAAAGTAACAAGAGGAGTTCACTGTCATTTAATTGGTATAAATTTGGATCATTCTCAGACTTTTGAAGATTGACAGACAATAGAAATTCATAGATATAGTGGTACTGAAGTCTTGGTACTTTCTTAAAACCATAAAGTACCTTAGTGGGCTTGTAAATTATGGTGGTAGTTTATTTTGTCTGATCAAGCTATTCAATACCCCTTAGTAGATACATATATATATTATCATAGATGGGAGAATTCAAGAATGTGGTTACAACATCCATGTGATCAATCTCACACTCATGTAGAGAAGAAAGGGCCAAAACTATGCATAAACTCACTACTTTAGCAACTAGGGCAAAAGTTTCACCAAACTCTATTTACTCAAATCCTCTGAAAACTAATCTTTCTTAAACTGATAACTTCCATTGGGATTCGTCTTCAAAATATAACCGTGTTTGCTAGAAATCAGGTGTGCACCATCTAAGACTACAGAACAATATGTTTAGGTTCTGTTCTCCAAAAGAGATTGGAACTCCTTGCCCATAGCAACTTTCCAACTAGCACTGTAACTCTTACTAAGGGCTTCCTGGTAGCTAAGTGGGTCATCCTCAATCTTATCAATTGCTCTGGACTTAAGGACTGATTGATATACTTGAGTCAAGTGACTAATATGTCTGGAATGATGCAATATTAGTGCTGGCAGATTCTCCAGACTTAGATCACTAACTTTCATAGTGACTACCTCATTGCACTCATCTGGATGAGTAATAATATCTACAGGTCCTACTTCACTGCATGCATGAGCTGCCTGATCAACTTCATCTGCAGGAATAAGAGGGCCAACTTCAACTATAGGCATGACTACAAGCACAATGAGAACATGACTAACTTTAATTGATACAGGATGGTCATCCTCTAAAGGCTTATTGTTAGGAATATAGGATTTCATTAAATCCAACTCTTTGATATTAATCTCTCATTCACTGATAACCCCAGATTCCACAAAATAGATATCTGAAGCCTGGATCACTTGTTTGCCTAACAGATCCCAAAGGCATTATATTTTTATTGTCTCATAGATGTATCTCAGAAAACCACACTTCTTTACTTTCTCAACCAACTTGCCTTTTTTTCTGTGCCTTGGGAATCAACTTGTAGGCAACACAACCAAATTGACAGAATTGTTCTAGTTCTAATTTCTCATAGAAGAGCTTCTCATTAGGTGTCAGGTTGTCAACTAAATAGAAAGGTGATTATGTATAGAGGTAAATAGCTGTATTTACTACCTCTACCCAGAACTCATGATAAAAGTAGGAGTCGAAAATCATTGCATGTACCTTTGTCATTATTGTACATATTATGACCTTACTGACTCCATTCTTGTACTGAGGATATGGAGGTAAAGGTTTGAAAGAGATACTGGAAACTCTCAAGATTCGAGTGAAAAGTTGTTATCATATTCTACCTTTCTATTATTACAGTAAAACCTGACAATTGGTTGATGAGGAAAATGTTTCTCAACATAGACCTTAAATTCTTGGAAAACTGATATGATTTCAGTGGCTATTTTACAACATAGGAAGTACACCCATATCATCTGTAAGAAATCATTGATGTACAGCATAAAATAGTGAAGTCCTGAAACCAACTATAGTATTATTAGACCATAGAGATCCAAATGAATTAACTCAAATGGACAATTTGTTTAATAGGCTGGTTTTCTTTTGAACTTTCTTTGATGTTTCACTTTCTCACAGATCTTGCAGGTGAAAGATCTCTCAACTGAGTTTCCACTGTAGATCTCACTGGATAGTATCATATATAATATCTGATAGCTAAGATGTCCTAGCTACTGATGCCAAAGGTTGATTGATGGCAGGACTATAGAGTTTGTGAAGCTGGGCTGATCGGTATTGTTTATCATCAAGGTATGGTTTGAATTGCACGAAATTAGATAATAAACTCTAGCCAATAAGAAGTTGATAATGCAATTATCAAGGAAAATTCCTGATTCCAGAATATGATTGGGTACTTTGTTGACAATTGACAGACCAACAAAAAAGAGATATTTTTAATTGGGAAACAAATACAGCCTCAACAGAAATGATTTGAGTTAGTAGAATTAGGTAGGTCATACTAGCTAAGATCACCAGAACCATTGAATTGTTACCTAAGTAAATAATGATTGCTTCAGGGAGACACATAAGGTTCACAAAGAGATAGCGGTTACAACAGAGGTGGTATGATGTAGGGTACAAGAATGGTATTATACATATTTATATAATACTGTATAATACTGTATAAATACTGTATAATATTATAAAGCATGTATTTTATTTGGTAGTATAAATACTTGGCAACAAAATTAATTATCATGGTTGACTATTAAGAAGTTACATACTACTTCCATTCAAGTTATATAAAAAGAATATCCAATTTGTATGTCTCCACCCAGCCCTCCCCCTTCTTCTATCATATTCTGATCCTCATTTTCAATCCCATCACTGTTTCTCTCTGTGTCTGGATTGGAAAGTGTATGTTAGTTAATAGACTAATAAAAAAGTAGAATTGAATTAGGACTAAATGGAAAATATATTACCTTCGGTCCCATTGGGTTCAGTAGACTTTAGTAACCCAACCACAACATCCTCTAGCTCAATCTTGGCCTTTGAAGACAAATCCTGTAATTTTCTTGGTTTGCCACTCTTCCCATCCTAAACCTGACAGTTTAGATGTATATCAGTTTGTCAACTTTGGCAGCATCTTAGTGATTGCAGACTTTTGTTTGAATTAGATTTTGCACAGAAAATTATCTCTCACTTGGAACTGAGTTTGCTGGTATTCAGAAAAGTCTAGTTGCAAGAAGAGAAAGCTTAGGAGTAAATGTATACTAAGCATGCCAAAAGGGTGTTGGAGAGGTAATAGTTCAGGCATGATTCTGGGGACCAAATAGTCCATCTTTTGCTCAATACATTTAATATTGGACCTGTACTTACTCCTGAACCTCAGGGGCATTGTAGGCATTCCGAATATAAGTAAGAACCATATTTTGTTGCTCAACAGTCATATCAGCTTTGATATTCTCTGGTGTTAGAAAGTAGGCAGCCCACTGAACTACCAGGACTTGGTAAGATATTTTTTTCTGATAAAGAGTGAGGATACCATCTAGACATAGATTTAAATTGATAAGGCATTCAAGATATATAGAAATACTCAACCAGTAGGGAACAACTAAACCAAGATGAGACTTCTGGAATTCAGATAGCACTTTAAGATTATGAATAGGTAGAATAGCATCTCAGAGCTCTTCAACATTGTTCCAAAATTCAAGGTTACCTAAAAGCTGTGAGACTTCATTTGCAAACTGAGTTCAGTCATGATGTACATATACCTTTGGAGCATCTTTATTCTTGTAGACTGATTCAATTAAGCAGGCTAGAGTTGCCCATTGGGTAATAACTGAGAGAATCAAGGTACTAATTTTCCTATAGTATACTTTTCACTTCTTCTGGAAAATCGATAGTTGGAGAGGGGACTCATGAAAGGTATTGAAACTAGAGTAACTTGAGCTTGAATTGACTTGTAGTAGGAAACTCCAAGAATATCTTTAATTAAGAGTTGAAGGCTATGAGAATTGCAGGGAACAAAGAGTGACTTTGAGAGTTGAAGGCATGAATCAGCTTCCAGAACTTTCCATAAAAGACACATTGTAGAGCAGGTATCTGTGTTATAAACCTAGCACAGAAAAAGGGTTTCGCATGACTCATGATTATGAGATCATAGGTTTGTAATGGTTTTGTGCACATGACCAATTAGGTCATGTGAGTCTCACACATGACTAGCAGTTGCAAGTCATAGTTATTATATTTGATTGAATTGCATAATAACTTGTTTAAAGTTATTAGTTGTTTTGCACACATGACTTATTTAGAAGACATGTGAGTTTCACACCTGACCAGTTAAGGTCATGTGGTTATTATGTTACTCGAATGCACGAGTCACAATTGTGGCTCATAATAGTTATTGATTTGTAAGTGGGTTAAGGGAAGGACTATATAAGGAGGAGGATACAACATAGTAGTTAGTTCTTCATGCAACCACCTAAGTTATTTTCTAGATATAACTATACGACTTTATGAATATAAAACACCTTTATACTCTGTACTAAAGGACATCTCGAGATATCTTCCTTGTAGGACAAGGAAGAAAGTGAACGAATAGCTTAGCCTTAGGAAGGCTAAGTAAGGATAAGAATTTAGTCTTAAGAAGATTAAGTACAAATGAAGAATACCAAGTTAAGTATTAACCCCATTAAAGCATCAAATAAAGATTGATATAACATCGTTGCCTGTTGCTCAGTTGTATACTCGGAGTGATAGAATAAGCGATATTAACATTTGGTTGCATCTCTGCAACACCCAACGAAAATATAGATTTTGAATATGAAGATCAATCTTTAGAACTTCCAGAGGTAGCACAGGCACTTGCAAGAACAGCCTTGGAAATGGGAAGAACAGGAAGCCCTGTTACATCAGAAGAAAGATCAGCACAAGGATCTACATCATCGGAGGAACATGAAGACCAAACAATGTTAGCACCAGTAGGAGAAGTACCACTAGCAGGAGGAGTACCACCAGCAGGGGAGGAAAAGGGAGGGGCCCAACCAATGCCAGAGCTAATGGCAGAACAACTCAGACATGTAATCCAGGCCCTGGGAGGAGGAACAAGAAGACCAAAGATCAAAGAACCAGAAACCTTCTCAGGAGAAAGAAACAAAATAAGAAACTGGCTAGCACAACTACGAGTCTACTTTCTAGCCACATGGTGGGCAGAAGGACATGAGGAAGAAAAAAGAACATACACCTCAAGCCTACTAAGAGGAGATGTAAGCAGTTGGCTCACACTGTATACGGAAGGAACCAGTACAGCAACCTGGCAAAATTGGCCTGATTTTGTAGAAGCACTACAAGATCAGTTTGGACCAGTAGACTCAAAAGGAGAAGCAAGGATGAAATTAAGAGAACTAGTGCAAGGCACTAAATTGATGACAGAATATTGGAATTCCTTCAGGTTAATACTAATGGAAGCATACATGGATGAGGCCATGGCAATGAATGGTTATTCCAAGGTATGAATAAGAAATTACAGGATGAATACGGACATCTGGACAAGGTATTAGAAGGACCAGAGGAATTGGCAAAATGAGCAATAGAGAAAGAAACAAGGTTGGCCACTATCAGACATCTCCAAAATAAAGGAAGCAAACAACAAGAACAAGAAATCCAACGAAATACCAATGGCACCTATAGAGCGACCCCTAGTGTGATTCCCAAGGGGGAACCCATGGACCTAGATGCGACAAACCACAGAAAACTCCAGAAACTACAGAATAAGGAGTTCTAGGAAAGAAGACAGAAAAAGCTATACTTCCAGTGTGCAAACAAAGGACATTTTGCATGAGACTGTAGAGTCAAAAACATCAAGCTATGATCAACAGAGGTGGAAAAAGAGGAGAAAGAGGAGCAAGAAACTTTAAATGACCAAGGTCCCCAGTAGAAGATGGTCTGATGGACAATCAACCAAAAGCCATCAGGAAATCTAAATTACACTCATTGCACTTGACCATAGGCTCTACAGAACCCTTGGATTATGAATCAGATCACATTATTGTCAAGGTACAACTTTACAACAAGAAAAACGAAAAAATAACAACAAATGCAATGATAGATTCAGGAGCTACGGAAGACTTCATAGATCATAATTTCGCTATGAGACACCATCTCCCCCTGAAGAAAATAGTAAAACTAAGAGAGATATACACGATTGATGGTAATGTTTTGGAAGCAGGACCTATCACCCAGATAGCGGAACTATCAATGGATATAGGAAACCACAGGGAGAGGGCTACCTTCCTTGTGGCTAACCTAGTCAAACATGAATTAATCTTAGGAATGACATGGTTAAAGAACCATAGACCAAAGATTGATTGCATAAAGGAAAAAGTCACCTTTGATAGCAAAAGATGCAAGGCCATATACCTAGACAGTTCTCCAATGGTATATGCAGTACCAGAAGAATAAGCCATAAGAGAGAATCTGGAAAGCCAGATTCTACCAATCCACATGAAGGAAAAACTGAAAAAATCAAAAAATTTGATTCAATGGATGGTCCCCAGCAACGGACAAGATGACCAAGAAAGCCAACAGGTGGTTATCAAAAAATTAGAAGAAAGTGCGAAAATACCAACAAGGGGATTGCACTTGGCAGCAGGCCATGACTTGTATAGCATAGAAGAAGTAATTGTCCCAGTACAAGGACAACAACTTATAGGAACAGGGGTTGCCATAGGACTTCCTAAGAACACCTATGCTCACATTGTACCAAGAAGTGGATTAGTGACCAAGAAAGGCCTAACCATTAATGCCGGAGTAATCGATGCAGACTATACAGGTGAAATTAAAGTACTATTGGTAAACCTATCAGAAAACGACTATAAGGTTAAAACAGGAGACAGCATAGCACAATTGATAATTGAAAAAATTATCATGACGGACTTGCAAGAAGTACAAGAAAGAAAAGAAACAAAAAGGGGAGGCGCAGGCTTTGGTAGCACCGACAAAAAAGAAAAATCACTAGAAAAAGACCTCAACATATCCTTCATTTCGGCTAGAGCTTTGGAAAAATGTACTGAAAAAAAGACCAGACAGGTATCCTAAGATAGAATGAAAACAAGACTTCCCTAGCAGCCACAACAATTAGCACAGAACTTGCTTTAAAAAAAGGAAAGGATAAGGATAAGTCAGTAAAGGAAATAGTCCCAAAGGAATACCATAGATTCCTAGAACTCTTTGAAGAAAAAGAAAGGACCGATTTACCTCCCCATAGATATGCGGATCACAAAAGCGAACTAGAAGAGGGAAAGACAGCTCCATTTATGACCTTATGCCAATTAGGGGAAAGAGAGCTAAAAGCTTTAAGAAGTTACTTGTTAGAAAACCTAGATAGAAGATGGATCAAGCCATCTTCCTCATCAGCTAGAGCACCAATCCTATTTGTCAAGAAAAAAGATGGGGAACTAAGACTATGTGTAGATTATGGAGGATTAAATGCAGTATCCAAAATAGACCAATATCCACTACCCCTCATAAGTGAAGCATTGGACCACCTTAGAATGGCCAGATACTTTACAAAGCTGGATATCAAAGATGCGTATCAGCACATTCGTATACAAAAAGGAGATGAATGGAAAACAGCTTTTCGAACCAGATATGGACTATACGAATACATAGTCATGCAATTTGGGTTAGCCAATGCCCCAGCAACATTCCAATGATGGGTAAATACAGCCCTCAGCAAATACCTAGATGTTATTTGTATAGCTTACTTAGACTACCTATTAATTTATTCTAATACTTTGGAACAACACTAAAAAGATGTTCATAAAGTACTGGAAAAATTAAAAGAAATCGGAGTCAAACTCAAACCGACAAAATGCGAATTCCACAAAAAAGTAACTGAGTACTTGGGATTCATTATAAATCAGGACGGAGTTAGAGTGGATCCTATAAAAACAGAAGCCATAAGGGAATGGAAGGCACCAGAGAAAGTCAAAGGAGTACAGTCCTTTGTGGGATTCTGCAATTTTTATCGAAGGTTCATAGAAGGATTCAGTAGGACAGCCAAACCCTTATATGAATTAACAAAGAAAAACCAGAAATGGGACTGGGGAAATAAAGCCCCGAAAGCCTTCGAAAAACTAAAAGAAAATTTACCATGGCACACATATTACGTCATTTCAACCCAGATCAGCCCATAATAATAGAAACAGATGCATCTAATTATGTCTGCTCAGGTATCATATCATGACAAGATAAAAAATGAATATGGAAGCCAGTGGCATACTGATCAAAAGCCATGACCAAGGCAGAATGCAATTATGATATTCATGATATAGAATTATTAGCAATAATGCAAGCACTCAAGGAGTGGTGAAAATATGTAGAAGGAAGTCCTCACACAATAAAAATACTCACAGACCACAAAAACCTAGTACCTTTCACCACTATGAAAGAGCTAAATGGGAGGCAAATTCGATGGAGTGAAGAATTAAGCTAGTATAATATCAAAATAGAGTATCGACCCAGAAAGGAAGGAGGGAAACCAGATGCTCTCACCAGAAGGTCAGATGACCTACCAGGAGAACATGACGAACGAAAAACTCAGAAGGCAAGAATTCTCTTACCAAAGGAAACCTTTATGGATGAAGGATATGAATCCGGAAAAGAAGAAATCAACACCATGGAATTACAGGAAATAGAAACTACAATCAAAGTCAAAATAAAAGAAAAAACAGGAAAAGATCAGCAAATGATACAAATAAAGCAAGCCTTCAAAAGGGGGGACAAGGAATTTCCAAAGGTAGTCTTAGGGCTATGTGAATGGAAGGAAGGGTACCTTTGGTATGAAGGAAAGATATGGCTACCAGAAAATGAACCACTTAGAACAAAAGAGATAGAACAAAACCATGATGCACCACAAAGTGGCCATGGAGGAGTGGCAAAAACCATGGAGCTAGTACAACGAACTTACTATTGACCAGAAATAAGGAATAACATTAAAAAATACGTCAAAAACTGCAACATGTGTCAAAGAATAAAACTAATACATCATGCACCATACAGACTACTATACCCATTAGAAACCCCTGAGAAACTATGGAAATCGATCAGCATGGACTTCATTACAGATCTACCAGAATCAAATGGCTATGATGTAATATGAGGTGTAATAGATCGCATGACAAAAATGTCACACTTTATTCCATGTCACAAAGATATGAAAACCATACAATTCGTACAACTATTTGCGAAAAATATCTTCAAATTGCATGGACTACCAAAAGACATTATCACAGATCGAGGTTCAATATTCACATCAGACCTATGGAAAGAAATAACAAAAGGATTAAACATCGATCAAAGATTGAGTATGGCCTATCATCCACAAACTGATGGACAAACAGAAAGAATGAATTCGTTATTAGAACAATTCCTTAGAGCATATGTAGAATACTCTTAACAAGATTGGGAAGAATGGCTGCCTTTTGTAGAGTTTGCCTATAATAACTCGATACAAGAAAAAATTAAAACTACACCATTCTATGCGAACTATGGACATCACCGTATCAATGAACCTATGGGTCACGAGACCATAATGAAAATATTGAAAAGAGAAAATATGAGTCAATTACATGACATAATCAGAATAGAGATTGCTATAGCACAATAGATGATGAAGGAAAATACTGATCAACACAGAAAACCAGATCTAAGACTGAAATCAGGAGACAAAGTCTGGCTGGTGGCAAAAGATATTCACACCACACAACCATCCAAAAAATTAGATTACAAGAAACTAGGACCTTACGAAATAATAGAAAAGGTAGGAAAAAAAGCATATAAGCTAGCACTTCCCCCCTCAGCAAACAATAAACATCCAGTTTTCCACATCAGCAAACTCGAACTCTATCAAAACAATCCTTTACCTTCATAAAGAAAAGAACCACCTCCTCCTATAGAAATAGAAGGAGAAAACGAATACAAACTTGATCAAATTATTGACTCTCGACGACACTACGGTAAGCTACAGTACCGAACTAAGTGGATAGGATATCCCCCTAACCATGACTTAGTGTGATACCCAGCTGAGAACTTTAGTAATGACAAACATGCAATGGAACACTTTTACCGAGGAAACCCAAGAAAGCCCAGTCAAAGAGGAAGAACAAATGAGTGACAAAGACTGGATCAATCTAGCAGACCTCCTCGCATCAATGCCAATTACACCCGAACAAGAAAAACACAACCAGAACAGCTGGACTGATTGCTTTGATGACCAATGCCAAGTACATTTTACAGAGAAAGAAGGGGCCAATTATTGGCCATGCAAAAAACACAGAAACCCCCCACCATCTCCACTGCAATCACCCATGACGACATGGGAAGAAACATCACCACCCCCGTGTATACCACCACCATTGCCATGTGACAACAACATCCTCTTAATGGCAAAACAAGAGAAGTTTTGAGGGATGAAAATGAGAAGAAGAGGGGGATAAAAATCCTGGGCCAAGGTCAAAAAAGGAAAAAATTTGACTTGGGGGAACCCAGTACAGGAGGAAATCCCACAAAAACCGATCAACAAGTACACACGCAAAGAAATATATGATCACGTGGGCGATACACCATTGCCAAGATCGGCAACAACAACCCTGTGGCCAAAGTCAAAGACCAACTCCACAGAACAAGACACGATGAAGGGCCTACAAGATCAAATAGGCCATCTACAAAAAATGTTGGATAAATCTCGAATAGACAAGAGACTTTTCGAGGGACAAGCAAAGATGTGGGAAAGGACAGGAAGGACTCTCAAGAAAGAAAGACTCGATTTGGAGGGGAAGTTAAGGGTCCAACAGATAAGAGCAGGATGGGCAGAATGGAAGACGATAATTTCAGTAAGGAAACTGGAAATGAAAGAGAGGGAGAACAAACTACTAAAGGAAACGATGGAAAGGAACAATCGGGAATTGCGAAGATTGGCAACACACCTGAACCGATTGATAGAAAAAAGGGATGAAGGACTGTTGGCCTAATGGGACTTAGGCTATAGGGAAGGGGGAGCTAGTGTTACAAACCTAGCACAGAAAAAGGTTTTCACATGACTCATGATTATGAGATCATAGGTTTGTAATGGTTTCACGCACATGACCAATTAGGTCATGTGAGTCTCACACATGACTAGCAGTTGCGAGTCATAGTTATTATATTTGATTGAATTACATAATAACTGTTATGGGGTAGTCTAACAGTAGATAGGGCCGGTAGGTCTAGGCCGTAAGCTTCTTGAAATAAGGTAAAGTAGGATAAAACGAAGATCGTTAAGGTAGGCTCGTATTTCCCGAAGTATTTATAAAGGATATGTGTAATAATAGTTTTTTCAAGAGTAAGGTAATAAATATATTAATAAGATCTCTTCTCCGTTGCTTGATGTTTCTGATAGCTGGGAGTACCTCGATATTTATATTCCGCGTCTGGGTTATCGCGGGCTACAACCAACTCCCATACTATCTAAGTACCTCCGTCAAAAACCTCTTAACTTTCTTAAGTGCGAACACCTTTGACCCTGAGAATATTTGCCTTGCTTAGCTTTGATCTCTTCGAACTCCTATTGTTTCTGGGGGGTGTGAACACCCCTCCAGTAGGTAGCCTTCGATCTCTCCACTATATGAACTTAATTTGAGTATGCCGCCCTAATGGCAACTATACCAATTGTTCTGCCTCAAAACATAAAGTGATCAGCTTTAATGAATGAGCGCAGCCATTGTGTTGCATATTGATGCATCACAAGGCCCATCGGATATATAGGGTTTTTTGCTCTGGATCGAGCCAATAGCTTATCCAGCGAAAACCTCTCATACCGATTCTCGAGTAGGCCCTCTTGGGGCACTACTTCTTTCAAAGCAAAAGGCTCGGCTCTATGGCTACCCGTCGGTGCCATAGGCTCACGATATTCAGTCACTAAGGTTTCTTCCCAAATCGTCCCATTACTTATCAGCCATAATATTTAACTGCTAATGTACAAGGTAATAGCTTGCTCAAAACTTAACCAAATTCCTCCGAGTCACTTCCCATGAGTCGCCAAAGGTGCCCTCTCAACTATCCTACGGACAGCATCCGGTCGGACGGACGGTGACGACGTATGTAGTGTTATGCTGAAGGTGCCATTTATTGTGGCTAAAGTGTCGGGACGGAAATTGACCGAATTACCGTAATGACGCCCGGTCCCTACATGGGGTCTGCAGGGGTATGGTAGAAATAATCCTATGTAAAGGCCGGGTAACTTTGGCCCTTTTTTCCATATGCCTAACAATAACTTGTTTAAAGTTATTAGTTGTTTTGTACACATGACTTATTTAGAAGTCATGTGAGTTTCACACCTGACCAGTTAAGGTCATGTGGTTATTATGTTATGCGAATGTATGAGTCACAATTGTGGCTCATAATAGTTATTGATTTGTAAGCGGGTTAAGGGAAGGACTATATAAGGAGGAGGATATGACGTAGTAGTTAGTTCTTCACGCAACCACCTAAGTTATTTCCTAGATATAACTATACGACTTTATGAATATAAAACACCTTTATACTCTGTACTAAAGGACATCTCGAGATATCTTCCTTGTAGGACAAGGAAGAAAGTGAACGAATAGCTTATCCTTAGGAAGGCTAAGTAAGGATAAGAATTTAGTCTTAAGAAGATTAAGTACAAATGAAGAATACCAAGTTAAGTATTAACCCCATTACAGCATCGAATAAAGATTGATATAACATCATTGCCTGTTTCTCGGTTGTATACTAGGAGTGATAGAATAATGGATATTAACAATCTGTCACAAAACTATTGATTTATTCCTATTCACCAGCAACAAGAACATTTAGTTTTCTTATTAGCCAACCAACAATATTTTCATCTGAGAAAATCATGGAATCAGCATTTTCTGAATAGTGATAAAAGGTACCCCTTTCCGTATTTATCAAGAAGTTGATGATTTGATTTTTTGAATTTTTCTCACTCTCATCTGTGATTATGTTGAGATAATAACATGATTGGAGGACTGCTTCAACTTCTCTCTTGACCAAGCTGTATGTTTCATCAGGTAAAGTTGTACTTAAAAGGAAAGGACTTGGTGGTTTTTATGCAGGGGAGATTTTGTGCTAAGTGGCAGTAAAATAAGGTGATTGTATAAGATAGAAAGGTAAATTATTCATGTAAACTCCTATAGTAAAGGTGAAATCAGTGTCATGTTTTTGGGTCACGGTAAGATGCTGGATATAGTTTGAAATTCATATTTAACCTTGAACTTCTGTCATGCTTCTAATTCCAGGCTTACCAAGAATGCACATCTGATCTTGATACTTAATACAGAGAGTCAAATACTCACACTGCCATGTTGACCTTTTTGCAAATATTATGCCACAAGCAATACATCTTACTACTTCATACTGGTTGAAATTCAGCATATTTGTAACCAATAAAAGGAAAAATATTAGTGAAATCTTACCTTTTTCCCTGGGTCTAGAGCTAGGATTTCAAATAAATTGTATAGTTGAGAATCTTTAGTATGGCCCATTTGGTTGACTTATTGTGATTGTTCTGGGAGGTAGTCATTTTGAAGGGTAGTTATTCAGAGGGGTAGCTGTTTGGGGAGGTAGTTATTTGAGGGGTGGTTGTTCCAAGGATAGTTATTCAATGATATAGCTGTTTGAGGAGGTGGTTGTTGGGGGGGAGGGGGTCAACCTTTGAGGAGGTTATTGTGCAATTAGTTATAGGAAACCTTCACCTATTATCACTTTAGTATATAGGTTTGTGGGAGAAATAAATTTTGCAGGTTAATGCTAAATATATTTACCATTTAGGGTTTGAGATTTAGGTTTCACAATTTTAGGGCTCGTATATATGGTATATATACAGCCACTAGTCAGAAATGTTCATGATCTGAGACATGTGTTTAATTGCGATTGCGCCATTGTAGGGCCAGTAGTGGGGTAGTGGGGTTGTGGTATCAATGGCAACAAGGATACATGCACACAAGTGAATGAGCAAAGGAATGAATGGGCAAGCCAACCACTAAATGACCCACAGTAAATTTAATTATAGAAATTTGAAATAAAGAACCTTGATACTATCTAATACTTTGTATAGCCTCCCCTTGCTTCCAAAACTGTAGCCACTCTACTAGGCATTGATTTCCACAACTTCTCAAAAAACTCATCAGGAATTGTCTCCCAAACTAAGGGTAAGACCTGGGCCAATCTCTGCTTTACAGCTTCCTTTCCTCCTGGGGTATCTGCAATCCTAGGGTACTGCTCATGCAATCACTTTTTAAGCTCAACCCATGCATGCTCAATAGGATTTAAATCAGGGGAGTAGGGGGGGTGTTCCTCTACTTCAATACAGTTTCTCTCCAACCAATCCATAACACTATAAGCTTTGTGAACAGGAGAATTATCCTGCTGAAAGAGGATATCTTGCATACCAAAGGAGATCATTTGATGAATAACAGGAAAAAGATGTCTTCTCAAGAGTCTAACATACCTGGTCTTGTTGACATTTTGGGTAATAGGAACCAAAGGGCCTTTTCTCTTACCCCAAAAGCAGCCCCAAACCATGAGAGAAATTCAATATTATCCTTCTCCTTTGGATGGATACAATCAGCTAGCCACTTCTCTCCAGGTTCTCTAAAAACCCATTGCTGCCTTAGATCCTTGGATTTCTCCACACTGCACTCATCACTCCAAATAACTCCTTCAAAATCCTCCACTGTCCAATCCTTATGAACTGTAGCCCATTTCAATCTCTTTGCCACATGCTCAAGCTTGAGCTTGGGTCTTGATTTGGCTAGCCATTTCTTGACATTGACCTCTCTGAGTACTTTATCCACTATTTTATATACAGTTTATTTATTAGTCAATCATGTCCTATCACTCAGAGTAGTACCAGTGTAGGGGGTTTTACCGGTAGAAAGTGATACACTAGGTGTATATCTATCTCTGAAATCAGATCTGGTCATTTTCCGGTTGGATTTGGCTGCCCGGATGATTGTGTGACATTGCTGACAGCTATGATCAGGGGTGCAACTGGGGCAAGGGATGTTTTCCACTGACTGGCGCTCTCATGCCTAGACAAGGAAGCTTTTAACTGTTGTCCAAGGCCGGCCAATGAGTTGAGCAACAAGGGTAATATTCTGGAGTCAGTAGAAAAAGGCAATAATCATGCCTTTTTCCACATTCGACATCTCTCTTTGTGAGGTTTTAGGAGTTCTTTTTTTTTTTGGTACTGAGTGCTTTGTATATCCAGATTGGTAAACCATAATTAAAAGATAATGGGGTGGTAGTCACGGCCAGAGTATAAATTGTTTGGGTATGTTATGATCATAACAGTGATACCATTCACATTCACAGTCACCATCTGGCATTTTTGGCGAGGTAGCTTAGTAAGCCAAAAAAAACATGTTTCACGAACACTTCTGACTAGTGACTGTAGTATAAAAGGAAAGGGTAAATATATAGTATATTATGATTTTATACATATTTTTGATCACCCTAGTGGGATGCTTCTGAGTGGATGATGCAGCTATCATTATTGTTTGCTGAATTTAACTTGATTATACATTAACTAACTTTAATGTTAGCCATGAAAAGATGTAACATCATTTATGGAGATGTAACTCTTCACCTAGAAGTGGCTTGCAGTTACAACCAAGGGAAAACCAAATGTATATCTGATTATCTGCATATATAATAGTGATACATCTTTGGAAACTTGTAAGAATGTACTTTGAAACATGGAGAATTAGTAAATATACCTATTATTTCATAATAGGAAACGTTTCTCCTAGTATATTATCTTTCCAATTAGTAGTTTAAAATAACAGTCCTGTTATACTCAATAGTAAAGAAATTGAAAGACATGCAGACAATACTTTTTCAAGTAAATAGAGAGTTATTATAGACCTTGTATATTATGTATTAGCTACCTTTGTATTTGTTTATAGTAATTCTTAGAAGTTATAGTACTATATGATGAAGTAAAACAATATATATAGTTGATTTATTTGATAATATGAAATCTACACACTGGATTAACTTATAATTCTAATACTTTGTAGTATCCTTTATAATATCGGTAAAGGTCTCATATACCACCTATGTTTTCAAAAATCAACTCAAATACCACAGTACCCTCAGATGCCACCGAATTTGATTACGTAAGTTTTTTTAGTAATTGATTTTAAAATTTTAATTCAAAGAAATATTTTACATTGTATAAAATTCAGAGAAAGAAAAGTGTAAGTAGATAGTTGAGAATTAAACAATGAATTGAGATTTACTAGCTATGTGAGCGGTGACAAGTAGCTGAATTGTGTCCAATTCCCCCACATGTTGAGCATTTTTGTCTTGGAGGTGCCAGCTCATCAGGTAGAATACCTAATTGGTTGGCAATCAACTGTCTTTGCTGAACCTTACCAACTCGTATATGCTCTTTTCTAGGTCTTCCACAGGGCTTCCGTGTAATAGGAGGCTCTACCTGTGGAGCAACAGGAACAATTCCCTCTACTGGTTCAGCTGGTATTCTATTTCCTTGAATATTGGTAATATCTACAGGAAGGAAGTTGGCTTCATAAGTTGATTTCTAGGTAGTGACAGAAAAGATATTAGGAAGGTAGCTTTGAACAGGCTGGTATGATGTTAGTGATAAAAGTATGAAGTAGAGAAGAGTAAGACAAACCTGATTGATTGTCAGAATACAACTTAAATCATGTCCACATGGAATGCCATTCTCCTGATACTTGGTACAAGAGCAAGTCACTTAGGCAAGGTCTACAAGTTTGACATCTCCATTTGGTTGAGTAACATGTCCATGAAATTCATTCACCATAAGAACAATATTTTGTCTTCCCTACAGTCTGCTTTAACCTAACAGCTCAGTGCAAAACTTGGTATACAGGATAGCAGGACTAGTCACTGTAGCCTCTTTATATTGTTCAAAGCATTGACCCATAAGCCTATGCCAGATTGCATTTAGTAACTCTACAATTGACAGTTCAGGATCAAGCTTCAGAGTACTATTAACTGACTCCACAATATTGGCAGTGTCATGGCCATATCGCTTTTTAGGAAAGAAAGTCTTAGCCCATAGTATTGGATCAGCATTTCGTAAGTACTCCTCAGCAGTCAGCTTGACTTCCTGGACCTTTATCATGGCTACTTCAAAGGATTCAACACTCGGAGCCCTTGCCACTGCCTAAAAGAGGTTGGATAAGCCTCTTCCATGGGTAGTCACAAGATTCTCCTTTAAGTGCTGACAGCAATAAGCACAAATAACTGTTGCAGGCAAGTTTTCAGAAGCTTTCACTAACCCTTTATCATGGTTACTCATGAGGGTCACTTGCTCACTCTGTTAGCTATATGGAAAAAAGGGCCAAAGTTACCTGGCCTTTACTCAGGATTATTTCTACCATACCCCTACAGCCCCCATGTAGGGACCAGGCATCATCACGGTATTATGGCCGAGTTGCATCGCGACACTTTAGCCACAATAAATGACACCTTCAGTATAACACCATATACGTCGTCGCTGTCTGTCTGACTGGATGCTGTCCATAGGATATATGAGAGGGCACCTTTGGCGACTCATGGTAAGTGACTCGGAGGAATTCAGTTAGGTTCTGAGCAGGTTATTACTCTGTACGTTAGTGGTTAAATATTATGGCTGATAAGTAATGAGACGATTTGGGAAGAAACCTTAGTGACCGAATATTGTGAGCTTATGGCACCGACGGGTAGCCATAGAGCCAAGCCTCTTGCTTTGAAAGAAGTAGTGCCCCAAGAGGGCCTACTTGAAAATCAGTATGAGAGGTTTTCGCTGGATAAGCTGTTCGCTCAATCCAGAGCAAAAAGCCCTATATATCCGATGCATCAATATGCAACACAATGGCCACATTCATTCATTAAAGCTGATCACTTTGTGTTTTGAGGCAGAACAATTGGTATAGTTGCCATTAGGGCGGCATACTCAAATTAAGTTCATATAGTGGAGAGATTGAAGACTACCTACTGGAGGAGCATTCACACCCTCCAGAAACAATAGGAGTTTGAAGAGATCAAAGCTAAGCAAGGCAAAATATTCTCAGGGTCAAGAGTGTTCGCGCTTAGGGAAATTAAGAGGTTTTTGATGGAGGTACTTAGATAGTATGGGAGTTGATTGTAGCCTGCGATAACCCAGACATGGAATATAAATATCGAGGTACCCCCTGCTATCAGAAACATCAAGCAATGGAGAAGGGATCTTATTAATATATTTATTATCTTACTCTTGAAAAACATTATTACACTTATTCCTTCCAAGCTTTTGGAAATACGAGCCTACCTTAACAATCTTCGTTTTATCTTTACCTTACCTTATTTCAAGAAACATTACAGCTTATACCTACTGGCCCTATCTACGGTTGGACTACCTCATAACACACTCCTCATTTCTGCAATTGCTTGCAAGAGGTTTGACAGAAAGTATTCCCAAGAAGAAGCATTCTCACTCTCAACAATAGACCAAGCAAGCAACAATGTCTTCCCATTTGCATCGACAGTTACTGCAAGTAACAGGGTTTATTCAAACTTTGTTTTTAAAAAGGTTCCATTGACAGCAACAAAGTGATGGCACAAATGAAATGAGGTACGAGATTCGGCAGAGGAGATGAAAATTCTACGAAATTGATATGTGGTGTTGTCCGATGATAGACTGATATATGTATTTAGATTTGCTTGTAGGACAGAATTAACATATTGAGAGAGCTGATGAAATCCTTCTCTTTGACCTTCGAGTGTATCATCTAATAGATGACTCTTTAATCTTGATGCTAATTTATATAACAATGTCTCTCCAAACTTGATATGCAAACAGTCTATAATTTCCTGAGGTTTGGTTGCTTGTGTAATATTTAAATGGTTAGGTATATGACATTGCAGCCAGGTTTGGGTACCAGATATACTTGTTTGTTTTTTGTGATTACCAGGAAGACATGTATATTGAGTAACCAGAACATTAATTTTAACATCTTCTTGGTTTGTATAGTATGCTCTTACTCGCCATTAGCAGTCTTCAGTAGTACAAGTATAGATTGCTCTTGTTCTATCACGATCAAGAACTTTGAAGCTGAACTTTTCTTTAGCTGACCAATCCTCAATTGCTTCGTGAACTTTGGTAAAGTTGGGAAAAAGTTGGCCAAGTGCCAGTGCACCAGGAAGTTGAGACAGCACAGACATAATAGATAAGGCTGAATGGTGGAGAGTGAACACTGGAGAGGTAAGACTGGAGAGCAAAGAATAGAAGGCAGAGGGTGAAAGAGTAGATGAATGAGTGAGGAGCAACAAGCAGAGATTGAAGAGCTGATAGTGAAGAGCAGAGAGAGGAGAGCAAAGTACTACAAGAGAAGAGCAAGATGCAAGAGGCCAAGAGTGAAGAGCAGACACTGAAGACTGAAGAGAGAAGAGCAAGAAGTGGCCTAAGTGCCAATAGTGGAGAGTGAAAACTGAAGAGCAAGGAGAGTAGGGCAAGGAGCCAAGAGTGAAGAGTGGAGAGTGAAGACTGAAGAGTGAAGGGCAAAGAGCTAGGAGCAAAGAGTCAAGAGTGAGAAGTGCAGAGAGAAGAGTGAGGAGGGCAAAGAGAAAAGTGAGAGGTGAAGATGGAGGAGCAAGAAATGAAGACCAAAGACCAAAGACCAAAGACCAAAGACTAAAGAGTCAGGAGTGAGGAGTGAGGAGTGAGGAGCCAGGAGTCAGGAGTGGAGACTGAAGGGTGAGAAGTGAGGAGTGAAGACTGCAGACTGAAGACTGAAGAGCAAGAAGCCAAGAGAGAAGAGCGAAGACTGAAGACCAGACACCAAAGACTGAAGAATGAAGATAGAAGAGTGAAGAGTGAAGGGTGGAGAGAGAAGAGAGAAGAGTGCTGAGAGAGCAGCTAAGAATAAAGAGCAAAGGACAAAGAAGGAAGAATAGAGAGATATTAGTGGAGAGTGAGAAGCAAGGAGTAAAGAGTGAAGGATGGAGAGAGGAGAGCAAAGGACAGAGCAGAAAGCCAAAGCCCAAAAAGAGCAAAGACTAAACAGCGAAAGGGCAGAGAATGAGTAAGGCTGTAGTAGGAGAAAGAGGGCAAAATCAGAGAACAGGTAGATTCTCTGTAAAGAGGAAGTAGTGGAAGGGGAGAAAGAGTAGTGAAAAAACTAAGTTGAGTAAGAGAGAAAAAAAAAATAGTCAAGTAGAATATGTTTGCTTCTGTGTGCTGGTAATTCTCCATTACCAGTACCATGACTAAATAAATAATTTATATCAATACACCTAATTTGTATTTTATTTACATAGAAGCAAAACTTACATAATATATTCTTGTGGCATCTGAGGGTACTGTGGCATTTGAGGCAATTTTTGAAAACATAGGTGGCATATGAGACCTTTACCATTATAATATTAATATAAGTACCTTCATGAAACTTTGGGCCCAATGGGTAAACCTTCCTTATTTTATTCCTTGATTATTATAAAGATATATGTGTAAAAATATTAGTCTTAAGCTTCAACCTTGTACAGTGTACTGCTTGAACAAAGCTAAAAGTATTATTTCCTAGTCTCCTAATATGGGTCAGACTATTGAACAAGTTTAAGGCAGTTTGGAATATTGGTTCTAGAGATTTCAAGCTTGAGATACTATAGTACTTGATTTTTACACAAAGTTCTATCAGTTCTGTATGGAAGATGGAAGACTTCTTTTTCAACCTCAAACTTCTTATACCTACTCAGATAACCTTTATAAAATAACTGGCAAATTATTGAATTTATAGGTCAACCCAATAAGTAGATATCATGTAGTCAAATTGATCAATTTTGTATGTAGTTCTCCTCCTGTCAATCTATTACTACAACTTTTAAAAATCTATTTAGATTAAAGTAAAAACAATTCACACAGAATATATAAGACCTGTAAAACCTATCTACTGGCTTATGAAAGTACTCTTATATATATTTCCATTTTTACACAATATATGATTAGAGATATCTTGTTTGAAACAACTAATCTTAATAGTATTATACTAAGAGAGGTTTTTCTTACACCAAAGTAAAAGCTACATACTCTAATTCTCCATATTTCAAAGTACCTTCTAATAAATTTCGAAAGTTGTATCAACATTAGTTATATAGATAATCAAATATACATTTGGTTTTCCCTTGGTTGCCACTGCAAGCTGCTTCTAGGTGAAAAGCCACATCACTGTAAATGAGGTTATCGAAAACAAGTGATATTTTAGGATCACAGATAAACTATTAGTAGTGATACTCTTATGATCTAGCTCAGTTCAGAACTTTAGTACTGCTATTTTGTATATATACATTCTTATAGTATTTATCTATACTCTTCCAGCCTTTATCTTCTGCAAAATATTTTTACAAATAATTATTGTGGCATTGGAAGCAGAACTGAGTGAGATTTCATGGTCCTGCCTTACCTATTTATTGTAGTACCCCTTGAAATATCAATCAGTTATGCATTTGAGGTAAAGCTTTTTGAGTCTTCTATTTTAGTATTCCCCTACATCTCATTTATTTCTGGGTACATTTTATGCAGTATTTATTGCTCTATGATCCTACTATCTTGGTATTTTCAGTGGTAGTCCCCCCTATGACCTCTATCAATTTGGCACCAATCCTCATATAACTTGTTCAATATTTAGTTATTACAAATCTGGACATTCTCTCCAATTTGTACCTGATTTTGTGGACTTTTGACTGTGCTACATTAGTTTCTTTCCTCTACTTAAAGTGGTATTTGAAGTGGTACCCCTTGCAATCTTCCTCAAATTTCTACATTTCATGGTAAAACTTTCTGGGTCAGGGTTAGGAGTTAAGTAGTATTAATTAGAGACAGGACCTGAAACCATAACTAACATGAACAACTAGTAACCCAGCAGCATAACCATAACCAAGCAGTTCAATATAGTCAAACTATGCCAGCACTAATCCCAGCCAAGGAAGCCAACCAGTAATAACAGGAAAGATGAGAATAAAGCCCACATCAGGTTGAAATACATGGGTCAATACAGGTACCTGTGTGATAGCATTAACAGGAGTATGAGATATGTATGAAAGTCATGTCTAAGGTACTCAAGACTAGAGGTACAAGGCTTACACTGGTGACTAATCACAAAAAATAAAGCTGAAAAGTTCAAAAACAGAAGCAACAATAATATAAGGAAATAAAGCAGAAAAGATCAGAAAAGAGAGTACAATAAATATAAGACATGTATGATGGGCAGAGAACCTGAGTTAACTTTGAAAACAAATAATTCAGAAACATAACAAAATTTGGAACATGATTAAGTGGAGTGCTTATGATAG
This sequence comes from Choiromyces venosus 120613-1, assembly GCA_003788595.2. Taxonomy (NCBI): domain Eukaryota; kingdom Fungi; phylum Ascomycota; class Pezizomycetes; order Pezizales; family Tuberaceae; genus Choiromyces; species Choiromyces venosus. Next base: position 436,403 of record ML120452.1, read on the forward strand.
AATAATGGAAAAACAAAACCAAAAAGACATCGAGGGGGGTAATAAGGAAAGGAAAGTTTAAAAGATAAAATAGAGTTAAAGAATAGTTAATAAAAGCTGAACAATATTTTAGCAAAAACCTAGTAAGTAAGAGAGACAATAGTTGTGAAGATAGAAGAAGGATGAGAACTTATAATGCCAGGGGAATCTATGGAGAACTCAAAAAAGGTTGAAAGTAGCTAACATGAAAGAACCAAAGTTACCACATAGGAGAGGTCAAGGTCCAATTACAATGTGCTGGCCAGAGCTTTGTTAGGCTTTAGTAAATTAACCATTGAGCAATTACAGAAATCAAGTAAATTCTGTACCAGGTTCTATAATTGTTGGTTTTATAAGAAATTTATGATTGTGTACTTGATATTGGGGTCCAGTAGCTGAAGATTGAGTTGGTAGAGTTGTTCTTACTCTGGAGTCAACATCTTTGTTGGAAATGGTATATATTTTATATGTCTTAGTATAAATCATTCCCCATAAAATATTTTTGTCCCCAACCAAAGACACTACATCTCCATGAGAAGAACCATATTTGATCAGCAGCAGGTACTTGGAGAATAACATCACCATCTAGAAAAGTAATTTGTTCAGTAATAGTTTTTATCTGCAATAGTTTTGGTACATTTAGTCCTATATGCAAGATGTAGTTAGGTTTCTATTTACTAAGTTCATCTATCAGGTCACGGTATAATTTTAGAAGAGGTGCATATTGAAATTGTAGCAAGAGTATTGTATGGTAGGATGGTGGATTGATAAATTGTAATAGAAGAATTGCATGTCATTAAATTCTGGTGTGATAATATAATTTAGGGTAGTAGTATAAGGAATTAAGAATTAATAATAATAGATTAGTTTTATCTATAGTTAGTAGGTGTAGATAAAAGTGTCTAAAAAGATGTAGAGCCTGATCCTTAAATGGCAGGAGTCCCAACAGGTTACAGGTAACATGTAGTCATTTAGCATGACCACCAGTAATCCAATTCCTACAATTGTAATAGGCACTGCTAATAACCTTTTAACCTTTAGACTGACTATCATATAGGAAATTAGCATAAAGAAGGGGTAATGAGTACTCTAGGGTAGGTGACAAGATAACTTTGAAGATGTTGTAATGGATACAAGTAGGCCATGTATCAGAAAACTATTCTAGAGCTTTCAGGTTTTTGATGACTCTTGCATAAAGCAGGTTTACTTGTTCAAGGAAATCAATTCCTTGTAGACAAAACAGGACCCCTAAGTACTGATAGGATTGGACTTTGAGAATTGATTTATCACTTAATACTGTTTCAGAATTTCATTCAGGATGTGTCATTTGGCCTGTAAAGAGGTATCAACATTTGGAAATGTTGAAAGATATAGTGTGATCCTCTGTCCACCTTTGAGCAATATATAGTGGTTATTGCACTTTGCAGGCAGTAAGGGAAATATTAACTGCATCATACATGAAGAAGAGAGCAGCAGGTGAGCAGGGTCTAGTATTCCAGTTAAGACTTTGTAAGAGGCTATTGATAAAGCTGTTGAATAAAATGAGGGAGAGAGGTGATTCCTGTAAGCCTGAGAGTCCATTTGTTCAGTACTGAAGTTTGGACTGACATCTATTTACTACAATGGAGAAAGTCATATCACAATATATGAGCTGATAAATGAGCTGTATCACTGGTGAATTGATTTCCTGCTTCTGTAACTCCTCTTCCAGATAGTTGCAGAAAACCTTGTCAAATGTAAAGACAAAATCCAGAAATACAGTATGTAATCCTTAGACTGTTTGAATCATGTGATTGAAAACAAAGACATTAGTGAGAGTGGAGTACCCAGATCTGAAGCCAGCTTGTATATTAGAATAACAAATCTCTCCAGAGAGGCTGATGACTGGTAGAATAAGTGATTCCAAAATTTTCTGAAATACACAAAGAAGACTAATGGGTCTAGAGTTAGTTGTGGTGAAAGGTTTTATATGATCCATGAAGAGGGGATATATCAAGGACTCATTCCATCAATAAGAAGTTTGGCCTAATTTTAAACAAGCACAGTATAGATTACTCAGAACTTCAGGAAAGCTGGTATCTGGTAGAGAGCATAGCATGATAATAGATATACCATCAATACTACAGGAACTACTCAATGATATTTTCAAAAGCTGAGCCTTGATGCAGTCACAGGAGATAAGATCTGTTAGGCCTGATGCTAGTTAATTAGGGTTAGGGTTAGGCGCCGAGCAAGCAAAGCGAGCAAGGCGTAGAGTTACATGTAGTAATGAAAAGGCAGAAGTGAAGAATTGTTTGCTGAAAACGAGGAGGGCGTAGACAAGTTTTCGTCAGTGAGGGGAACAGAAGGCTTGTTTCGTTATCACTCTAGATAACTCTTCAGTACGCAGGGTGACCGAACCTATTTAAGTTCGATCCCTCGGGTGTTGGTAACTTGTCTAGCCGTCCTCGGATGGCGGAACAAGGAATTTTCCGTGGAAAATTCGAAAGGTGTGGGTGGGTCGTCGGCAGAAACCTCCTCGATATGAAAAGATGACTGCATATTCGTGCATCGGCGACCTCGTATTCTAAGCGAGGTGTGGGACGGGCGGTGAATATACCCTGTACGTGTTGGAAGCGGAAGGATGTCTCGATCGGGTAACCGAACGCATCTGAAGACACATAAAAATTATCAATCGCTGACACTGCATGCATGACGCATGCATCACCCCCGGGTGTGTTTCCGAATTCAGTAATATAACGCGGGTGTAGAAAACTTACCTAAATAGGAAATATTTTATCATTTCCTGTTTAGGACATGCATGGCGTATCCTAAACGGGTAAGGGCAAAACCTTCCTAATCGGGAAGGTCATGTGAGTCAAGTGATGCCAAGCTTTTTCAGCCTCAGTCCAAGCCACCGTCATGTGATTACTAGCCACGTGCCTGCGCCACATACCAGCCACGACACCACAGCCACAACGCCACAGCCAGCCACTCATGCGACAAGCCACAACGCCACAGCAACAACGCCACAAAGCCACCTTACGCCACATCAGCCGCAGTAGCTTAGGGTTAGGGTTAGGAGTTAAGTAATATTCATTAGAGACAGGACCAGAAGGCACAGCCAACACGAGCAACTAGTAACCCAGCAATGCAACCAAAACCAAGGAGCCTAGCAACTACGCAACCGAAGCAGAGACCCAACCAAGCCTAAGAAAACAATACTGAAGACAACAGGAAGGATGAGAACAAAGCCCACATCAGGCAGAAACACAAGAGTTAACAAAGGCACTAGAGTACCAGCATTAACAAAAGTGCGAGATATGTATAAGACCCACATCTAAGGTACTCGAGACCAGAGGTACAAGGCCCACACTGGTGGCCAACGAGACCAATGGTACGAGGCCCACATTGGTGGCCAACAAGACCAGAGGTACAAGGCTCACACTGGTGGCCAACAAGACCAGAGGTACAAGGCCCGCACTGGTGGCTAACGATAAGAAAAAACCCGAAAACATCAGAAAAGAGAGGTAACGACAATATAGGACATGTATGATGAGCAGAGAATTTGAGTTAACTTTGAAAAGAAATAATTCAGAAATATAACAAAATTTCAAACATGATTGAGTGGAGAGCTTATGACAGAATAATACAAAAACATGATAAAGGACATCAAAAGAGTCAATAAGGAAAAGAAAGCTCAAGAGATGAAATAAAGTAAAAGAACAGTAAGTAAAAGTAGATCAATATTTTAGGAAAAACTTGGATAATGAGAGAGATAATAGGTATGAAGATAAAAGGAGAATAGGAAAATCTCATGCATGGGGAATGCCTAGAGAACATGAAAAGGGTTGAAAGTAGCCAATATGAAAGAACCAGAGTTGCTATAGAGAGGAGGTCAAGGTCTGATCACAACACCCTGGCCGGAACTTTGTCAGGCTTCAATAAATTGGCCATTGACTGATTCCAGAAATCAAGTAAATTCCGTGCCAGCTCCCACAAGCATTGGTTTAGTAAGAAATCCATGATTGTGTACTTGATATTAGGGCCAAGTAGATGAAGATCAAGTTGGTAGAGGTCCTCTTGCTCAGGAGTCAACATCTTTGTTGGAAATGGCATACATTCTGTATGTCCTCGTGTAAATCTTTCTCCACAACAACATTTGCGTCCCCAACCAAAGACACCACGTCTCCATGAAAAGAATTGTGTTTGATCAGCAGCAGGTGCCTGGAGAACAACATCGCAGTCCAGAAAAGGAATTCGGTCAGTAACAGTAGTTATCTGCAACACCTTTGGTGCATTTGGTCCTATCTGCAGGACGTGGCTATGTTTCTGTTTACAAAGTTCCTCTATTATGTCATGGCGTAATTGTGGGAGAGGTGCATTGTGAAATTGTGGCAAGAGTGGTGTAAAAGAGGATGGTGGATTGACAAATTGCAATAGAAGGTCTCCATGTCGTCGAATTCTGGTACGATAATATGACTTAGGGTACCAATGCAAGGAGTTGAGAATCGATCGTAATGGATTGGTCTTATCCATAGCCATTAGGTGTAGATAAAAGCGTCCAAAAAGATGTAGAGCCCGATTCTTGAATGGCAGGAGTCCTAATAGGTTGCAGGTAACATGTGGTCGTTTAGCAAGACCACCAGCAATCCAATTCACACAATTGTAATAGGCATTACTCATAACTTTCCAACTTTTGGACTGCCTATCACGCAGGTAATTGGCATAAAGAAGGGGTAATGAGTACTCGAGGGTGGGTGACAGGACAACTTTGAAGATGTTGTAACGGATACGAGTGGGCCATGTATCAGAAAACTATTGTAGAGCTTTCAGGTGTTTTGTAACTCTGTCAGAAAGCATGTTTGCTTGTTCAAGGAAATCGATTCCTTGTGAACAAAATAGGACCCCTAAGTACTTATAGGATTGTACCTTGGGAATTAGTTTATCACCCAATACCATTTCAGACCTCTGTTCAGGATGTGCTGTTTGGCCTGTGAAGAGGTATCCGCATTTGGAAATGTTGAAAGACATGGTATGATTTTCTGCCCACCTTTGAGCAGTTTGTAGCATTTGTTGTGCTTTGCGGGCTGTAGGTGAAATGATAACCCCATCATTGGCGAAGAAGAGAGCAGTGGGTGAGCAGGGTCCAGTATTCCAGTTAAGAGTTTGTAAGAGGCTGTTGATAAAGCGGTTGAATAAAATGGGGGAGAGAGGTGATCCCTGTAAAAGTCCATTTATTCGATGTTGAAGTCTAGACTGACAGCCATTTACTACAATGGAGAAAGTCATATTGCAGTACATGAGCTGATAAATGAGCTGTATAACCAGTGAGTTCATCCCCTGCTTCCGCAACTCCTCCTCCAGATGGCTCCAGGTAACTTTGTCAAATGCGGAGGCAAAATCCAGAAATACAGTATGTAATCCTTGGCCTGTTTGAATCATTTGATCTAAAACAAGGACATTGGTGAGAGTGGAGTACCCAGATCTGAAGCCAGCTTGTATATTGGAATAGGACATCTCTCCGGAGAGGCTGACAACTGGTAGAATCAGTGATTCAAAAATTTTTCGAAACACACATAGCAGACTAATGGGCCTAGAGTTTTTTGCGGTGAAAGGCTTTGTACGATCCTTGCAGAGTGGATATATCAAGGATTCATTCCATCGATGGGGTGTTTGGCCTGATTGTAAACATGCATAGTACAGATTACTCAGAACTTCAGGAAAGCTGGTGTTGAGTAGGTGGCGTAGCATGATAACAGATATACCATCTATACCACAGGAACTACTCGATGACATTTTCAAAATTTGATGCTTGATGCAGTCTGGGGAGATAAGATCTGCTAGGCCTGATGCCAGTAAGGTAGACTCATCTGGAGGTATACTACCAGTGATCAGTGGACTAGGTTGTCGTTCAGCAGTGGTGCTACTTGTGGCAGTGATACCCCAAGCTTCGGTAGTTGCTGGTGATGTTGATGAATTAGGAGTAAGTGGATCAGCTGTTGTCTTGTTGAATATATTATAATAGTGGTCTAGACATTCTTGCATTGGGGTATGAGTTGCTGATGAGCTGATAAGTGGTGTGGTAGCTGAGGAAGTACGTTGTGCACGTTTTAATAATTGAATACTGGCAGGAATATCGAATTGAGATGCTAGTCATTTTGCAGTTTTGTCCTTTCTGCCTCTTGCAGCCTCTGGCTGATAAGATCCTAAGACAGTTTCTGCTATCGCTTGCAAAGAGGAGGACAAAATGTGGTCTAGCATATCAACATCAAAGCCATCAGACAGAGAATGAGAACTGGATATCTTTTGTAAAGTAGACCATGCCTCACAATACTGCATAGCAATATCAGGCTGCCTTAAACGTTGTATGTGAAATCGTAGTGGACCTTTGGAAGGATACTGTGGTTGACTCGGATTGGATCTCGGAAGGAATTGATTAGGTTTGTGGTTATACTCAATATGTAGAACATATTGATGATCAGTTGGGAAAGAAATCTTGCTTGTATTGAGCAAAGAAAGGTTAACCTGAGATTGGTGTTGTATCTTGGAGAATGCATGGTCAGAAATCTTAACAACAATAGCATGGTTCAAATTGTTGGAGAGATGCATCATGTCATGATCAACAGCCCAGCGTTGAAACAGGATGGTGCGGGTAGAGCTTTTTTGTTTGGTAGTAGCAGAGGAATCACAGTGAAATCGGGTATTAATATCTCCAAGAAGGATATCAACCGATCTAATGTGATGTAAATCTGTCATCATAGTGTCTTCAGTAATCGAATAGGGAGAATAATACACTCCAGCAAATTGGAGTCCCGGAAGTGAAATAGTAATAGAATGAGGAGAACATTTATAAGCTTGAATGAGGCAGCGAAATTCAGGTTTGACAAGAAGGTAGATACCACCATGATGGCGGCCCTTAGGTTGTAAAGTAGATGTTGAGGAGCGGGATGAGGTGGAGCAGTAAACAAGTGGATGTGAGAGTCGAGATTCGTGATGCTGATACCAGTGTTCAGCAATAAAGAGAAAGTCAAAGGATTGCTCGAGGAGGCGTATCGCCTGGGCAAACTTCCCATCTGGAAGGGAGTTTGCATTCACATAGCCAATATGATACATTATTTGCTACCAGAATCTGCACGAGTTGACTTTAGAACCAACATTCTTTTGGTATTACCGGAGAGCAAAGTTGAACTAAAGGGTGATTTTTTAGCATGATATTTTACCTGCTTAATGCTACTCTAGGAAAGGATATTACCTCTGCATACTGTCAGTGCATGACAGTTTCCTCTTGCGTGATGTATATTTTGCTGCACCTGCTGTAACTTTGAACCCCACGGTAGGTTTAGTGCATTGATTGGTGTCTTGATCATTCTTATTTTGTGAATGGGCAGTATCCTGATCACAATTATGTGAGAATCTAATACCCTGTTTATGTAACTGATCCCTCAGTTGACTTTCTAACCCACGGTTTCTTGCCCACTCCATTATATGCTCTCGGGTTGTGCTTCGACTACTTGAGGCCACTGATGCTCCTAGTCTCTGAATAAAGTTTGTCTTAAGGATTGACTCTTGCAACTCAGGCAGAACTTCCCCTTTCCAATTGAAGGAGTCAGGAGAAAGTGGATCAAAGGTGGTCCTAACATAATATTCTGAATATTTACCAATCCTGTTCCTCATTCTATCCACATGGTTTGGATCAACCAGTACTTCCAAGATATGGCCATCAATCCAAGAGATGTTTCTGACATGCTGTAATTGTATACCAATAGGTGCAGCTCCTAATACCTTCTTGACCTGACTGATAGGTGAATAGGGCATGCCAGTTATGTAAACTGCAGTGGAGGTGACCTTCGGTTTCTGTACTGGTGATTTATTCGGATGCCGACTTTTGTCCTTGGTGGTACCCACAGACTTAGATATAGGAGATAGAGGAGTTGCAGAGCAGGATGAGGAAACCATGCGGGGACTATTACTACTCAAAGCAGCACAATAGGACAGCTTCTGGTCATTCTTGTCATAACAAGATATACCTTGTGTTGTATCAAATTGAGTATCAAGAGGTAAGGTAGCCTGAGTCGGGTCTTGTTGAACTAAGTTACTAGAGGTCAAACTGGCATCATATCCTGTTATCTCTGCCTCTCCTAAAATTGTAGGAGTAACTTGAATAACCTCTTCATAGATCTAGATAATAGTAAAAACAGAGTTAGCAACTGAGTGTACTTTTGCTAAGTATTATATAAATTATTTACAAAAGATACTGTATTTCTTATACAGTTAATAAAAAAAGGGGAATGCATTTAACTAAACATTATATACCTTTTCTTTTCTTGGAACCAGATTCTGAACTAGGTTTCCATTGGATACCGCACCATCAAGCTTGTAGCTTAATTGTGCAACCTTATATTCAAGTTGCTCACGACGTTGAATTTCATCTCGTAGATAGCTATGAAGCATATCAACTTCCTCCCTGAGTTGTTCCAGTTCTTGCGTTTCTGTATCTAGTTCTGTAATATATAAGACTCATTACCTTATCTATCAATCGCCTCACATCCCTAACTGTTTGTAATATCTACACCTTCTAAGATGTCCAGCAAACCTAGACCTCTATAGATTTTAAAGTATTTGCCTACCTTGCATATCAGAATCCAAGATTCCAGTACTAATACTAGATGCTGCTAGTTGTGGTGATGATGTCAGGATTTCAATTGTAGTAGGTAGCTGATATATTTAAAGAAATTAGCTGAGTAGAGATTAAGTTATTGCACGTAAGAGTTTAGAGATACAATCATAACTGATAAATAATTGCAAATAAGAAAAATGTATACTTACTGGCTTTTCTCTACCAATTAAATTAGGTGTGATTGGAGTACCCGTAATTTTTAAGGATAATAATCTTGAAGATTCTAAGGATTCTCTTGAGGTGACTTGACCTACAGAGAAGCAATTTCAGATCAGTGTTATGTAGACAATATGAGATCAATATTATGGATAAATAGATTCAAGATGTTAGGTGTATTAAGTATTAGATATGAGAGAACTAGGAATACTGACCTAGGCCTGAACATTCATATGAGTAGTCGATTGAATTTGTTTCTTCAATGTCTTTACACATCTCAATAAACTCGGTAACACCCATTGACTTGCCACATCTAGGATTTGAACGACAAATAAATCGATGGTATCTGCGGCCCTCACCATCTGCCTTCCCAGCGCAATCCTTATTAAAGGTACCACAGTGAGCATCCTGGTGACCACAATTCGGACATGCTACAATTTTGTTGAATTGCATATGAAGAACCTCTGCCTGTTCCCTTTTG
>ML120452.1:445753-460778 GCA_003788595.2 Choiromyces venosus 120613-1
TTACCCATCATAATAATTAGGTATTCAAAAGGAGCAAATAGTTTTGAGTTGAAATAGTGCAAGTACGGATGGACACTAATATGAAGACCACATGCAAACTCACTGTTAGTTTGTGCCAATATATAAATTGTAAATATAATAATGTTCAACCTTTCAAAGAAAGCTGTATTCACTGAATAGTTGATATCTCACCCTGAACTTGACAATATTTCACTGAACCGATTTTTCCTACTCATACCAGTACTTTGAAAAATCTCTCTTGCCAGTCAAAGGTCAAACCCAGAGTTTGACGTTGGTTGGTAAAACTAATCACAGAATCAGGTGACCTGGATTACCGAGAACTGGATATTGAGGGGGAAATTGAATGTCCTGGACCTGACAAGTTAGTGTAAAAAGACATTAAGTTTTTAAGACGTGGAAATGTACTATAAACTGAGGAATTAGTGATAAAGTGCTTGTCAAGTATATGAAAGGTCAAACCTGGGGTTTGACCTTTGATTTCTAAAATTGCCTATAATAGAAATAAGACTTAATCATTTATCATCAAGGTAATGTACAGTTGATATTATTTTCAAACTAAAGATGAAAACAAATATAAGTAATAGGCTAGAGATAAAAAGCTTACCAGAGATTAAGGAGATCAGTAATGAGCTCCCAGGTTTGATGTAGTTGCTCCAACTAATTGCTCAACCATACGAGGTTAGCTACCACAAGGAAGTAATTGCCTTAACCAAATTAGTAAGCAATCTATTTGTACCTTGTTGTGATACGACTCGGACTTATGTAGCCAACTGCTACTACCTCATCCCGATGCAACAGCTAATTGTGATGTCAGAAATCATATTTGATAACATTACGTAGAGTTCAAAAAAATATAGTATATAAAGTAGAACTTACTCCCTCGTTCTTTAGGTCTCCTCCTCTCTCACAATTTTACCTCCTATCTTGACAACCTTCCCGTTACCTGGAGTAGCATAGTTCTTGATTAGTCATCTCTGGTAAGTTTAAGGTCAAACCTTGGGTTTGACTTCACATAAAAATATCTTACTCTTTGTTGAACTGACTGTATACCTAATAGAAAACAGAAGTCAGTGTTTTGATTTCGAGCAAGGTTTCACCATAACACTACTAGAATAAGATCAAACTTAGGTTTGATAAGGAACGGTACCAATATCTTAACTCACTTAATAATTTTTATCCACTTCAAAAATTGATAATGTCCAGGTCAGTAAGTCAATACCTATATCATGATGTTATTTCATGAATCTTGGTCAGCTGGATCTGATTACTCACTTTCCTAATATCAGATCACTTTCAATATATTTCCACCAAAGATTCTCAATAATTGGGGCAACCTTGTGTTTGACCTTCGTGACACAAGATTCTCCATGGTGTCTTTGCAGATTCAGGTCAGTTTTTTCAATCCTGTTAACAAGACTTCAGGTTAAACCTTGGGTTTGACCTTTAATAAGGGAATGCTTACTAATTAGTTTCAGAAAAAACAAAAAGTCAGAAAGCAGGAGGAAAGTTAAGGAAAAGAAGACAAAGTCAATTATCGTGGGTTGGCAACACTACTTATACAATTTGTCTTAAAGGGAGTCCTGGTATGAACTATTACACTCTTATATCATACTATACGGGATTATACTGATGGGCTGATCATTGTTGAAGCAGTGTGGATAGCTAGTCCAAGAACCCATCATATTCTAGTCATTGAATAGGCTTGCATATTTTAACTATTCAATAACAAGGTACAACTCCCGAAGGCTATATCAAAATTATCAAAAGTTGGAAAAACTAATAATAAAACCTCGCAAGAGAATCATAATATACATTACGTGGTCTGGAAGAATACAGATATAGATCCTCTTAGCCACTCCTCATCCAGAATGCACAATGCAACTCGTCTTGATGATGGAAGTATTTCGGCATCAGGATACTTCAAAGGCCTCGATCATCAACAGGCTAGTAAATCGATGGACCTACTGCAACAAGAGTACCAGAGATTTCTCACTAGCCTGTTGGAAGAAGGCAGCCATAGTATGATCAACCCAGGATCTCCACATACATCTCACGAACAGAATACGTATGAGGATACAGGTGGTAGTATGTCAGAGCCTAGGTTGCAGGTAGATGAGTCTGAGGTCGGAGAAGATATAGCAAATTCAGACAGGTTACAAGTAGTTGGAGGTGAACGAGACAAGCGACAGTATCAAGAACTCCAGGTTTACTGGGGAAAGCGAAACTGGAAGAGGACATTTGACTTATTCAAAGTCTATGATGGTTGCTCTACGCTCAACATTTCAACATGGCATCGGTTGGTTAATTGGTTGTGGACCACACTATCTAAGGAGCATATGAGTGAGCTGCAGGGAGTCTTATACCGACTGCGAACAAATCAGAGTATGATGCCAACTGTTAATAACAGTAGGCATTCTGGTATTGAGGGATCTCAACTACATATAGATCTGGTTCGCAAATACCATAAAGTTATTCGATCAATGAGTACGAAAGATATCAGCTGTCTAACTCAACGCTTCTATTTAGCGAACCTTTTCAAATCCCATGGAGCCTACGTCGAAGAATTCCGCAAACAAGGAATAGCAACACAAATGGCACGCCAGAAAGTGAACCACCTCCTCTATGATGTATTCAATAGCGAGCTCGGTACCACTGTTAGTCAACAAATGATAAACAATCATGTTAAAGAAGGACGGCACTGGTATGAGCTGTTACACACACGAGAGACTCAACATTTCGGGGATGGCCTACTACTATTGCTGCCAGCTCGTGGGTATGCTGATATTGCAAGGAAAACAGCGGACTCAGTCTGGACATTTCTTCTACCCCAGATTTGCAATATTTCACCAAGAATCGTCGATCTTGCAATTACTCTGCAACCTATTGCAAAAGCCCTTCAAACCAAAGGTACTGGGCATGTTGATGTTGCATTACTCGGATATGAGCTACGATCACCAACCAATCTACATGAACTAACGAGGAGCCATTTCAATGCATGTCTGGCAAGTTATCCAGACCTTGATGTTAAGGATACTTTGAGGACAATTGGCCTCCATGGAAGAACCGATGATCCTGACAGGATTCTGGCACAGCCAAGGCCAGATAGCTACAGTAGAAACCTCAATGATGGCCTCTATAATAGTCATATACTACAGCAAAGTGGAGATGATGTACGACGAATAGATCAACGAGATATTGAGAGCCCAGAAGGTGTAGTCCAAGCCAGCAATAATGGAAACCTCCAGGATGACCACCTTGATGGTAATGACCTACAGGAAGGAGGGGACAATTCAATCCAGTCCAATCAAAGAGATGTTGAGAGTGTTGAAGGTGTGGCTGCTATTAGCTTCCCAAGATTCCTGATATTAGGTACTAATGCTAGAGAAGATCCTATCCACAGTAACAACAATTTGAATGATGGAATTGTTGTAGGTTTACAGTCAGAAGTAGCTCAGAATAGGGTAAGCATATCTATTTTCTTCCTTTCATTCACCTTCACAACCTAGTACTATCTCTGAACCACATATCACTAATTTTCAAATATATTTTAGGAAGCAACTGATTCTGGTCTGATGTTACCACTACGAGCTTCTATTGACCGACCTGATTCACATCGCTTTACTCGCAGCAAGTCAAGTTCAGCACGACATGGAGAGCAACGGATATCAAAGTCAAACAAGAGTAAGACTCATCAGAAGCTGACCCGAATGATACGGATTCCACCTACTACTATTTCACAACTATTTCAACAGTCATCTTCCACTGACTATCGGGGTACAATCCCACTCATGTTCCCTGAGCTTGCATCTGGAAGCATGCTCCAATTACCATTATTACGCATTGCTCCTCAATCTACTCGTACACATTTTTCTACAGGACGTTCTGGTAATATGCAGGCAGATGGTGATAATTCATATGAAAGAATTGTCGAACTAGAATCTTCACCCGAACCTGAACTTGATTCTGAAGATGAAAGGATTTTATGCTTATTCGATAAGACTCCTACCTCGCATACAATCAGTACGCCACATGATATTATACAAAACTCTACTTACGGGTATGTTTTCATGCATGAATAATGTGTTTTTCATCGCAGGTAGCAGGTCAGGAAATTGTTTAACAAAATACCAATCAACAAGTTTAGAATTCAAAGGGATAATATGCTTGAGCAACCTTACAACATCTCACCAATTCGCGGAGACTTAATATCCCAACCCAGTCTGCAAGCTAGACATCATACCTTGCAAGCAAACTCATCTTCTTCACAGTCCCTAGATTTGCAACATGATAGTATTCAAGTGACTTGCTCACTATCACCAGTTACCAGTATGCAATACTACAAGGAGGCTGTCGCAATAGAGTCTGCTACATCACCAGAGAATGTACCACAAATGCCACAACTAGAAGTCATTCGAGACATATCTCCCTCACCTGATACTGGTAATGTCGAGGATGCTATTTCTCCAGAAGTATGGGAAGATCTGATAGCTGCTATTGAGGAGGATGATAGTTTCCCCAGTATTCCTTGATTTTCAAAAACAATTTCTTTCATATGGCACATTCCCTCAGTTATTTAGTCAATCTGGGAGAGAATAATACATTATTACCTATGAGATTCCAAATAGTCTCCAGGTATTATTGATTTTGTTAGACGTTTTTCCCTACAAAGTGATATAATCAATTCAGTGTAGTACCTAGTTGTCTTTATTTTGAACTGATTTCTGTTATCTATTCTAGTGTGATAGCTAATTCTCACCTTTTACACAATAAAGTATTTTGTATTCATGCTCCTTGATTCAACTCCTGCTACTTACCATCTGATATTTAATACAGTCAATTGTCCTATATAGTTCAACACCTACCACGCTCAATGACCTTTGTTTCACCCTGATGACTTTCCTGTACTTCTAGTTGACACTATAATTATATGAATATATTATTTAAAAGTCACAAATATTTTTGGAGAAACAATTGTACATACATGAAATTGATAGACAAAGATAATTGTAAGTAAAATGCAGGCCTATAGTAATTGTATTCAGATCAAATATAGCTGAAGAATAAATTGCAAGTGACTCATGATGTTACAGTATAATTATTCAAATAATATGGATATCATTTTAATACAACTACAGATATCGCAAGGATCTACTTACAGTAAAGGTACTATACAACATATAATATGATATATATCTTCACCTTCATTATGATAAGTAATTATAAGTTCTGTAAAAGTTACAATCGACATAATATATATAATAATATTAACCAAGCAGCAGGTAGGCAAACTCCATTGTCAAATATCAATTATGAACCTTGGTTTATCCCAGGGGTAAAATATTAAATCTAGTACTCAGAGTGTGAAAAATCTTACTTCTACTATCATTACAAGTCATGATATTTGCCAGTAACCTTAACTGTATTACGAAATTCATTGGTTACTGGTTCAAATTTGGGTACCAATAAAAGGTCATGACTACCTAGGAAATTACAAGTACTGCAAATCATCACTATTGAGTACAGAGTACAGTAGGCAAGGTTAAGCAATCTACCTTATTGAGGAAGCTCTCATGTACCATCATCCTACTGGGTAAAATAGTTGAGATGTAAATTTAAGTACTAGTTATATTATAAGAAACAATTTATTCACTTAGTTTGTGATTTCCCTTTCAGTTCAAGATGTTTATTGAATTAATTTAGTGTATCCTAGTAGGACCAATATTATTATCTACCAAGATCATGATAAGGTAATATAGATGAGATACCTATATTGATATTGATAGGAGGCAGATAAATTGTATAGCTGGATACCAAATACTCTAACAGGTGAGTTCAGAAAACTATATTAGTGATGTGGTTTCAACCAAAAGATGACAAACTCTTGCTATTAAAGCCATATTGTTAGCTTCAGTTTTGATTCTACTCCTGTTTCTTTAATACAAGGCTCAGCTTGCTGGCATTAAGACTTCAACTGGTACATTTTTGAAAACTGTTGTACAAGCCAGAGTCCAAACATTTTTGTATTTTGCATTTCGTTAGAACAAAACTGGGGCTGGTACGAGGCAGCACCTAGAAAATATTCTATTGATACAGCTGAAGCCAATTCTTAAGTTTATGTTCTTTCTTCTCTTTTCTTGCATGAGTTCATTCTTTTAGTTTTAGTTTAGGAAAGAGGGGCTTGGAATGTAACTTCATCTGAAAGCTTTGAGATTCTTCAAATTGAAGTCATAGAGCCAATATTATTATTGTTTTGAACTCTTTTTTTCTTTTTCACTAAGCACAGGCTGGTAATGTATTCTTAACAGGAAAAATTTCAATTCTTCCTGCTCAAGCCACATACTGCATTTGTTAAGACATGAAGTTGTAAACCTTGAAAATTCTTAAAAACTTATATTTCATGAATTAGCTCATATTCCTTCTGTCCTTTATATGAATACAACAGTATTGGTCTGGAATTGCCGGAAGGATATATAGTAACAAGTACTATGTTGTAACTAATGGCTTTCTCTCAGAGTTTCCAGCCTGTAGTTCAGGTGTGGCTTCAACAGGAAAAAGTCCAATTCTTCCTGTTGAAGCCACATGCTGTATTTATTATTGCAGGACCCTACAACTCCAAAGAATTCTTAATACCCTAGTTTTTATCAATTGACTTGGATTTCTCCTTATTGTTTAATGACCACTTCTATGTTAGCCTAGAATTACTTGAAAGATATACACCAATAAGTGCTATATTGTGGCCAAAGGCTTTCTCTCAGAATTTCCAATCTGGAGCTAAGGTGTGGCTTCAACAGGAAAAAGTCCCATTCTTCCTGTTGAAGCCACATGCTGTGTTTATTATTGCAGGACTATGCAACTCCCAAGAATTCTTAATACCATACTTTTTATCAATTGACTTGGATTTCTCCTCATCATTTAATGAACACTTATATGTTAGTCTTGAATTGCCTGAAAGATATACACCAACAAGTGCTATGTTGTGACTAAAGGTTTTCTCTCAGAGTTTCCAATCCGTAGCTAAGGTGTGGCTTCAACAGGAAAAAGTCCAATTCTTCCTGCTGAAGCCACATGCTATGTTTGTCATTGCAGGAATCAATGACTCCCAAGAATTCTGAATACTATGCTTCTAATAAATTGGCTTAGATTTCTCCTCTCCTTTCAATGACCACTTCGGCATTGGTCTCAAATTGCCTGCAAGTGATCCATTAAGTAGTGTATTATTAATGTGAAAGGTTTTTCCTTCAAGTTATTAGCCTGTGCCTAAGGTGTAGCTTCAACAGGAAATAATGCAATTCTTCCAACTAAAGTGACATCCTGCATTTGCCTTCCGATGATCTTTTGACTACCAGAAAATCTTGTCAGTAGGTTATTGCCTCCTTTAAATGAAGGCTATTTTGCCCCAGTATAGCATAAAGGAATAAGTTGATCCCAGGTTCTTTCCTCTCTTCTCTCTGTCTGGGTCATATGTGGTTTGCAAGGTTGATCTTTGGTATGAAGTAAAGTTAATTTCCCAAATTATTCAAACTGTATTAACAAAGACCTGGAGAAAATACCAATAGTTAAATTCCATGCCCTGCAGGTGTTTCCTCATTTCAAACCTTTGTTGTGCAGTATCGGCAAAAAACCCCATAGAATACTAAAGGTGTCAAACAGTCAAATATTGCAGACTAAGCAGTGAGTTGCTCATTACTATATCTCTCTGGCTTCCTTATTATCTTATATGATGAGCACTTATCATCTAGATCTCCTATATTGTTAGCTTAAATGTGCTATTTTGTCTCTGTTCGTTCTGGCATTGTTGTTGGAGGGATAGAGAAGAATCATACAAAGAGGACAGGAGTGACTTATAAGGCCACGAGCATCTAAAGCCCTAAGTAGAAAACCTGACTAGGGCAGAAAAGACAGTCACACAACCAAGCCCTAGCAAAATGAGAGGTATACATACTAATAGTAGCATACCAACAATTACCCTCTTTATGATGATGCTATGGCTACCTCTCTTGCCTCTGAGTCGGTTACTGGTGGCTGAAGTGTGGCTTCAACTGGAAGAAACTCAATTCTTCCTATTGAAGCCACACCTTCAATCTTCATTTCAACTACCACCTATCACCTATTAGGTCAATCTTTAACATCCTAGGTTTCCTTAATCTGACATTCTTTATTCCTCTACTTAGGATAATGATGGCTTTTGTATATGGTAGTAGAGTGGGAAAGAAGTATATTATACCATGTGACATTGGGGTGACTAGTTTTTCCAACTAGTTAGCAGCCCATAGCTGAGTTGTATTATCAATCAGAAGAAACTCAATTCTTCCTACAGAAATCTTATGTGCAATGTCATCATTATCTATTTATTTTGCATCCTCACAGTACTTGTTTATTTGTTTAGATCATACTTGTTTGGTTAGAATTCTGCTCAAATTGGCATTTTCAATTCTCTCAGCCTTCGAAAAACAAATGTACAATTTGCTCAGACAGGATACTATCTCTTACCAACTAATTCTGCCTAACATGAAAATTGCAAACAAGATGCTTGGAATACCTGATCCTTCCCTGCCCCCAACTTATATGCCTCAAAGAAACATGCTGCAATTATCTCATCATCAGTTGGTCTTTCTCTGCCATCTTGTTTTTCATTGAAAAACCTAGAACCTGTAACTACAGTATGTGCAAAGTGTAAATAGTCTAGCCAAGTTTCATTACGACTTGCAATATCAGTTTCATGAAGTAACAGTTCATTAGTACCCTTAACCATAACTGACCATCCCTCAAAAGAGTCATGTTGCTTGAGTTTCTTTATTATAGTTAGTAAATTGTACTAATATACAAACCATGACAGGTGCACTTACTGAGACAATATTCATCATCTGAGATACCACTTCAGGTATTTCAGCTTCCCAGGTATATAAGGTAACGGTAGAGTTTGCAAAAGCAATGTGGGCAGCAAATATGCGGTTGATACTAGCCAGAGGCATGATGGCATGACTATAGGGCAGACCAAAGCGTCTGCCACCAACTGCAACAGTAACAGCTTTCCCAATATCTCCAACCAATAGATTGTCAAGAATATCTCGTGCTTTCTTTGGGCTTAAACAAGCCCATCCAGGCAAAGCATGCTGGTTCCAGATTACACTTAACATACCAACAGGTTCGTCATCAATGTTGCTGGGCTCAAGAAAAGAGGTAAATAGTGATGCTTGAATTGTGAGTTGCCATGAATAGTCTGCATCAGGGTCTGGGTCCAGCTTCAAGATATCATTATCACTCAACCCAATAACCCAGTCAACGAGATTGATCTCCCCAATTCTGCCTTGTGCATGTAAACATTTCGGAAATACTGACATTGGTACTGAAAGTATCTCACCAGTGATGGAGGCAGCCTTAATGCTAAGGGTACAGCATTCTACTGTTGAGCCAATTTCGACAACAGGTAGAGCATTCTGAGCTATATGTAGAGATACTTTTGCATATATTCCGATGGCCCAGCGAGGTATTGGTTGCGCGATCAGGTAAAGAAACAAGTCCTTCAGAGAATATTGTCTATTGTTGGAATTTGTGAATAAAAGTTCAATTGCAACAGGGGCCAGAGCCTGGAAGGCAGAGAGTCAGACAATATTACTACGTAATAATGTTGCAAGGAGTGCAGGATGTTTACTCTGCATACCATGTGTTCGAGCTAATACTGTCACTCCAGGACCAGAAACTGCCAAAATAGGCAGCGGAAATGCACCTGCAACCTGTGCAAACTCCCAGAAAACCTTTCCAAACCAAACATTATCTGCCAGCTTGGAGAGTGAGATATCAATCTGCTCAGTATCAAGAAGTAATTTCTTAAAATGTCATATCTTCTCGCCATCAATTTGTTTCTTACTTTTCTCTGGATATTCCTCTTTTAGGGCCACTACAATACCATATTCGAGAGTCAAATATAGCAATGTATATGCAAGAATTGACTTTAACTTGCTCACTTCAGGCCCCATCGGATTGCGTTCCAGGTATTCGTGTGCATGTGCAGAAACATGTAACATTTTTCCCAAACGCATTATGGTTGTTAGTGGCTCAGCATCCGGAGGTACAGCTTGAACCAATACCATATCGTTGAGATTTTGCTCCATGACCGTACTACCTTGTACAGTACTGTGCAAAGTTGTGAGGAGCTGAGCTGCACGCAAGATATTCTCTGGATCCGTGAAGTCCCTGTACAGCCTCTCAACCAAGATTTTCTGATCTACTATAAGAGTGTTTATCTGATCTCGTGGATCCTCCACAATCTTAACTGCAGATTTCTCAATCCCTTGATATAACCCATTGTTTTTGTTTTCTTGTAAAATTTGGTATACATGTGCATTGACCAATGGTGATACCGCTGAATCTTCATCTGAGGAGATCACTGATTCATCAGTTATACTATCTTCAGAGCCAGGTACGTATTCTCCATCTGATAGGCCTACATATTAGCATTTATCCTATGGTCAGATATAATATTTCAGGATCTTACCAGAAGTATCATCATTCTGACGCTATAGCTAAATTCAAGGTCAGATATCAACAATGGTAACACAAAACTCAAGGGTCTTACCACAACTCAACAAAATCACTCAAAATCAAAGTAAATAATTTCAAACTTTTTTTACATTTCTAAGATCCCCTAGTTCTCTAGATATATATTAAAGAAACATTATTTTTATTGGTTAAAAATTGAAAAAGTTGTTGTGGATTGAAAATTGTGCCACCTCCTTAATTGTGTGGCTTGAGTGGTTATGTATATTTCAGACCTTGTATGGTGAAAACTTTTCTTTTGTGTGGTGATTTCACCATTCAAGTGTACATCTGATCATGGTGTAAATTTTACAATTTACTTCACACTTTGCCTTTATATTCTCATACTTCTAAGTATATCAGTTTTAGAACTATAAACTTACTATTGAAAAAATGTGAAAAAACTCCCCACTTACTACCAAAAAAATATCAAGTTACTATTGACAGTACTACTGATGTACCATTCATAAAATATAAAACTACTACAGACACTACTAATAACTAACTATTCAAAGAATATTGGTAAATACTGCTGACGTACTATTCAAAAGATTTGAAGTTAATACTAGCACTACAACTAGCTTACTGATAATTCAAAAAATATGAAACTACTACTTACATTAGTAATCCAAACTTACTATTGAAGAAATGTACAACTTATACTACTAATAACTACTACTGACTTACTAATTAAAAAGATTCAGAAATACTTCTGGCTGACTATTCAAAAGGTTTACAGTTACATATAGGACCAATACTGACTTACTATCAAAGATATGCAAAACTACAACTGATACATCTCCAGAATTATGATTGAAAAGATTTGTAAATACTTCTGACTTACTATTCAAAAGATTTGCAGTTACTACTGAGAATAGTAATGACTTACTATTAAAGAAATATGAAAGTACCACTGAAAATACTACTGACTAACTATTCAAAGAATTTGGAGTTATTACTTACACAGCTAAAGACTTACTATTCAAAAGACTTCCAGTTACTACTGACAATACTAATAACTGTCTATGCAAAAGGTTTCTAAATACTTATGACATAAGATTCAAAAGATTTGCAGTTACTACTAACAACACCACAGACTTACTAATCAAGAAATATGAAACTATTACTGACACCACTACTGACATACTAATCAAAACATTTAAGAATACTTCTGAATGGCTATTCCAAATATTTGCAGTTACATCTAATACTACGACTGACTCACTATTCAAAAGATTAGTAAATACTTCCAACTTACTATTCCAAATATTGGCAATTACGACTGATACTACTACTGACTCACAATTTAAAAGATTAGGTGTTACTACTGATACTACTACTAACTTACTATTCAAAACATTTGCAGTTGCTATTGACAATACTACTGGCTTACTATTCAAAAAATGTGAAACTACAACAAACACTAATACTAACTTACTATTCAAAAAGATTGGTAAATACTTATAACTTACTATTCAAAAGACTTGCAGTAACTACAGACAATACTACTGACTTACTATTCAAAAAATCTGAAACTACTACTGACACTACTACTGACTTACTATTCAAAGTATTTAAAGTAACTACAAACAATACAACTAGTCTTACTATTCATCCAATATAAAACTAGTGCTGAAAATACTACGTGACTTACTAATGAAGAATATATGAAACTACTACTTACACTATGAACAACTTAGTATTCAATAAGTTTGTAAATACTTCAGACTTGCTAATCACAAGATTTGGAGATACTACTTACACTACTACTGACTTACTATTGAAAATATTCCTAGATATTTTTGACTTACTATTCAAAAGATTTTGAGTTACAACTGATACTACTACTAACTTACTATTCCAACGATTTGTAAATACTTCTCACTTACTATTCAAAAGGTTTGCAGTTACTATTGACAGTACTACTGATGTACCATTCATGAAATTTGAAACTACTACTGACACTACTACTGACTAACTATTCAAAAATATTGGTAAATACTGCTGACTTACTATTCAATGTATTTGAGGTTACTACTAGCTCTACAACTAGTTTACTTTTCAAAAGATTTGAAATACTACTTGCTTAGTAATCCAAATATTTGCAGTTACTACTTATACTATTAGTAACTTCTTCTGACTTACTATTCAAAATCTTCATAAATATTTCTGGCTTACTATTCAAAAACCTTTCAGTTACTACTCACTCTACAAATGACTTGCTATTCCCAAGATTTGTAAATACTTCTGACTTACTATTCAAAAGATTTGCAGTTACTATTGAGAATATTAATGACTTACTTTTAAAGAAATATGAAAGTACCACTGACACTACTACTGACTTACTATTCAAAAAATTTAGAGTTATTACTTATACAGCTCAAGACCTACTATTCAAAAGACTTCCAGTTACTGCTCACAATAGTAATAACTTTCTATTCAAAAGGTTTGTAAATATTTATGACCTAAGATTCAGAAGATTTGCAGTTATTACTAACAACACTACAGACTTACTAATCAAGAAATGTGAAACTATTACTGATACTACTACTGACATACTATTCAAAAGATTTAAGAATACTTCTGAATTGCTATTCCAAATATTTGCAGTTACTTCTGATACTATGAGTGACTCACTATTTGAAAGATTAGTAAATTCTTCCAACTTACTATTCCAAATATTTACAGTTACTACTGACTTACAATTTAGAATATTTGGTGTTACTACTGATACTACTACTGACTTACTATTCCCCAGATTTGCAGTTGCTATTGACAATACTACTGTCTTACTATTCAAGAAATGTGCAACTACAACTAATACTACTAGTGACTTACTATTCAAAAAGATTGGTAAATACTTCTAACTTACTATTCTAAATATTAGCAGTACCTACAGACACTACTATTCACTTAGTATTCACACAATCTGAAACTACTACTGACACTACTACTGACTTACTATTCAAAGTA
This sequence comes from Choiromyces venosus 120613-1, assembly GCA_003788595.2. NCBI lineage: Eukaryota > Fungi > Ascomycota > Pezizomycetes > Pezizales > Tuberaceae > Choiromyces > Choiromyces venosus. Next base: position 459,284 of record ML120452.1, read on the forward strand.
TTCGAAGTTACTACTAACTCTACAACTAGTTTACTTTTCCAAAGATTTTGTAAATACTACGTGCTTACTAATGCAAATATTTGCAGTTACTACTTATACTATTAGTAACTTAGTTTTGAAAATTTTACTAAATTATTCTGACTTTCTATTCAAAATCTTCATAAACACTTCTGGCTTACTATTCAAAAGATTTTCAGTTATTACTGGCTCTACAAATGACTTACTATTCCCAAGATTTCTCTATACTTCTGACTTGCGATTCAAAAGATCTGCAGTTACTATTGACAATATTAGTGACTTACTATTCAAGAAATATGAAACTACTACTGATACCACTACTGACTTAATATTCAAAAGGATTTGTAAATACTTCTGACTTACTATTCAAATTATTTGTAGCAACTACAGATAATACTTCTGACTTACAATTCAACAGATTTGTAAATACTTCTGACTTACTATTCTAAATATTTGCAGTTACTCTTCACATGACTATGAACTTACTTTTCAAAATATTAATAAATTGTTCTGACTTACTATTTATAATTTTTGTAAATACTTCTAACTTACTATTCAAAAGATATTCAGTTACTACTGATACTCCAAATGACTTACTATTCAAAAAATTTGCAGTTACTATTGACAATATTATGACTTACTATTCAAGAGATGTAAAACTACCACTGACACTACAACTGACTTACTATTCAAAAGGATTTGTCAATATTTCTGACTTACTATTTAAAGAATTTACAGTCACAACAGACAATACTTCTGACTTACTATTCAAAAGATTTGCAGTTACTACTTATAGTTGTTACTTACTGTTCAAAATATCTGTAAATACTTCTGACAGACTATTCAAAAAATTTGGATTTATTCCTTATATAGCTCATGACTTACTATTCAAAAGATTTGCTGTTGCTGCTGATGATAGTATTAACTTTATATTCAAAAGGTTTGTAAATACTTATAACCTACAATTGAAAAGATTTACAGTTACTACTAACCACACGATAGACTTACTAATCAAGAAATGTGAAACCATTACTCACACTACTACTGACACACTATTCAAAAAATTGGAGAATACTTCTGAATTGCTATTCCAAATATTTGCAGTTACTTCTGATACTACTAGCGACTCACTATTTAAAAGATCAGGAAATGCTTCTGACTTACTATTCAAAACATTTGCAGTTACTACTGACTTACAATTTAGAAGATTTGAGGTTACTTCTGATACTACTACTAACTTACTATTCCCAAGATTTGTAAATACTTGTGACTTACAATTCAAAAGATTTGCAGTTACTATTGACAATACTACTGGCTTACTATTCAAGAAATGTGCAACTACTACTAATACTACTAGTGACTTACTATTTAAAAAGATTAGTAAATACTTCTGACTTGCTATTCAAAAGATTTGAGATAACTATAGATAATACTATTCATTTAGTATTCACACAAAGTGAAACTACTACTGACACTA